>CM064917.1:50271710-50604210 GCA_032727855.1 Quercus ilex subsp. ballota
TTCTCAACAAGTTTTTGCTCTTGAATAGTATCTCCATAGCTCTTGATTTGATTAACAGTCTCAGCAACTCTTGAATTGAATTCTTTGACAGATTCAATTTCTTTCATTGTCAAATTATCAAAGTCTCTCCACAAATTTTGAAGCTTAACGGAGATGGCTTTATTTGAGCCTTGAAACTCCTTTTGCAAAATCTCCCATGCATCTTTTGCCTTTTTAACACCAAAGATTCTAGGATAAATAGACTTGTTTACCCCATGATGAATGATCCTTAAGGCAGTAGCATTTTTCTTCGATTTCTCCTTGTACTCCTTCTGATTTACATCGGTCCAAGAAGAATTCCCAATTGCAGATGGGTCTTGGAAACCATCTTCAATCAAATCCCATAAATCTTGGGAAATGAAAATGGTCATCAATTGAGAGCTCCAGTAGTCATAGTGTTCTCCATTGAAAATAGGAACCTGGTTTGTTGAATAAGAAAACAAGACATCTTCAGATTTGGCATCCATGGAGATTAACTAAAGAGAGTTTTTAAAACTGGGTGAACAATGAAAAATCAGGTTCTGTATAGGTTCTGCATAGGTTGAATAGGCTGGCTCTGATACCAAAATTTGTTGGCATATGCGGTATTTTCATTAATAAATAGCAATGGATTACAAGGCTTATTTTTTGTGATGCAGAGCTGCTGCTCCTGCACAATGCTAGGCAGATTTTTCTAATCTGCATAAACCAGTACAAAAGCACTTATTTATACTTGAAAGAGCCTTCTAGACTTCTAGATATAAGTAACTGACCCTTAGGAACACAGAACACCAACAGACCAGAAACACTAACAGCCATCATCTAGAAATTTCTTTATTAAAATTACAAATTAATTCTAACAAAAATTTTATGGCAATATTTACAAGATTTATCACCATCTGTTAGAATGACATGGGTCTTTTTAGGAGATTTTAATGACATGTTAGCTGAGAATGAAAAAATGGGGGGTCTTCCTCTTAACACTTATAGGTTAAATGCTTTTAGGGATTGTATTGATAATTATGGTCTTATGGATTTAGGTTTCCATGGACCCAAGTTTACTTGGACAAATAAGAATCCGATGTGGCATCGCAATATTAAGGAACATCTAGATAGAGGATTAGGTAATGCAGAATGGAAACTTATGCTCCCTAGGTAAAAAATTCTCCATCTTTCTCGCACTAAATTTGACTATTGCCCCATATTGTTTGAATGTTCAAATAGCGTTGAAAACACTATGAACGTTTAGACCCCCAATTACAAAATTACCAATTCAAACTTTATATCAAACAATGTATGTGCGGAAAATGATAAAAAGCTTATAACAGAATTGATAAACAATCTAAACCATAAATAATCATAATCACAGCAGTAATTAAATGGTAAAGATAAAGGGAAGAGAGATGCAAACACAAGGACAACACACGATGTGTTATCGAAGAGGAAACCGAAGCCCTCGGTGTAAAACCTCTTTGCCGCCCTCCAAGCGGTCAATAATCCACTATAAAATGTAGTTGGGATACATGAACAGCAATAGACCCTCCAAGCCTAATCTATCTAGGTACCTAAGCCCTCCAAGCTTCTTGCTCCAACGAGGTTACGCCGAACCTTTTTCTTTTCTAGCTTACTGGATTCCGCTATAGCTCATAGCATCAACCAATAACCATTGGTTCCTTCCAAACTACTTCCCTTAGCACCAAAAGACCTTCTCATAGATGTGCGTCTGATGAGAAAAGGATTTGGTCAATAACCTCTCAAGGATGTATCAATGGAGAGGAAGAGAGTAGAGGAATTTGAAAAGTCTCTTAGTGAAGATTAGGGATGAGGTAATCTTGTTTTTCTCTAGGGTTTCTCTCACAAAATTCTCTCTGGAAGCTCTCTACATTTCGTGGGTATAAGGTTCTATATATAGTGGTGTGTGTTTGGAATACGAAGAGTCAGTTTTTCCCAAACAGGGCTGATTGGCGGCTTGGCCTTGCACTAGTCCAAGTCGCGAGTTCAAGTCGTGAGATAACGGCCTGGCCAGTCTAGGACTTTTGTCCTGTAGTGCGATAGCTGGTGTGACCCTTCACCTCCCCGCATGCTTCTCACATGTGCGACAGCTGGTGTGACCTTTCAAGCCGCGAGTCAGTCACAAGTCCTAGTCGTGAGTCTCTGCTTCTTTGCACAAAGTTGAGCAATTCTTCACACTTTCTTCACACACTACCCTTACATGAATCCCACATAAATACAGGGTTACTAAGTGCTAAATTACAAGCAAATTGGCACGGAATAAAGCCAATAAGATGGTTGATAAATTTCAACCTTACATTGTTAGATACTAATCCTCTTATTCATAAATTGCCTAAACCTTTTAAGTTTGAACAAATGAGGCTTACGGACCCCTCAAGCTCAACTCTGGTCGAAAACAGTTGGCATACTTCAAAGTCTCTCCCCTCCTCCTCCCCTTTATCTAGATTCTAACACCGTTTAAAATACTTATCTAGTAACATTATAGATTGGAATAAAAATCATTTTGGAAATTTGTTTCGGAAAAAGCACCGCTTGTTGGCTAGACTTAGAGGTATTCAGCTAACTTTATCATGTAGACATTTAGCGTTTCTATATCCTCTAGAAAACCAGTTGATCCAAGATTACAATCATACCCTTCACTAGGAATTCCTCTTTTGGCAACTCAAATCTAGAATTACATGGTTAAATTATGGGGACGCCAATACCAAATTCTCCCACCTAAAAACTCTACAACATCATAGTCAGTCTCATATTACGACACTCAAAGATTCCTCTGGATTATGGGTGTTAGGGGAAACCCTAACCACCCACATTACAACTGCATTCATGAAGTTGTTTACATCAACATCCCCTCACATCACCTCCCAATTACCTTTGGTCCGATATTATCACCACAACAATCCTTTTATTCAAACAATACCAATGGCTTTCTAGCATCCCTCGCCCGAAAAAATATCTAGAAATATTTTCTCTTCTTTCAATGAAATTGGCACATTCTGGGACCTAGCTTTATTCACATTATTCAAGAAATTTTTAAAACTATGGCTATTCCAGAGGAATGGGGAGCCACAAATCTCATCCTTATTCCAAAAATGAATCACCCAGATATGATCACACATTTTCGTCCTATTAGTTTATGTAACACCCTTTATAAACTGGTATCGAGAATTATCCTGCAACAGTTGAAACCTTAAATTGCTGATATCATCAATCCTTGCCAGGCAAGGTTTGTTTCGAGTCATTGGATTAGTGATAATATTATTATGGTTCAGGAAGTTATTCGTACAATGGTTAGAAAATCGAAGCCCAAAGGTCACGTAGCTCTTAAACTTGATTTGGGTAAAGCATATGATCACCTTGAATTGTCATTTATTTAGGAAACCCTTGAGTTCCTCCAAATACCTACCACCCTGAATAAACTCATTATGAATATGCTCTCCTCCGCTCACTTTCACATTATGTGGAATGGTGCTCCTTTATCAACTATTGTCCCAAGTAGGGGGGTGCTACAGGGGGATCCTTTATCTCCTTACCTATTTATCTTGTGTTTGAAATGCTTATCCATTCTTCTAGAACAAGCGGTTTGGGATTGTACGATCCATCCTGTCATGTTTAGAGGTCAAATTAAAATCTCACATTTATTCTTCGCGGATGATATCTTCTCTTCTCGAAGGCGAAGATTACTGAGTGCCATAATCTTAAAAACATCCTACATAAATTCTGTCAATGCTCTGGACAAATCATTAGTGTTCAAAAATCTCGTCTCTAGTTTTCACCAAACACGCCTAGGCGAATTAAAGAGCTTATTGCTGGTATGTTTGATATTCCTACTACAACTCAAATCGAAACTTACTTATGAACCCCTATTTTTACCACTTGTCGAAAGGCTACGGCCTATCAATACTTAGTTGATAAAATTCAAAGGAAGATCGAAGGTTGGCAAGCTAAATATATGTTTGTTGCTAGGCATGTCACATTAATCAAATCCACCTCGACCTCCGTCCCTATCTATGCCATGTAAACCACCCTCCTCCCGCAAATAATTAGCAGGCAGTTAGATAAACTAAATTGTAAATTCTTATAGGAAGACACCACCCAACATAGACATTGTCATACTATTAGTTGGGAAACCATCGCTACCCCTAAGGAGGCGGGAGGTTTGGGTCTTAAGTCCACGCATCACATGAATGTGGCCTTGCTTATGAATCAGGCCTAGAGCATCCAACAGCAGCCATCCATGCTTTGGGCTCAAGTATTAAAAGCCAAATACTTCCCCCATATGAACCTTTTTGAGAGTAACATAAACCTTAGAGCGTCTCACATTTGGAAAGCCATTCATGTTGGAAAACAATGGCTTCGCCAAGTTATGAAATGGATAGTAGGGGGTGGTCAAACTATTCGAGTATGGGAGGACCATTGGATTCCTGGAGGACCGCTTTGAAGTCATATTGAAGGTCCTTTTATGCCAAATGAGGAATAGAGACTAGTTAGTTCCCTACGGGACCAACATAATTGGCAATTAGAGAATTTGCAATTTCCCCTCTCGAAGCAATTTGAACAACTTATCCAAGGAATTTCATTGGTCCAGTTGACTAGGTTGTCTGATTCCTTTATCTGGCCTCAAAATAATGGAGTTTGTTCGGTCAAATCTGCCTCGAACTTCTTATACCAACAAGCTAATATCCCTTTTGAGAAACCTCTTTGGAGTTGGATCTAGAAACTCCACTACCACAAAAAATTTCAAATTTTCATTTGGAAGTCCATGCACAATCGGCTGCCAACACTTCATTATTTGATTTTTTCTCGCTCGGAAATCAATAACCGCTGTCCTAGGTGCGATACTCCGGAAAACTACTATCCATATCTTACGAGATTACTCGTGGCCTAAGGCAATCTGGTGTTAATCTTCGGGTATCTTTCCCCTGTCTTTTTTTCAACTACTGCTTCAAATTTGGCTTCAAACAAACGCCACATTGGATACACTTATCCTCCACCAACAACTTCCTTGTAAAATGTACTTCACCTTCCTTTCTTGGCACTTAAGGTTAGCTAGGAATGAATGTATTTTTAACAATCAATCCCAATCCCAATCCCAAATCGTCCACAAAGCAATTTAGTTCACTACAAAATATCTCAATTTAGCTTGCCCCGACAAAACTATTAAAATTAGGATCCCCAGGATCATTAAATGGATTGCTCCTCTAGCGCCTTTTATAAAATTAAATATGGATGGCAGTGTTATAAGTAATCCTGGAATGTTTGGTGCAAGCGGTCTGTTGTGTAATAATGCTAATGCATGGATTTCAGGTTTTTCTTTAAACATGGGTATTACTTCTAATAATATTGTGGTAGGAGTAGTTCAACAAGGCCTAATTCAGGCATGGGAGATAGGTTTTAAATTTAATCATCTTGAAATTGACTCAATGACAGTTCTTTCCTGGTTAACCACTAAAAATGATATCTCACCAGATGCTATTCTATTACTTTGTGATTGGAGGTGTTAGGATTAGTGCCCTTAAATCTTATTGTATGATGCTATGTATGGTATTATGTATGACATGATGTATGACTTAATATTGTAATTAATAAAGTTGTTTTATTATTATCTAAAATAATGGTAACATGAATATTCGGACATTATCATATAATCCATGAGATGCATAGTATGTGATTTATGTGAAAAGTTACAGAAGATATAAATCACAATTTCTCTGTAAACTCAAAATTTTAGTTCGTAGTCAATGATGAAATTGGGCATTTCATCTGGGAAGACTATAACATGTCAACTAAGATGATTTGTTTTGATCATGGAAGTGGTAACTTCTAGTTGATATGTTTATATGTTTTAAGAGTTAAGACATATTGAACTGGACCGCTATGAGATTTATTATTCTCCTAATGACTGTCAACTGAATAATAAATCTCACAACTTATATTTACATGAACTCTTAATCCTGAGAGAATAATGGACCTGATCATGAAGTGTAGGCTGCTTTGATGTATCAGGAGTGAGATCTAAAGTAACGGTCAAAACCTCAGTATGTTGGGTAGCCACATTTAGTGTTGATGGAACATATATTCTTAAGATGAAATTTATAGTCTCTTAACGGAGATACAAAATATTCATTTGAGATAAGTTTAAAGGGTTTGTTATTCAAAATGTTAGGCCTAACTACTTTAGTAAATAGTTACTAAAGTATATATTTATGAAATTGGATTTCATAAATATATGATGAATAACTTAAAGAATTAAACCGGGTACTCAAGGATTAAGATGTAGTAATCTACAAAGTGGCAGTCTACTTTCATAATTTTGTATTACTACGAATATTTTATGAAGGGGTTGCATGTACAATAAAGTCTTGGGATATAATTTATTAATAAAGCCTAGAGTGCAATAATATTTATATAGTGGTATTAAATATAATTAATGGTAACTTTGGACTTGTCAAGAGTTGATAGAAAAGCCTAAGGCCCATTGGAGCTAGTGTCTTATTTGTTCCCTTTTGGTCCCACTCCAAGCCACATACTAAAGACCAATTGGAAAGGCCTAAAAGGCTAACCCCAATTAGATAATCAGTTATTATAAGAGAAACATAAAGAATTTTGTAACATATAACAAGTTCATGAAATGGTATGTATATGAGTGTTGGACACTCACTCATTCTCTTTAGAACATACACATATAACTGATTGAGAGACCACACATCTTGGGCATTAGTGGAATTGGAGTAAAGATTGAAAGTGTTCCTGAGAACTTCTGATCTTTGGTTTTGAAATTCACTACAGCAAGGTAAACTCTCTTGTTCTATATTCTGAAACTTACATAGAGCATGTTATCAATTGCGAATAAAGTAGATCCGTTAATTTTCCGCTGCATATGTTTTTTTATGCGATACAAACATGTGATAATCCAACAATTGGTATCAAAGCGGTCTTCATTTTTGAATTTGTATAATATGTTTAGTGAGTTTTAGAATTGAAGAAAACTATTTTCATAGTTGTGAAAATTCTGCAGTCATTTTTCTGCATGTTATAGTTTTTGAAACTATTGTTTGATTAAAACTGATTTTGATGTTATGATGCTGTTTAAGCTTGATTTTAACCCTGTAAAATTGAATTTTAACACTTTGACATCAATGAAATTCAAGTTTTAATCTTAATCTCATCATTTTTGATAATTAAGAATGTGTTTTGTTCATTGGAACTGTAAAAAAGGGTTAAACAGAAAAACAAACTGACTGGAATCTCATGACTGGGTGAGTCGCCAAAAAATTTTGACACCTGTTTATTACATGTATAAAGAGCAAGACTATGTGCAATTAATTTATATTTGTATGAAACAATTAAAAACCTTTCTTTTAAAATATCTAGTGGGAGAGAGATACAAGGGTTGCATCTCACGGCCTCCATTGTTGGTTCATAGTAGTGTGAAATATATACTTTGTCTTTGCTTCGAGCTTAGCATTCCATGCGGAGAGTATTTATTTCATGGTCCTACAAGATTGAATTTCCTGGTTTATAGTGGTTTGATCAAACACCTTGTCTTAGCCTTGATCTTTGCATTCCATGCGGAGGGTGATTTGTATCATGGTACTACAAAATAAGCATGCTAAAGGGATGAAATGTGGCTACACATGATTCTAGACAATGGTATACACTAGACTAAGTATTATAGTATCCTCTATGCTGAGTTCTTACTATTATTACTTAGAGGCTAAATGTAAAATGACATATTATTAGTGTTTAATAAGAGTTATCATGATAGCACTAATAATGAGAATAGTTCTCAATCAATCATAGTATTTAATGTTCACTCTATGCTAAGGGATATTGAATATGGGATTGGGTTGTCGTTGCATATATTATGTTATGGTTTTATTAATGTTCCATACTATCTGTTTATATGCTAAATTGATAATGTCCAATTTACTTATTATATTCATGTTTATTATTTTCAGATTTGAACATGGCATCATTTAGCCCACTTGTTACTATTCTTAATCAAAACAAATTTACTGGATCTAACTATGTTGATTGGAAAAGAAATTTGGACATTGCTCTTACAGCTGAATAGCACAAATATGTGCTTACTAAACCATGTCCTAGCTTTCCTTCATTAGATGCTCCTCTTAAGGAAAAACAACGATATGATCGTTGGCAGAAGTCTAATAAGATGGCCAAGTGCTACATCCTAGCATCTATCTCAAATGTTCTACAGCATCAAATGCAGGATGTAGAACTAGTTTTGGACATTATGCTAAGTCTGAAGGAGATGTTTGGTGAGCAAGGCCGTTCTGCAAGGCAAGAAACCATGAGGCAAATTTATATTACCAAAATGGCTAAAGGCAGTTTAGTTAGGAAGCATTGTCTTACAATGATCTCTAATTTGAATACATTGGAGGTTTTAGGTGCCGATATTGATAGAGAATCCCAAGTGGATATGATACTCCAGTCACTACCAGAATCATTCAAAGAATTCAGACTCAATTATAACATGAACAAAAAGATTTATATATTGTCTGAATTAATGAATGAGTTGGTAGCGGCAGAAGGCATTCTTGGTACTTCTAGTGTTGATGCTAACATGGTTGAAGCTTCTACTTCTCAACCTAAGTCGAAAGGCAAGGGCAAGAAGAAGAAGAAGAAGGACTTCACTAAGTAAGAGAGTAAACAAATTGCCTTAGGTGTTGCTAACAAAGGAAAGAAGATCAAAGGACAGTGTTTCCATTGTGGTGAGAAAGGACATTGGAAGAGGAATTGTCTAAAATTCAAGGCTGCCAATAATAAGGGTATGAAAAGTTCTTCCTCCTTGAAATATGTTTAGTACAAAATCCCACAAATTCCTGGTGTGTGGATTCAGGTTGTACTAATTATATCTGCAATTCTTTGCAGGGGTTTCGGGAGACCAGAAGGCTTAATGAAAGGGAATTGTTTCTTACTTTGGCTGATGGGAGTAGGATTCCAGTTGTAGCTGTTGGTATTTTTAATTTGTGTTTTGAATCTAGAGTTTTATTATTAGAAGACTGTCTGTATATACCTAATGTTCATAGGAATTTAATTTCTACAACTTATTTAGGTAAACATGGATATTGTGTTATCCTTAAAGACAATGTTGTAATAAAGAAAGGTAAAGTGTTTATCTGTTCTGGCAATATTGTTGATGGTCTTTATATTTTAACTCCTGGTAAACATGAATTATATAATTCTGAATTAGATAATGACTCTCATGTAAAATCATTAAAGAGAAAGTTTCCTTCTACTAGTGATGCATATATTTG
The DNA here is from genome assembly GCA_032727855.1 of Quercus ilex subsp. ballota. NCBI lineage: Eukaryota > Viridiplantae > Streptophyta > Magnoliopsida > Fagales > Fagaceae > Quercus > Quercus ilex. The sequence goes on from CM064917.1 coordinate 50,281,022, forward strand.
GCACTTGCGTTTGGGTCATATTAATTCAAATAGGATTCAAAGACTGATCAAAGATGGTCTCTTACAGCCTACGGACTTTGATGAATTTCCAGTTTATGAATCTTGTTTGAAAGGCAAAATGACCAAACGACCTTTTAATGCAAAAGGTAGAAGAGCCTAAGATTGCTAGAACTAATACATTTAGATGTATGTGATCCTATGTCAATCTAGGCAAGAGGTGTCTATGAGTATTTCATTACTTTCATTGATGATTACTCTAGATTTGGTTATGTGTACCTAAAGAAATGGAAGTCCGAATCCTTTGAAAAGTTCAAAGAGTTTAGGGCTGAAGTTGAGAATCAATTAGGCAAACACATAAAGGCCATTCGATCTGATCGTAGTGGTGAATACCTTCTTGGAGATTTTAAAGATTACTTAATTGAAAATGGGATCCCTGTTGACTACACCTGAAACTCCACAACAAAATGGTGTAGCAGAAAGAAGGAATATGGCTCTTTTAGATATGGTTAGGTCTATGATGAGTTATTCGACTCTACCAATTTTTTTTTTGGGATATGCCTTAAATATTGCAATGTATCTTCTGAATTTAGTACCTTTGAAGGCTGTTCCTAAAACACATGTTGAGTTGTGGAATAAGCGTAAGCCTAGTATGAGACATCTTCATATTTGGGGTTGTGCAGCACATGTGCTGAAAGGAAAGTCTGACAAGTTACAACCTAAAACGGAAATGGTTTTCTTTATAGGGTATTCAAAAGGAACTGTTGGAGGTTTATTTTATAGTCATAAAGATAATAAAGTGTTTGTTAGCACAAATGCTAAATTCCTGGAAAATGACTATATGAATAATTATACTCCTAGAAGTAGAGTTGTGTTGGCTGAAATGAATGAACATGTAATAGAACAACCAATGGATGAGACTAGGGATGATGTGGATGTATTAGATACATCACAAGATACTACTCATGAGATGTCTAGTACACAGGTGCCTCGTCGTAGTAGGAGAATTGTTCGGCCTCCTATAAGATTCATAGGTTTGGGAGAAACTTAAAAAGCTATCTCAGAAGAGGTTGAATTGGATCCTTACACTTATAAAGAGACAATAAATGATATAGACGCACATCATTGGGTCAAAGCTATGAAATCTGAATTAAATTCCATGTATTCCAATCAAGTTTGGGATCTTGTAGAGGTGCCTAACGGCATTAAACCTGTTGGTTGCAAATGGGTTTACAAGAGGAAGAGAGGGATAGATGGAAAGGTTGAAACCTTTAAAGCAAGGCTAGTGGCAAAAGGGTATACTAAAAAAGAAGGTATTGATTATGAAGAAACCTTTTTCACCAGTAACAATGCTTAAATCTATCAGAATTCTCTTATCCATTGTTCCTCATTATGATTATGAGATTTGGCAAATGGATGTCAAAACTGCATTTCTTAATGGCAATCTTGAAGAGGAAATCTATATGATGCAACCGGAAGGTTTCATAGCAAAGAACGAAGAGCATATGGTATGTAAGTTGAAAAGGTCCATTTATGGACTTAAACAAGCATCTAGGTCATGGAACATCAGATTTGATCAAGCAATCAAGTCAGCTGATATCAATCAAATCCAGGACCAAAACATTGGCAAGCTATAAAACATATTCTCAAGTATCTACGGAGAACGAGAGATTATATGCTTGTTTACCGAAGTGAGGATTTGATACCCATTGGCTATATAGATTCAAACTTTCATTCAGATCTAGATTTCAGAAAGTCCACATCAGGATGTGTTTTCACCTTGGGAGGTGGAGCCATAACTTGGAAGAGTATTAAGCAATCTTGTATTGTGGACTCTACCATGGAAGCTGAGTACGTTGCTGCTTGTGAAGCAGCAAAAGAAGCTATATGGCTCAAGAAGTTCCTTTCTAGCCTTGGTGTAATGAGACATTGTTTTGCGACAATAGTGGTGCAGTTGCATAATCAAAAGATCTAAGGAATCACAAGAAAGGAAAGCACATTGAGAGAAAGTACCACATTATTAGAGATATTATTGCTTGTGGAGATGTGGTGGTAGGAAGGATTGAAAGTGCATATAATCTAGCAGATCCCTTTACCAAAGCCTTGCCTCAAAGAACCTTCGTGTCACATTTGGAGGGAATGGGAGTTAGATTAGTGCACAATAGTCTTTAGGGCAATTGGGAGATTGTTAGGATTAGTGCTCTTAAATCCTATTGTATGATGCTATGTATGTTATTATGTATGACATTATGTATGACATGATGTACGACTTAATATTATAATTAATAAAATTGTTTTATTATTATCTAAAATAATAGTAACATAAATATTCGGACATTATCATATAGTCCATGAGATGCATAGTATGTGATTTATGTAAAAAGTCACAGAAGATATAAATCACAAGTTCTTTATAAACTCAGAATTTTAGTTTGTAGTTAGTGATGAAATTGGGCATTTCATTTGCGAAGACTATAACATGTCAACTAAGATGATTTGTCTTGATCATAGAAGTGGTGACTTCTGGTTGATATGTTGATATGTTTTAAGAGTTAAGACATATTGAACTGGACCGATGTGAGATTTATTATTCTCCTAATGATTGTCAACTGAATAATAACTCTCATGACTTATATTTACATGAGCTCTTAATCTTGAGAAAATAATGGACCTGATCATGAAGTGTAGGTTGTTTTGATATATCAGGAGTGAGATTTAAAGTAACGGTCAAAACCTCAGTATGTTGGGAAGCCACATTTAGTGTTGATGGAACATATATTCTCAAGATGTAATTCATAGTCTCTTAACAGAGATACAAAATATTCTTTTGAGATAAGTTTAATAGATTTGTTATTCAGAATGTTAGGCCTAACTACTTTAGTAAATAGTTACTAAAGTATATATATATATATGAAATTGAATTTCAAAAATATATGATGAATAACTTAAATGATTAAACTAGGTACTCAAGGATTAAGATGTAGTAATTTACAAAATGGCAGTCTACTTTCATAACTTTGTATTACTATGAATATTTTATGAAAGGGTTGCATGTACAATAAAGTATTGGAATATAATCTATTAATAAGGCCTAGAGTGCAATTATATTTACATAGTGGTATTAAATATAATTAGTGGAAACTTTGGACTTGTCAAGAGTTGACAGAAAAGCCTAAGACCCATTAGAGCTAGTGTCTTATTTGTTTCCTTTTGGTTCCATTCCAAGCCACATACTAAATCTCAATTGGAAAGGCCCAAAAGGCTAGCCCAATTAGATAATCAGTTATTATGAGAGAAACATACAGAATTTTGTAACATATAACAAGTTCATGAAATGGTATGTATGTGAGTGTTGGACACTCTCTCATTCTCTTTAGAACATACACATATAACTGATTGAGAGACCACACATCTTGGGCGTTAGTGGAATTGGAGTGAAGATTGAAAGTGTTCCCGAGAACATGTCGGTGATGAAATTGGGCATTTCATCTATGAAGACTATAACATGTCAACTAAGATGATTTGTCTTGATCATGGAAGTGGTGACTTATAGTGGATATGTTGATATGTTTTAAGAGTTAATACATATTGAACTGGACCGCTGTGAGATTTATTATTTTCCTAATGACTGTCAAATGAATAATAAATCTCACGACTTATATTTACATGAACTCTTAATCTTGAGAAAATAATGGACCTGATCATGAAGTGTAGGTTGTTTTGATATATCAGGAGTGAGATTTAAAGTAACAGTCAAAACCTCAGTATGTTGGGCAGTCACATTTAGTGTTGATGGAACATATATTCTCAAGATGTAATTCATGGTCTCTTAACAAAGATACAAAATATTCCCTTAAAAAAAGTTTAATAGGTTTGTTATTCAGAATGTTAGGCCTAACTACTTTAGTAAATAGTTACTAAAGTATATATTTATGAAATTGGATTTCATAAATATATGATGAATAACTTAAAGGATTAAACCAGGTACTCAAGGATTAAGATGTAGTAATGTACAAGGTGGCAGTCTATTTTCATAACTTTGTATTACTACGAATATTTTATGAAAGGGTTGCATGTACAATAAAGTCTTAGGATATAATTTATTAATAAGGCCTAGAGTGCAATTATATTTATAGAGTGGTATTAAATATAATTAATGGTAACTTTGGACTTGTCAAGAGTTGACAGAAAAGCTCAAGGCCCATTGGAACTAGTGTCTTATTTGGTCCCACTCTAAGCCATATACTAAAGCCCAATTGGAAAGGCCCAAAAGGCTAGCCCAATCAGATAATCAGTTATTATGAGAGAAATATACAGAATTTTGCAACATATAACAAGTTCATGAAATGGTATGTATGTAAGTGTTGGACACTCTCTCATTCTCTTTAGAACATACACATATAACTGATTGAGAGACCACACATCTTGGGCGTTAGTGGAATTGGAGTGAAGATTGAAAGTGTTCATGAGAACTTCTGATCTTTGGTTTTGAAATTCACTGCACCTAGGTACACTCTCTTGTTTTATATTCTGAAACTTACATAATGCATGTTATCAATTGCGAATGAAGTTGATCCATTACTTTTCCGCTACGTATGTTTTTGTATGTGATACAAACATGTGATAATCCAACAGCAGGAACCTTATGGAACATGACTGGACCATCCAGGTGTGTCACATCTTCCATGAAGCTAATGGCTGTGCGGATGCTTTAGCAAAGAGTGGAAACCAACAACAGTGACTTTTGGAAATCTATGATACTTGTCCCGCTTTTGTATATGTACCTTTTGTATAGGATATGGAAAACCTTGGGACTAGTAGACTGTATGCCTGTTGTTGTATAAACTCTTATATATATATATATATATATATAATACTCCCCCCTTTTATCAAAAAAAAAAAAAAAAAAAAAAAAAAGGCAAGGCCAAAAAATTAATAAAAGATATATTCATCAGATTTAATGCATCTTTAACTATGTTTTTCTATTTAATACCTTGTAAAATTGTTCATTTTTAGATCAATGAAGTTGTTCTTTCTTTCTTTCTTCCTTTTTTAAAAAAAAAAAAAAAATTAGTTTATATGGGCTTTGGGCTGACTTGGGTTCTTAAGTCAATGAGCTTTTCCATAAATTGAGTCATGATACTATAGAATTTTAATTTATAATGTTTACTCTATGATGATTGTTCATATCATTGCATCAAAATACCTATCAATTTTTTATATAGGCAGAATTTCAAACCCCATATATCTTATTCGAGTTGGGTTGGCTTCTTGCATCCATGGCCAAGCAAGTTTCACTTCCAAACTCAATGACTGCACTGGAAGCAATTGCAACATCTAGAGCTATCACCTCTGCTAAAGAAATTGGACTCAATTCTATTGTGTTGGATGGAGACTCGGCAGCTATTATTGATTCTTTGAAGAATGACGAGGTTTCTCTAGCTAATTATGGTCACTTAATTGAGGAGGCGAAAGACAACGCAAGTTTCTTTGCTATTTGTGGTTTTCTCTTATTAAAAGTATAGGCAATTCTGCTACTCATTACATTGCTAGACATGTTAGCAATTTCAAAGTATGGACAGAGAATGTTCCTCTTCACCTAAATGCTATAATCCTAGCTGACCTAGCTAGTTTTTAGTAATAAACATGCAGCCTTTTTCTCCAAAGGTTTTTTTTTTTTTTTTTTTTTTTTTTAATTAAGCTAACTGAACAGTAAAATAAATTATATTGCTAAATCACACATATCCTGCTAAACTATGCTTGTCAATTTGTTATTGGTCCGTTGACACAAAATAGAGAAGCACCAAATGATACAAACCAACGCGGTTGCACATGCGTGGCATGTGCTACCACCTTTTTTATTTTGAGAACTTAATACGCATTCTCTGATCTGTTATATTTCTCTCTTTATTCTTTCTCTCATAGTTTTTGATAGGCCATAAACTGAATGACCCCTTGTGATTAAACCAATTAATTAATTAGCCAAGTTATTAATTAATCAATTTAACATACAAATACGTGAAAGCACAAACAAATCACCAAATACTAAATATGCAGCAGAAAATAAATAACACGGTGATTTGTTTACGAATAGGGAAAACCCTAACGGCAAAAACCCCACCAGGTGATTTTCAGGTCACCACTCTCGAAACTCCACTATTATCAAATCAAGCGGTTACAAGTAAAGGAATCTCAAGTACCTTATCAACCTACAGTTGAACCCTTACCCCAATACCCAATTGGACTTGATCTGTAGTGACAATTTCCACCTTTGATGCATAGCTCCCAAGTACGTGACTAACTAATGCGCAGATCTCAGTACGCGACTTCAAACACCAACTAAGGAGGAGAGGTTGGCTACAAAGTTCTTCAGTTCATCCTATACGATGAAGATCAGGAAGATGCTTGGTTACAAAACCCTATGGTGCAAATACACAGCAACTTCTTGAGAGAAGATGAACTAGGTCAAGAACTTTGTCTTTTGATCACAATTTGTTTGAACAGAGATTGCTCAATGCTTTTGCAACTTGTGTACAATTTGACGGCCCTTGAAACAATCTTTTTATATGTTTAGGGTTAGAAGAAGAGAAGGCCCAAAAGCATATTCACGGGTCCTAAGGAAATCATATCAGAAAAACTGATTTTGTAATTCTCGACAGATAGCAGGTGTCGAGGTAGCTATCGAGCAGGTGTCGAGAATTAATGAACTTGCACTTCAGCTTGCTTTTTCTTGGACAGACTTGATGACTTCAACACTTGATCTTGAAACCTTGTTTCTTGAAGTATTAAAAACACCTAGAACTACCCAATTACAAGTAGAGTGCGTTTTGTCAAAAGGATTAGCCAATTTATATAAATAAGTGACATATGTTCTTAACAAGTGAACACACATATGTCCTAACAATCTCCCCTTTTGGCAATCCGTGACAAAACCATAACAAACAAATAATCATATGAGAGAAGTCATAAATCACTCAACTCATATTCACTTGTTGAATACAATAAAATCTATCCTAACACAAACTCTTGAAAAACTTTGCAAGAAGAAAGTTTATGACAAGTAGACTTTGACAACCTGTATTTCTGAAACACTTTAAACAGAACTCATCAAGGCATCTTGTGTGAAACAGAAATAAATAGATTGCATACAAGTATAAAGAACATGTGTATAAAGATAGATAAGAAACAACACATGAAGAGAGAGGTGAAAGAAACATACATCCATATATATAGGAAAATAAGTACAATGTATGTAAAATTGGTCAAAAAAACCTCATATACAAGATCAATGTATCTATAAAGAATAGAAAAGAAAAGATACATCAAAACCTCACTACATCCCTCAAGAATATCAACACTCCCCCTATCAAAATGTCCTATACTACCTCTCCCCCTAAGATGACTACTCTCATAACCCAAAACTACTCCCCCTTTTTGTCACGAGTGACAAAGGGTAGAGTGTCATGTAGATATCTCATCAGTAGATTTAGCATCCCCATCATCATCATCATCATCATCCTCATCATCCTCATCCTCAGAATCTGAAGCTGTTGGAGTAGGTGGTGAAGGAGTAGCCTCTGGAGCAAAAGCACTTATGGTCGCCTGCCGTCGTGCAATACGACCAACACGAACATTCACCTGATACAACTCAGTGGAGAGTGTATCAAGGCGAGTGTCCATGCGCTGTAGCTGTGCCATAATATCTCCAAAAGATACATCGCCCGTAAAGGAAGAAGGAGTAGATGTAGAAGGAGCGGATCTGGATAGAGCTGATCTGGACGGAGCCGAACGGGAGGGAGGAGTGGAATCCGTCTGTCGCGACCTAAATTGAGCCTCACTACGTTTTACGGTAGCGGCATCTATGGCACAGATGTGAGTGAAGTGGTCAGACACAGGAAAGGGAATAGAAAAATGGCGTAAGATCCTCGTGATAGCGAAAGGAAAGATGAGCTTATCACGGGACGCCGAATCTAGATGGACATCTATGATAGAAAAGAAAGGATGAAATGAGAAGAAAAATCTATAGTAAGATGCTCTAGAAGTGATAGCAAAAATCGAGCACGAGGCTCTGTAATAGAGTTGTAGTGAGAGAGTGGATGGAGTACAAAGGTCATCACCATGTTTAAGAATCTAGGACCTTTAGCAAAAGGCCTACATGATGTGTACTGATGCTCACCCCAATCAGCAGGACGCTGACAGAAGGCAGAGATGAGCTTATCTTTGGACACAGTCCTCAGACGCTCACAGGAATGGTAATTAGGAAAATCTATCCTAGGTACCCTAAGCATATCCGCAACAAGCTGCGGTGTGACAGGAATGCGCGTACCTCGAACGCGAGTGAAAAAGAAAGGTACTAAACGATCTATCCCGTGCATGTTGGAGTAAAACTCCTGTATTAGCACGAGAGGGCAAGTGACCGAGACGTCACACAGTGACTCCCATCCCCTACTGTGAATAACAGAGGGAAGGTCAGTGTCGGCGAAGTCCGCTAGAATGACTTGGCATTCCGAATGAACACCTCGTCAAGAAAGTTCTCCGAAAATGCCTTGTGGGCATCTCCATCACGGAACCAAAGGTTAAGAGGAGCAGAGTCAGAAGAAGAGGAAGCTCCAGAACGCAGAGGGTTCCAAGCAGGAGTGGATTTACGTTTGGGTGCCATAGACACTACTAACGTAAAAGAATGAGAAAGAGATAGAGAGGGAGACAATCAGAAAAGTCCCAACACAATTCAAATGGATTAAATATATTTAACAAAAAGTACGTATGCATGGGAATGCATGAGCATGTGACATGCAAAGGAAAAAAACATCATGGGCTCAGCCCAATCCAATCCTAGCAGCACACAAACATAAAGCACACATCTAAATGCATGTAAATACCATTCTAATGCACATGAAATGCAATGTATGACATTTTGAAAACATTTAAGTGCAAACCCAACCCAAAATTTGAAGAAAAACTCATCAATTTTGAAAAACCCCAAAAATTTCCAAAAATCCCAAAACCTAGGTTTCAAAACATGAAATGCATGAAAAAGGAAGGGAAAAATGATCTTACCAAGTGATTGAAGCAAGGGAAGATAAAAAATGCAGAGGATTTGAAGATTTGAGTGAGAGAAACTTGGTTAGGAGGTGAAAAGCAGTCGGACAGATCGAGAGAGATCGAGGAAATAAGATCAGAATCGCGACAGGAGCTTAAATAGACACTTCAGTAATTCTCGACAGTTGAGGTGTCGAGAGGTATCGAGGAAGCTGTCGAGGAAGGTGCCGAGAATTTTGCCTTCGATAGCTTCAGGTGTAGAGAGGTGTCGAGATACAAGACCAAATTCAGAGATAAGAAGCTCGATCTATCGACGAGGTGTCGAGAAGGTATCGAGAAGACAGAAGGTTTCTCGATCGATCCACCAGGTTTCGAGACAGGTGTCGAGATTGCGATAAGAAAAGGCTTGAGTAGCTCGACAGATGACCAGGTATCGAGGAGGTGTCGAGGAGGTGCCGATCCATCAGTGAAAAACAGTTTTTCGAGAAGAGAAAAATACAGACATGAATGCAATCCAACAAGCACCTCAACCAATGATCCACTCAACATATAAAGCTCTCAAAATCATCTCTCAACAAAAATTTAATCACATGGATCCTCAAAAACACACACACACACTAAACAAGTCTAACCAATTTTATATTTCAAAAACAAGTCAAGACAGTTTAGTAAGCATACATTAGCACATGTAAACACTTGTGATGGCCAAATCACATTGTACCTGCACATGTATCAAAAGTAGCAAAGAATGTTGCGTGTTGTGTGTGAAAAATATGGCAAGATTGCATATGTGTATACATGTTATGACGATCTGAGATATGAGAAAATAAATTTAACTCACACACAATCATAACTGTTTGATGGGGACTATCACCTTTGAGGTACATCCTATGACTCCCACATCTCCTAGAAAACATGCTTGCAATCATATTTAAAGCATTTTAATCTTTTAGATTTATATTTTCTTTGCATATTTTCTTTTAAGCATATCATGCATGGGCACAAAAAGAGAGAAAAGAAATACCCAACATGTTAAGCATAGACATTGTACTTTTGCTATGCCGAAGCATACGGATGTCTTTGACACTGCACTTTAGCTATGCCGAAGCATACAGGTGTCTATGACACTGCAATTTTGCTATGCCGAAGCATACAGGTGTCATACTATGATTGGCGGGCAACAGTGGTAAGATGGTCATTTATGCCTTTCTCTTAGGATTTTCTAGTCCTACCCGTCAAAAAGAGTGATATGAGTGTTAAGTTTAAGAGATAACTTAATCTTACTCATCACAAACAAGAGCCACAAAGCTCACTTGCTTAGTTGTGCATAGAGATGCTCATCTAAGCTACAAGAGAAACAAAGTTTAGTTTAGAAAACTTTGTTTCATTGGCCATCCAAGGTACACAAAATACCAAAGTACACAAAACACACACTATTTTTGTATTTTTCAATTTTTCAATTTTTTTTTTTATCTTTATATCAAAAACAAAATAATCAAAACTGAAAATAAACAAATAAAAACATGTTATCAAAGTAAAGCAAAAACTAGATGCAAATGCATGAGGAAGAGGGACAAAAGAAGGAGATCAATCCATGGAGATGACATCAATGTTCTGACGAAGGAATTCAAAACGTTTGCTGTTAAAAGGTTTGGTGAACAAGTCAACCTTGTGATCATCAGTGTGGATAAACTCGAGAGTGAGAGTACCATCTTCGACAAGCTCCCTAATGAAGTGATGTCGAACCTCTATGTGTTTGGTTCGAGAATGTTGAACCGGGTTCTTAGAGATATTGATGGCACTGGTATTGTCACAGTAAATAGTGAGATGCTCTTGACAAATATCATAATCATGAAGGAGTTTTTGCATCTAGAGGAGTTGGGTGCAGCAGCTACCGACAGCGATGTACTCAGCTTCTACAGTGGATAAAGAGATGGAGTTCTACTTTTTGCTCATCCAAGAGACAAGATTGTTACCCACATAAAAACAACCCCCCGAGGTACTCTTTCTATCATCAGCATTTCCAGCCCAATCGGCATCAGAGTACCCAGCTAAGACACCACCATTAGTGTCCTTGCTATACCACACACCGAACTCAGCAGTGGTTTTGACATACTTTATAATTCTTTTTAAAGCAGTCATGTGAGATTCTTTTGGATTAGCCTGATATCTAGCACACACACCAACACTATAACTAATGTCAGGTCTACTAGCAGTAAGGTAAAGAAGACTACCTATCATGCTTCTATAGAGAGAAGGATCAACACTCTTGCTTAACAAGTCTACAGTGAGTTTAACATTAGGGCTCATAGGGGTTCTAACAGAACTAGCAGAATCCAAACCAAACTTCTTCACAAGATTCTTAGCATATTTAGATTGAGAAAGGAATATACCTGAATCTTGTTGGCGAATTTGCAATCCTAAGAAGTGGGTCAGCTCTCCAATCATCCTCATCTCGAACTCGGCTTGCATGAGTTTTGAGAAGCCATGAGCCAGTTCATCCTTAGTTGACCCAAAGATGATATCATCAACATAGACTTGAGCAACTATCAACTCCCCATCTTCCTTTTTGATGAAGAGAGTTTGATCAGCCTTCCCTCTTGTGAACCCATATGACACCAGATATTGTGTGAGTCTATCATACCAAGCTCTAGGAGCTTGCTTCAAGCCATAAAGTGCCTTTTTAAGGTACAGCACATGATCCGAAAAGTGTGGATCAATGAATCCTTTTGGTTGAGCCACATAGACATCCTCTTTGAGTAACCCCTTCAAGAAGGCAGTCTTTACATCCATCTGATAAAGTTTGAAATTCAGCTGACATGCTAGGGCAAGAAGAATTCTGATTGACTCCATTCGGGCAACTGGGGCAAATGTCTCATCATAGTCTACTCCTTCCATTTGCGAGCATCCTTGAGCCACAAGTCGAGCCTTGTTGCGAATCACATTTCCTTCTTCATCAGTCTTGTTGCGAAATATCCACTTTGTACCGATGTTGTTTTCACCTTCCGGTCTATGTACTAGAGTCCAAACATCATTCCTCTGAAATTGAAGTAATTCATCATGCATTGCTTCGACCCAACTCTCATCTTGTAATGCTTCCTCAACTTTCTTAGGTTCAACCTGTGACAAGTAGCAGGAATAAGACACAAAGTTAGCAACACATTTATCAACTGTGCGTTTCCTTAATGTGAGTTCATTCATGTCTCCCACAATAACTTCTAGAGGATGATTTAATTTGATTCTAGATGAAGGTCCCTTTTTTTCATGAGATTCAGATTCTGGTGAAATGGGTGAGTCTGCAGGGTCTTCCACAATATTGGGAGTACTGGGAGTACTTGGAGAAGCAGGTTCTTGTTCAGTAATGTCTTGAACTTCCCTAGGCTCAGATGGAAGAATTTCTTTGAAGAGTCCCTCAATGTCTTTCTCAGAACTGGACTCTGAAGACTCATCAATGACGACATTTACTATCTCCATTACCTTCACATTAGGCTTCCTTCCTTTCCACAACTCATAGGGAGTCTTTTTGGTACCGGGTCTGAAGTATACCCTATTAACTGTATGACATGCAGTGTTTACAGCTTCTCCCCACAAGTTTCTAGCTACATCTTTGTTATGCAGCATGGCTCTAGCCATCTCCTGAATAACCCTATTCTTCCTTTCTACCACACCATTTTGCTGAGGCGTAATAAGAGAAGAGAATTCTTGAGATATACCTGATCTTATGCAGAAGGACTCCATGTATGAGTTCTCGAATTCCTTCCCATGGTCACTTCGAATTCGATCAATCTTCAGGCTCTTTTCATTCTGCAGTCTTGTGTATAAAGCCTCAATGTGCTCAGGAGCATCAGACTTGGATCGTAGTAGAATGACCCAAGTGTATCTAGTGAAGTCGTCTACCACAACCATGATGTATCTCTTACCCCCAAGAGACTCGGTTCTGGTTGGACCCATGAGATCCAAATGCAACAGCTCCAATGGTCTGGATGTAACTGATGTCTAAGTGCCTAGATGCTTAGCTTTCGTCTGTTTTCCAAGCTGACATGGTCCACACACCACATTGCTTATTCTACAAAGCTTTGGTATCCCCAAGACTGATTCATGCTTAGATACAATAGATAAATGCTTGTAACTAGCATGTCCCATTCGTTGATGCCACAGATCTTCATTGGACAAACAAATGCTATTACACACAATATCAGCATCAGGAACCAATCCATAGCAGTTGTCCAAAGTGCGAACCCCACTAATGAGCTTCTTTCCAGACTCATCCATGACAAGATACTTTCCTTTTGAGAATAGCACTATGAAGTCTTGATCACATATCTGACTTATGCTCAATAGGTTCACCCTTAAACCTTCTACATAAAGGACATTTGCAATGTCCGGCAATCCTGGCAGAGATATGATCCCTTTCCCTTTAATTTGTGACTTGCTTCCATCACCAACAGTAACATTGCCACCTTTCTTAGACTCGAAGACCTTGAAGAGAGATCTGTCTCCAATCATGTGTCGTGAGCAACCACTGTCAAGATACCATAGACATGTGTCCATTACTTTGAACGCAGACTTCATCATGAAACACACCTCATGCTTAGATGATAAATTAGAGGGAATGGTTCTTTCTCTCAACTTCCTTTTATGAGCTAAGCCTATAACTTTCACTCTTCTCAAACGAACTCCTTTGCACATTTTCATTCTGAGACAGTCTAGTTTCTTCTTAGCAAAACTGAGATCTTTTCCAATAGTCATCATAAGAGAATTCAAATAACTTTTAGACTTGTATTTTCTGAGACACTCAAACAAATAGTGATTAGAAAAACAAGATGTATTTGAAAGCAAAGATCTCTTCAATCTGGTTACAGCCATGACAACAGGGGTCAATGGAACAACATAGCAAAGATTAAACCTAATCAGAGTGTGCCTGCTCTGATACCACTTGATAGGCCACAAACTGAATGACCCCTTGTAATTAAACCAATTAATTAATTAGCCAAGTTATTAATTAATCAATTTAACATGCAAATACGTGGAAGCACAAACAAATCACCAAATACTAAATATGCAGCGGAAAATAAATAACACGGTGATTTGTTTACGAATGGGGAAAACCCTAACAGCAAAAACCCCACCGGGTGATTTTCAGGTCGCCACTCTCGAAACTCCTCTATTATCAAATCAAGCGGTTACAAGTAAAGGAATCTCAAGTACCTTACCAACCTACAGTTGAACCCTTACCCCAATACCCAATTGGACTTGATCTGTAATGACAATTTCCACCTTTGATACACAGCTCCAAAGTACGTGACTAACCAATGCGCGGATCCCAGTACGTGGCTTCAAACACCAACTAAGAAGGAGAGGTTGGCTGCAAAGTTTTTCAGTTCATCCTATACGATGAAGCTCAGGAAGATGCTTGGTTACAAAACCCTATGGTGCAAATACACAGCAATTTCTTGAGAGAAGATGAACTAGGTCAAGAACTTTGTCTTTTGATCACAATTTGCTTGAACAGAGATTGCTCAATGTTTTTGCAACTTGTGTACAATTTGACGGCTCTTGAAACAATCCTTTTATATGTTTAGGGTTAGAAGAAAAGAAGGCCCAAAAGCATATTCACGGGTCCCAAGGAAATCAAATCAAAAAAACTGATTTTGTAATTCTCAACAGATAGCAGGTGTCGAGGTAGCTATCGAGCAGGTATCGAGAATTAATGAACTTGCACTTCAGCTTGCTTTTTCTTGGACAGACTTGATGACTTCAACACTTGATCTTGAAGTATTAAAAACACCTAGAACTACCCAATTACAAGTAGAGTGCGTTTTGTCAAAAGGATTAGCCAATTTACATAAATAAGTGACATATGTTCTTAACAAGTGAACACACATATGTCCTAACAGTTTTCACTACACTTTTTTGCAAAAGTGCCCAAACCCTTCATTGAAAAATCCACCGGAGTTTAGATCTACTCGCCGAACAATTGGCTGATATCTCCAACGGTATTCTTTCACATCTCCTTCTCTCTCTCAATCTGTGTGTGTGTGTGTGTGTGTGTATAGTTGCGTATGTATTCATATTTTTATTAAATTTCATCTATATATTTTTTTGGATTTGGAGTTGAAGATCTATGTGAGTTTGACAAAAGCAATATGAATTATGAATTCTCTCTTAGATTTTACAGATTTAATGAATTAATGGTTATTTAATTTTCACTCATCAATGAACTAAGGTTATAGTTTCATTTTGGTGTTGTAGGTGTTGTATTTAATGGACAATTTTTTAAAAAAAATTTTGGATTGTATCGAGTTGTTATTAATTTGTATTGGAAAAGAAAAATGAAAAAGAATTTTGGAATTTTTTGGGGGAAAAGGTTTAGGAAGAATAAGGTTGTGAAATGAGAAGAATGTTGTGTGTCGAATTACGGCAAATGTATTTGGGTTGAAAAGGGGTTAGGGTAATATGTTGGGTGAGATTTTCAAGAGATACAATGACAATAAAAACAAAACCTTAGTGCCAAAACTGTGAGACTAGTCACAAGTGTTGGGGGTAGCAGGGATTTAAATGTAGGTTCTCCTAAGGTGGAGAATTGGATAGTGGGAGAAAGTTGTTTAACTATTTGGGAACTAATTAGGATTTAGCAAATTCGGGTTTTCTGCCAAGAGCCTTGTAGCTTAGTGGGCAATACTAGGTCTCCTTTATGAGGAGAACCAAGATTTGTATCTCCCCTTCCCTGCTTATTGTAACAATTAAATTATTAAAAAAAAGAAAAGAAAAAAAGAACAAATTCTGGTTTTCGTGAGCCGGGTAAGTAGCTTTTAGTTTTATGCTTCATTTTAAAATTGTGACTCGCCTTGCGGACATATAATCAGAAACTGAAAATTTTGGTTTTGAAATTTAGCAATGGTAGTCTCCTTGGATGTCTCAAACCTGAGCTGTGCTTTTGGGTGCAATTGTTACCTTATTTTTTGTTGCGTTCAATTACAGAAATGTACAGTTGGAAGGCAACATTAAAATGTGAATATTTCAGCACCTTTTGGAGAACCGCTTCAATAGTGGCTGCTATTATTCTTCTAGTGCTCACTTTTATACAAACAACTAGCATGTTCTGTCATCCCAATAGCATAAGTTCAAAGGCTATATAATTTGGATGGTTGTTCCTTGTTCGATGGAATTGATCTTGCTTGTGTAAATACACAAATTTTGTATTTCTTTCTTTGTTATTATTGTTAATGTAATTGATTTTGCCTATGTAAAATACATTATTGTTGTGTTTCAGCATCCTTGTAGAGTACTAGTTTTGTATCTCCACTCTAAAATTTATTTGATTGATCCTTGAACAAAATGCCTGGATGTTTGAAAGCCAACCATCAATAAATACTTCATTGGAAATTGGTTATCAATCTTTAGAAAGCATTCTATACAGGTTTATCATGATCAAGATTGTGTTAATGCTCATGCTGAACAAAGATTGTAAATTCCCTTGGGTAATAAAATGGATGTTTTGAAACAATATTTTCAATAGTGCACTGACGCTTTCTTACAAAATTTTGTACTTGAATGACTAGGAAATTCTGTAATTAATAAACACATGTAGCACACTGATTTCTTATGCATTAAACATCCAGAATGCTCATAACATCATTCTATATGGACTTTTTGGTAATTGGCTAATGTTCGTTTTTTGTCAATTAGCCTGTTCAGTTGGTGAAACTTTCCTCGCTAGAATAAGGCAAAAGAGTTTTTTGTGTACAGTTTTTAAAGAGTTTTTTTTCCCATCACATGGAAATTAATGAAGAGTTTTTACTAATGAAGAAACAACATTCTGAAGTTTTATTTCTAAAATTTGTGTTCTAAGTGTTAACGTGCATAGTGTTGTGGGCTTTAGGCCCAACTAGATTACTTGTACAGCACACATTATTGTACTACACTCTTACTTGTACTGCACTCATATGCCTCCTATATAAAGGCACTCGTGTATATTCTTTCATTTTGAGAAATACAATACTATTGCATTCAGTGTTTCTAACATGGTATCAGAGCCATTATTCTAATTTTCTTGTGTCTTGCAGTCTTGTTTTGTTGGTATTTTCCACTGCTTCAACTTCTGTGGTCAATAAACCCTTTCACTGCCCTCTCTCGACAGCTCCGCTACCGTTAGAGGTCCTCAGGGTTGAATCTCCACCGTCAGAAGCTCCTCCTCCGCTGCCAAACCCATTGCCATCATCGAATCTGTCACCTTTAACCTCCGATTAGGACATAAGATATATCACTGTGTAGATTTTCAATCGCTCTACACATAGCCACCAGAAACATCCACATCTGACCATCAACGCGCCGCCATGCGTCGGTCAAAGTTTCGGCAAATAATTCCACACGCTTCACGCCCCACTAGGGTAGCTTCGATCTTGTTGCCGCTGACACCATCAGAATCGTCTTTCTCCGATCTGCATCTTCGCAAAAGAATCGGCTTCATCAGACATTCCACGTGCCCTCACGCGCCGCCCTAAGCTTAGGTGAATTTGATCCACGCGCCTCACGCATTCCATGCGTCGCTGGTTTACCTACTAACATCATCGCTAATGTCATAACTACCACGTTAACCCTAGCTGACGTCACCTGCTTACGTCATCGCCAGATTGCTTGCTGACGTCATCCGTTGACTTTCTCTTTAACGGTTGACTTTGACTAGGTTTGACCATTGACTTTTTCGCAGAGTTAACTTTTTGCAGTCCAGGTGCTCCTTACCTAATTTTCGCGTAGATTTCATTTTTGCAGTCCATTTTTTCATATTTTGCTTCTAAATGAAGAATAAAAACAGGTCTTCTTCTTGTTGCAATAATTGTCGCCGACAATCCAGCAAACGTTTTTGCAAATTTTGCAAACGTTTTGGCCACAATATTAAGACTTGCTATCATCGCAACAAATTAGCTGTTTCAATTTCTGCTGCTACTATTGCTAAGACTGAGAGTGTCCAACCAATGGCTCCCGTCTCTACATAGTCTAACTCTTTAGAACGCACTTTCACCATGTCCACAGATGACTTTAAAAACATCATCGCCAATGTCATTCGTATGGTTGGTAATGCATCTTATTCCTCTTCTCTCTCAACTTTATCTGGTATGTCTCCTTCCTCTTGGCTTATGGATTCCGCTTGTTGCAATCACATGACACCTCACTTGCCCTTATTTTCTAAACTTAAACCTACACCACACCCTTTTAATATTCGCACAGCAAATGGTTCCACAATGTCTAGTAGGGGTGTACACGGTTCGGTTCGGTCGGTTTTGGAGAAGTTTTTTGCACCACACCTATAAGGTGCGGTTTCACCTTATGCTTAACCCCACCTCACATTTGAAGGATAAAAACCGGTCTACACAAGGTGCGGTTAATCTTAGCGGTTCGGTGCGGTTCGTTCGGTGCTAATTTCAATAAAATACTAGTAAATAAAAACTATACAAGCAGCTTTCTCAGTGTTAAAATCACAACATACTAGTATGATATAATAAACTAAAGTCACAACAGTATAATCAGTCAATAGGATGATCAACAAATAAATTTACAATCATTGAACCCTAGAAACAAAATCAAACAACAAACAACATGAGAAAATACCCAGGAACTATTTAAGCCTTTCAGATTTATGCCTTTACTAGGCTGAAACTGAATATTTTAAATTACCCCTGAAATTACAAGAAAATAACCAAAAAAAAAAAAAAATTAGAATCAACAAGAAATATTTAGTGACCATAAAATAAAACTAAAACAAAGTAGGGGTTAGGGTTACCAAAGACAGAACTACATAGTAGCAGAGCCACGGTAGAGAACGGAGATGATAAGGAGATTCACTGTCTTAGGTATTAGGAATTTCCCAAGACCTTGAGAGGAAAGTCTTTCTTTGTGAGAGAGTGAGACTAAGAGTCAGAGATGAGTTTTGAGAAAGAGACTGAGAGCTTGGGTTGTTAAATAGGGGAAGGTTAGGTCGGAGCCTAAGACTGAGAATTTGAGAGGGAAAAACTACTGTTTGTTCGGCGGGATTAGAGCATGGAAAAAAAATTATGTGGGCGAGTGCAAAAGAGAAGAGAAAAATGGTTGGTGGGAGCCTGAAAATCTGAGATTGAGAGGGAAACACTACGGGATTAGGGTTTGGAAGAAACATGATGTGGCTGACTGAGAGCCAAAAAAGAAGAGAGAATCAGGTTAGGTGAGAGCCTGAAATTGAGAGGGAAAAACTAATATTTTGTTCGGCGGGATTAGGGTAAGGAAGAGAAATGAAAGCAGCTGTGAATGTGATGACTGAGTTCTGGAGTCTTGAGAGTAGCAGAAGTCTAAAGTGTAAAGATGAGAAATGAGAACTGAGTAGGAGGAGAAAAGACGTTTGTGGCTGAGATCACAAGAGGAAAAAAAATTTTGCACAGTAACTGACTCTATTAGTTACAGACATCTTTTTTTTTTTTTTTTTTTCAAAAAACGCAAGTGGCATGACTGAAATGAAAACACATGAACCCATATACGGCCACAGCATTTTTTTTTTTAATATATTTCTTTAAAAAAAAAAATGCAAGTAGGAGACACTTACTTGGACAAGACCACACAAAGCCTCAGACTTTCCTCCTGACACACACAAGCTTCATGACTATTCTCCCTGACTTTTTTATTCAAAAATTTCTTTTGATAAGGACGACCTCGTTAGTCGTTCCTGGCGTTCCTTTTTTTTTTTTTTTTTTTTACTCTAAAACGACGCCGTTTTGAACCTGATAGTAAAATTTTAAAATGGTTCCAAAACGGCGTCGTTTTGAATCAGATTTTTTTAAAAAAAAATTTAAATGAAACGACGTCGTTCTAACTTCCTTCTTCTTCTTCCTTAATTCCTTTGCTTCTCTCAAACCTCAGTTTCACGCCAAACTGACTGGTACTCTCTCTGTCTCCCTCTAAATTTCTTTTATTTTAAAACTGATGAATGATTATATATTATATATGTATAAGTTATATATATATATATATATATATATCGGTTCGGTTCGGTTTCTCTTTGGTTTGCTGATCTTGCTGCCGACCACCGCACCAGCCGACTTCGGTAACGGAAAAAGCCTACCGATCATCATGCCGAGAACCTTCGGTGGAGTTTTCAGCTGTCGGATCGGTGCGGTTTCGGGCGGTTTTGTCGGCGCCGGTGAATTCTTGAACAGGCCTAATGTCTGGTCATAATATAGGTTCTGTTTCAACCTCCAACCTTTCGGTTCCTGGGGTCTTTAATGTTCCCGACCTTTCTTACAATTTATTTTCTGTGGGAGAATTAGCTGAGTTGGGTTATCGCATTATATTTAATTATTCTGGGTGTATTGTGCAGGATCTGAGGACGGGACAGGAGCTTAGGACTGGTCCTAGAGTTGGGCGTATGTTTTTCGTGGACAACCTTCGTCTTCCACTTGTTGCTCCTATTTCTGTTGCTGCAGCTGCTATAGTTTCTTCAATTCCTTCCCTTGCACTTTGGCATGCTCAACTTAGTCACGCATCTTCCTCTCGGGTACAACAATTGGTTTCTAGAGGTTTGTTAGGTTCAGTGTCTACTGAAAATTTTGATTATGTCTCATGTCAGTTAGGAAAACAACTATCTTTTCCTTTCAATATTAGTGAATCAATATCCACTGATATCTTTGACCTTATTCATTCTGATGTTTGAGGGCCTTCCTCTGTCTCTATTGGTGGGTCTCGGTAATTTGTTGTCTTTGTTGATGATTACTCTCGCTATAGTTGGATTTTTAATATGAAACATTGTTATGAATTATTGCAAGTATATTCTAATTTTGCAAAAATGGTTGAAACTCAGTTTTCCAAACGCATCAAAATTTTTTGATCTGATAATGTTCTTGAGTACACTCAATATGCTTTCCAATATGTTTTGCATTCCTATGGCACTGTTCATCAACTAACTTGTCCATGTACCTCTCAGCAAAATGGTAAAGCCGAACGAAAATTTCGTCATATTCTTGACACTGTTCATACTCTCCTTCTCTCTGCCAAAGTTTCTGCTCCTTTTTGGGGCGAAGCTGCTCTTCATGTTGTTCATACTATTAATCGCATTCCGAGTCCTGTTATCCAAAATCAAACTCCATATAAGCGCCTTTTTGGGTCACCTCCAGACTATCACCACCTTCGCTCCTTCGGTTCTGCTTGTTTCGTTCTTCTTCAACTATATGAGCATAACAAAATTGAGCCTCGGTGAAGGCTTTGTTGTTTTCTTGGCTATGGCGAAACTCAAAAGGGGTATCGGTGTTATGATCCTATCTCTCATCGTCTTCGTATTTTCCGCAATGTTTTCTTTTAGGAACATCGCCTCTTTGTCGAGTTCTCTCACTTCCGTGCCTCCCCATCTTCCTCCTCTATTTTAGATCTTTTCCCAGATGAGTCACATATTCCTTCTGTAGCTGCTTCTGATCCTCCTGTAGTTGCTCCTGATTCTCCTGTAGACTTCTCTGTTCAACCACCAGATATCACTGATCCCTTTCCTAATTCGCCTTTTAATAAGCAGGTGGAAGATGAACAGGTTGAAGACGAGCTACCCAATCCTAACCCTGAGCTTGGGTCCCCTTCTCCTACTCCGCTTGAAGATCTTGCACAAGACATTCCACCTCGTCACTCAACTCAGGTAAAATCTATTCCTGCACATTTACTTGACTATCATTGTTACACTGCCCTTGCTACAATACACGAGCCTCACACCTATCGTGAGGCTTCCACTGACCCTTTATGGCAGATTGCAATGAAAGAGGAACTTAATGCATTATTTAAAAACCATACTTGGGATTTGGTGACACTCCCCCTGGGAAATTTGTGGTTGGTTGTAAGTGGATCTACAAGATTAAGACTCGCTCTTATGGGTCTATTGAGCGCTACAAAGCTCGTCTTGTTGCAAAATGTTTTACACAGGAGTATGGGATTGATTATGAAGAGACCTTAGGTCTAGTTGCTCGTATCTCATCTGTTCGTGCCCTCCTGTTGCTGCTGCCAGTAAATGAGATCCTTTTTAGATGGATGTCAAAAATGCATTCCTTAATGGGGATTTAAGTGAAGAAGTTTATATGTAACCTCCCTCTGGTCTTTCTGTTGACTCAAACAAGGTTTGTCACCTTCGACGTGCACTTTATGGCCTTAAACAATCTCCACGAGCTTGGTTTGCCAAATTCAGCTCTACCATCTCTCGCTTGGGTTACATGTTCAGTCATTATGATTCTGCCTTATTTCTTCGTCCCACTGACAAATGCACTATTTTACTTCTCTTGTATGGGGATGATATGATCATAACTGATGATGACCTCAGTGGCATTCAAGAACTCAAGGATTTTCTCAGTCAGCAGTTTAAGATGAAAGATCTTGGATATCTCAGCTACTTCTTGGGTCTTGAAATCATTCATTCTACAGATGGACTTTATATAACTCAAGCCAAGTATGCTTTTAAATTCTTGTCTCGAGCTGGACTCACTGATAGCAAGACTATTGACACTCTAGTTGAGTTTAATGCACATCTGAATCCCTTAGGGGGGAAACCATTGTCTAATCCCTCTCTTTACAGATGCTTGGTTGGCAGTCTCGTTTATCTCACTGTCACTCGTCCAGACATTTACTATACTGTTCACTAGGTGAGCCAGTATTTGTCTGTTCCATGATCGACTCACTATGCTGCTGTTCTGCGCATTCTTCGATACCTAAAGGGCACTCTATTCCATGATCTTTTCTACTCTGCTCAGTCTCCTCTTATTCTCCGTGCATTCTCTGATGCTGATTGGGCAGGAGATCCCACTAATTGCAGGTTCACCACTGGTTATTGCTTTTTCTTGGTTCTTCTTTAATTTCTTAGTGAAGCAAGAAACAAACTCATATGGCCCGCTCCAATACTGAAGCAGAATATCGTGTCCTTGCTGATACCATATCTGAGTTTCTTTGGTTACGATGGCTTCTCAAAGACTTAGGTGTGTCTACATCCTCTGCTACTCCTCTTTATTGTGACAACCAGAGTGACATTCATATTGCTCACAATGATGTCTTCATTGAACGGACTAAACACATCGAGATCGATTATCATTTTATCTGTTATCATCTTGTCCATGGTGCTCTCAAGCCGATCTCAGTCTCCTCTAAAGATCAACTTGCAGATATCTTCACCAAGTCACATCCTAAGGGACGCCTTCGTACTTTGGTTGTGTTTTTTTTAGGGTTGTTTTTTATTAAAAAAAAAAATCCAAAAACATTGAAAAATCTCAAAAAGACAAAAATATTTTTTTTTTGTCTTGTTTTTTTTTTTTTTTTTTAGGATTACATGAATTATGATATCTCTCTCTTGATTTAGAATATGCTTGACATTGTGGAGAAACTTGAATAGTTTGTGCTAAGCTATTTATGATTTTGTGTGAGTATATACTAGTTTGTACATGTGCTCAAGAGTTAATTAAGAAATTGATATTTCTTGTTTGTGTACACTATATAGCTTAGTTTTGCACTATCATGCATTGCTTTTGCATTGTTCATTTAGCATAATATGTGCTTTTTGTTTTTGGTCATAAATTTTCTTTTAGAACCAAAAGGATTTTTGTGTTTTGTATTTCACATCTTGGATTTATAATCAAGGATTGGCCATATTATCTTTACATAACAAGTTTATGTACCTTGTTTAGATTTGATGAGCTTATTTATTGCATTTTACTAGTTGAAACTTTGTAGTGCATGTTGTGT
Organism: Quercus ilex subsp. ballota; assembly: GCA_032727855.1. Classification (NCBI taxonomy): domain Eukaryota; kingdom Viridiplantae; phylum Streptophyta; class Magnoliopsida; order Fagales; family Fagaceae; genus Quercus; species Quercus ilex. Next base: position 50,304,782 of record CM064917.1, read on the forward strand.
GGGAAAGATGTTTATGGTGTTTATCACTTTGTCTTAATCTTGAAGTCACATGTTATTTGACTGTCAGACTTGATCCTTTTGAGAAAGGCATAAATAACCATCTCACCACTGTTCACTAGCCAATCATGAACACCTTAGTGCATATCATAAGATTTTGTGCTCGAGAAAGTGTAGCACATGCACAAAAAGAACATAAGGTATAGCCTCGGTTTAATTGCTAAATGCTTAAAATTGGTGTGTACTATTAGGCTTGATGCCAAATCACATAATTAAAATTGGTGTGTATATTATGAGGCAAAATTCAAGAAACTTACATGATTGCAAGCTTATGTTCTATGAGATGTGAGAGTTGTATGATGTAACTCTTTAGGTGATAGTCTCTTTTAAATTCTATGTGATGAATTTTGTAGACTTTGTGATTAATTGCTATTCACATACACCTCACATGTATCTCAAGTTTTTGCTAGTTGCACACACTACACAAGTTACTCTTTACTAAACTTAGTACATTTTATTGTGTGTGATCTTGTTGTGGCCATCCAAGATTAAAAGTTCCTTGATCTTAATGCAAAATGTGTTTAAAGTTTGCGAAATTGGATATTCTAAAGCTTGAATGTACCCGAATTGGGGGTTTTGTTCAAATTGGGTTCAATTAATGCAATTGGCTTGTTGAATTGATGTAATTGATCATTATATTGTGTATTCTAGCTTGTGTGATAATCAATTGGTCAAATTTTTCCTAAAAACTTAACAAGTCGTTTTAAATTTTTGGAGTTTTTTTAGAAACTCTATGCTCAAGCCAATTTTGTGAATTTAACTTATATTGAACTTAATTTCACTGCATTAAAGCATGCATCATGACATATTTTTTCATGCATCATTTGTGTTTAGGACTCACATGCATTACATTGATTTTTGTATCCATCTTGCAGTTTTGCAGTCATATCTCTCATTGTTTTCACACATAGCATGCATACACTTTGCTAAACTGGGTACTCAACTTGATTTAAAAATTGATTGATTAATTTTTGAGTTTTGTACGTTCTAGTATATGCTACTTCTTATGTGTGAACTGCAGAAATTTTTTTTAAAAAGATATAATGGATAATCAATGTGCAAATATTTTCTCTACTCATGCAACTGTTTATGGGTCACATAGTGCCATGTTTGCATTTTATTGAAAGAGAGAATATTTTTTCTTCATGTGTATCCTCACCTTAGTTTTCAACTTTGGTTTGTGTGTCTTCCCCACCCCCCCCCTTCTTTATTTTTCCCCAAAACTGTTTTTCCCAAAACTTGTTTTGTTTTTCCTATTTTTATAGAGGGAGAAATTTTTTTAACCTTTGTGGTTCTTAGGGGGAGTTGTTGCTCTTCTTAGGGGGAGTTGTCTCTATTTTCTCTTACTCTATTGCGTATATTTTCTGTCTACCTTCTGATTAGGTAGTCTTTGTCAATACCTGACAAACAGGGGGAGACATAGATGACCTGTTTGTTTTGTTTAGGGGAAGAATATAAAAAACTTTTTGATATATCTAACTTAGGGGGAGAGTTAGAATTTATTTTGATTTATATGTTTCTTGTTTCACTTCTTATTGATTTATACTTATGAGTTCTTTATTGGTATATGTCTTTATTTTGTGCTATGTGAAATCAAGAATTTATTTTTGTTTACTTGTATTTTCCACACATGCGTTTATGCATTTTGTTTAGTGTTTCAGGAAATATACAGGTTGATTCAATTGAGCTACTATCTATACTTGCAACTGATGGATAGTAGTTAGGTTGGATTTATTGTTATGAGCATTATTTTTGTAATGAGCTTTTACTTTGTAAACTTTGAGTTTTTAGTTTGTGTTTTGTCACGAATTGACAAAGGGGGAGTTTGTTAGGTTCTAAGGAATTAGGAAATAATGTATTTAGAACTCTAATTTGTATTGTTGGCAAACCATGATCAAAATAGGTTGTTTAGTCTTGTTTAGGCTTGCTCAAAGTATGTTTATTTGTAAAACTGGAATCGAGTGATTGCAGATTTATTGGACTAAATCTGTAAGTCTCGATCGATCGAAAATTAGACTCGATCGATCGAACCACGTACAGATTTATTTTTCTGCAGAGTTCCAGTTCAGCCCAAACTCTATTTAAATGTCTTGGGGATCAAGTTAAACACTCCTATATATAAAGAAAACCCTATAACATTTTTGAGACTTTTGAAGAGAGAGATTAGAGTGCCTCTTGTGCCTCCTTTTATTTTTAGGGTTTTGTACCCAAACATCTCTAAGTCTTTGTTGCTCATATTTGCGGTTTATATGAATCTCTTGTGAGATCCTTGTGGAGCTTTCCTTCACATAAACTTAGGGTTTTCAAGGTAGAGATATTATCTACATCTTGATGATCAACAAAGTTGTTACCATTGGAGCTTAAAGAAAAACAAGCGTGGGTGCTTGTACTTGATTGGAGAATCCAAGAAAGAAAGGAGGAGTCCGTGGATTCGGAGCTTGCACGTGGTCGTGTCAGTAAGTTCTACTGGTGTGTAGCATTAGGAAGTCAAGCGGGGAGCTTATAAGTCCTTTTGTATGAACTTCAATTCTTTCATAGTGGATTCAGGTTTGCCTTGAGGATCGGTGGGTCAAATCCTCCCCAGGTTTTTACCGTGTGGTTTCCTGGGTGATCATATCATTTTGTCTTTTATTTTTTCGCTGTTTTATATGTTTGATATGATTATTTGATTGCTTTAACCTAGAATTGCATAATTTGACTAAGTAACAACTTGGCTCATTAACTAGGCTAACTAATCTAATTGTGTTTTAAGGGGTCTAAAGTCCTAACAACTACCACTACAACCCGTTGATTGGCTACCATTTTGATTGTGCATAGGTATCACTTCCTATTTCTTGTGCCACACAATTAGGCAGAAAATTGCTTTAACATTCATAATTATCTAATATTTTTCTATATTGTTACTGTACTTCTAACTACTAGTCCACAACAATGTTAACCCTCCATTTGATGCTCTTTCAAAAATTGAATTTAAGATTTGACATGATTATCATTAGATCCTTCTTTACTAGTTCCTAATCATCTTGAGTTCCCTTCAGATTTCAGAAGAACCTATTGTTCGGGGTAATTTGCTCACTTGCCATGTGTTGCAAATCGGTTGATTTCTTCTAATGACCCGGATAGTATTCAAAGAGCCGAGTCCACTACTCACATCCACATGGATAATGAGGAAGGCCAGCGATGCACCCTTTAATCACAAATCATCCTTGTCTGCAAAAAGAGAAGAAATAACTTGCAGAAGAAAAACCTTCACAACATGATGAGATTTAAACGTTAGCTTTGAGAATTTGGAAAAATGGGGAAGAGTGAGTTGGAAGAGAAAAGGAACACCCTCCTTTGTGTACCCAATATTGATTTCGGAGTGCACAAATAAAAAGTTGTCCAAAGCAAGGAAACGCAATTAGTTTATGTTAGATCTAAGACATCAGATTACAGCACTGAACTTTGGGAGATATTAACATATAACTCATAAAATTAAACTAATACACAAACAAAAAAAAAAGATAAGTTCTGCAATTGATGATTAATTGAGAAAGAATTACAAATAAATCAATGAAATTTGAAACAGTGGCAGTAAGCAACACCAAGGCAGAATTTACTAACAAAGAGTATTGAGTAAAACCAACGCAAATAGTCGTTCCTGCAGTTCAGGCATCTTTCCACCACAGTCTATTATTGCAACCGGCCTGAATCCCATACGTAACGCCACTATGTCTGCAAGAAAATATTCCAAAATGATGCGGAAGCAATAGCTGCTGTCAGAACCATCACCTTTGCTTCTGATCTGGGTTTCTCTCTTACATTATTGTTGAGGGAGACTCCGAGACAGTTATCAAAGCCTTCCAGAGTGAGGAGTCTTTTGCTTCCTTTGGGCATCTAGTTTCTGCTGTTAAGCTGATTGTTGAGTCCTTTAATCATATTTCTTTTCCACATACTCGTAAAGCAGGTAATGCTTTAACTCATAACCTAGATAGACAGAGAATAATCTAAGAAATCTATTTTGTAAACTGTAGAGACTTCATGTGCGAGAGTATGAGCTTCTACCATGTGGTGCTTTCTTTGATAACAAATTTTTTTTTACATAAACTCTTTACTCAAAAAAAACAAAAACAAAACAAAAAAAAAAACAAAAAAACAAAACAAAAACAAAAAACAAAAACAAAAAACAAAAAACACAACAAAATACGAGAATTCTTTATTTTCTTAGATTCATTATATCAGGACATTTTTCAAGTGCCACATCAAAGATAAAACTCATTAAAATTTAAAAGATAAGTATTCTCTATGTTTTTGGGTTCATTGTTTCAAGACTATCCTCTCCCTCACAAAACACAAAACTTTTCGTGTTTCCATTTACCATTTTCATCTCTCGCACTTCTACTACTTTATATATATCTACCCATAGCCTTTAATCTTCATGCCATAGATTAGGTGCTTTTTTATTTTGTTTTAGCGCTTGTTAAATGATATATTATTATTAGCAAACGCAATGTGTTATACTATGTTGTATATGCCAGAGTGGATGCGGAAGATGAAGCATAGAATAGGAACACTGAGAACACGAGGGTTACGTGGTTCAGTCTTGTCGGCCTACATCCACGGAAGAATCCCTTAAGGGCTACATCTTTATTGTATAAGAGTATAGTACAATAACTTGTGTTACAATGAACCCTAACATAAGTATATATAGGCGACTAAACCCTAGACTACTAGTACAAGCAAGATTGGGCTTAGGCCTATTACATTGGGCTAATATGTGTCTAATATATATCTCTAACACCCTCCCTCAAACTCAAGGTGGAAGCTTGATGAAGGCTTGAGGTTGGATAAGCATGAGAAGATCCTTTGGAGATGCCTTGAAGACTGCCTTTGAAGAAACCACAATGAAGAATATGCCAATTGACCAATTTTGGAGTTTCAAATAAAGAAACGGAGTCCAAAATTGGAATCTATGCGAAAAACTGAGCAAGATAGTCCCTTTCAGAAATTTTGACTTTTGGTCAAAGATCAACGCAAAAAGTCAAAGTCAACAAAAGTCAAAGTCAACGGTCAGAGCTCACGGGTCAGATCCGGATGGTCCAGGTCGGGTCAGTCCGAGTCAAAGTCAGCTAGGTGAGTGGTGCTGACAAGGCGATGCTGCTGACATGGCGAGCTGCGTGGCTGAAGACGTGGCTACAACTGACGTGGCCTTTTGCTGACGTGGACATGCTTGCGTGGCTACTGACGTGGATAGATGACGTCATCATATGACGTTAGATGACATCAGCAGCAGTTGTCGCGCGTGGCAGGAGCGTGCAATTTTCACCGGCGTGTGGAGAAGAAGCCAAAATCTAGGGAGGCGCGTGGTGGCGTGTGTAAGCTCAGATGATGGCCGGAATCTCAGGTTTTGTAGATCAGTGGATGAGGAGGCCGTTAGGGCGGCGCATGTGCCAAGAAGACGATCTGGAAGTCAGGAATCTGAGGCGACACGTGGAGATTGCCGGAGATAACTACGGCGCGTGGCAGGGCTTCGGGTGACCGGATTTCTGGGTTTTAGTCGCGGGAGGTCGTGGAGCACGTCTGTGGTGTTGGTTTCATCAGGAGAAGCATGGATTTGTGCAGATTTGATAAGTTAAGTCACGGCTTGCTTGGTTGTTGGATTTTGACACAAAACAGAGCCATGGTGGCTTCGAGATGCTGTGGAGTCTGGATCCAGTAGACAAACATGTGTGACTTCATATGGTGGTATGCACATGAGAATCTTCTTTGCTGTGTAGATATGTTTGTTTGATGCCAAGAACGAAGTTTGGCTCTGATACCATGTTAAATGACATATTATTATTAGCAAACGCAATGTGTTATACTATGTTGTGTATGCCAGAGTGGATGCGGAAGATGAAGTATAGAATAGGAACACTGAGAACACGAGGGTTACGTGGTTCAGCCTTGTTGGCCTACATCCACGGAGGAATCCCTTAAGGGCTACATCTTTATTGTATAAGAGTATAGTACAATAACCTGTGTTACAATGAACCCTAACATAAGTATATATAGGCGACTAAATCTTAGACTACTAGTACAAGCAGGATTGGGCTTGAGCCTATTACATTGGGCTAATATGTGTCTAATATATATCTCTAACAGCGCTCACAATTTCTTGGTTTCTTTGTAATTTTTTACTACTATTTAGTGTGGTATTGGTATGAGCCTCAACCATAGCCTTGATCACCTTGTTTTGATGATTTTGATTTGACACATTTTAGTGGCTAATTATCATTTACAGTCATAGTTGCTGTATATTACTTGTTATAACTTATAAAGAAAAGGGTTTTGAAGGAGATAATGAGGAGACTATCAAAGCTTGACCACAAGTTGAACTTTGTAGTTTGTATAATCTATTCATGGGCTGCCCTCTTAGTTCCAATTCAGCTCTGAATTAGGTGTAACGGTTATGTTAGTATGGAGGAATGCAAGTACTGAAGCTGATTAATTGATGTGTGTAATGTCATAACTATATTGTTTCACACATAATATGGACTTACTCAGGATTGTTTAATTCATTTATATTTTTTAGAAAATGATCCATGTGTCTTGGGGATTTGAGAGATCGTGATCTCGGCCCACCGGATCCTATCAGGCTTGACTTATGTGAATGGATAAGATCATAATTGTTGAGAATAATAAATGAAGCCATAAAAAGAGACGAAAAAGTTATAGGAAAATTTCAAAAAAGTTGTTAATTGTCACAACCCTATTTTAACACTTCAGAGACAGTTGGTCGTTGCTCTTTTCTCTGTGCAAAGGTTAATGGCCCACCACTAATAATGCAAACGTGAACCGCTGACCCGTGAGTAAACAATGCAAAGGTACCGAACTATTCTTTTCAAAGACAGCTGGCTGTTGCACTTTTGAAAAGTCACTTTTAGTTTTTATATTTTCAGACGTTTCGCATTTTAGTCTCTACATTTTATTTTTACCGTTTTTAATCTCTATTCTGAAAAACACTTTCTGTTTTAGTCTCTGCCGTTATTCATTTAACATAATTATCCTACGTGACAAACGGTGTAACAGTAAATACTGACGTGTTCATTAAAATAATATTAAAAAAAATTATTTACATTTTTTAAAATACCACATCAGCAATTTAATTTTTAAAAAAAGCCACGTCAGATAAAAATATTATAAAAATTTCTAACCTAATTATTTTAAAAAAAAAAAGAAAAGAAATTAGTTAAATTAATTTTTTTCTTTTTTTGGAAGAACATGAAGAACTCATAAATTTTTTTTCATTTTCTTCCCCAACTAAGCTTGCCCAGAAAATTAAAAATTAAAAATTTACTTTCCTTTTCTTGCATTTTCTTAGCAACCAAACCCATAAAATTACTCAGATTTACAAAATAAAAAGATATGCCCATAAAAATTTACAAAACAAAAACATTCAACAAAATTTTCTTATGCTTTGAAACCAAACACGAAAAACACAAAACTCAAACCCAGATTTTCGGCCTCCATGCACAACCAAACCACAAACAACCACACAACCTTAAATTCCTTAAACTCCAAAACCCCCAAAGTAATTAAACCCTAGAAAGAATCTCCAACAAAACTCACCTTTGCCTCGCATTGCCTGAAAATCCCAACCTCAAATCGTCTTCTCTAGCGAATAACTCCGACCAAATAAACTCCAACTCGGTCCTTGTCGCTCTTCTGGACTCGCATTACACTGAGCTCGCCGAGCTAGTCGAGAAGGCCTTGCTGTTGCAGACGCTAGAAGAGACAGTCGACAAGCACAACATCACAATCTTCGCACCCAGAAATAAAGCTCTGGAATGCGATCTCTACCCTGAGTTCAAGCGCTTCCTGCTCGAGCCTGGCAATCTCAAGTCACTCCAAAAGCTCTTGATGTTCCACATTATCCCAACTCAGATCGGATCCAACCAATGGCCAACTCACCCCGAGTCAACTCACCACCACCGCACTCTCTCCCACGACAATCTCTTCCTCACCCACCACGAAAAGACCGGAGACAAAACCGTTGACCGTGCGAAGCTCATCCACCCAAATTTCCTGACCCGACCTGACGGAGTAATCCACAGAATCGAACGCTTGCTCATCCCACAGTCCATGCAAGACGAAAATCTGGGTTTGAGTTTAAGGAATTTAAGGTTGTGTTGTTGTTTGTGGTTTGGTTGTGTATGGCAGCCGAAAAGCTAGGTTTGAGTTTTGTGTTTTTTGTGTTTGGTTGCTAAGAAAATGCAAGAAAAGGAAAGGAAATTTTTAATTTTTAATTTCCTAGGCAAGCTTAGTTGGGAAAGAAAATGAAAAAAAAAAATCTGAGTTCTTCATGTTCTTCCAAAAAAAGAAAAAAAATTAATTTAACTAATTTCTTTTCTTTTTTTTTAAATAATTAGGTTAGAAATTTTTATAATATTTTTATCTGACGTGGCTTTTTTTAAAAATTAAATTGCTGATATGGCATTTTAAAAAATGTAAATAATTTTTTTAATATTATTTTAATGAACATGTCAGCATTTACTGTTGGACCGTTTGCCACGTAAGATAATTCTGTTAAATAAGTAACAGCTGGGACTAAAACAGAAAGCGTTTTTCAAAATAGGGACTAAAAGCGGTAAAAATAAAATGTAGGGACTAAAATGGGAATCGCCTGAAAATGTAGGGACTAAAAGTGACTTTTCGCCAAAATAAAAACAAAAGCTATTAGAACCAACGGAAGAAAACTATCTCAAAATTGTTTACTACATTAATGCTAGGGACACATAAAAATTATAGGAAAATTTCAAAAAAGTTGTTAATTGTCACAATTTTATTTTTAACACTTCAGAGACAGTTGGTCATAGTTGCTGTATATTACTTGTTATAACTTATAAGGAAAAGGGTTTTGAAGAGATAATAAGGAGACTATCAAAGCTTGAGCACAAGTTGAACTTTGTAGTTTGTACAATTTATTCATGGGCTGCCCTCTTAGTTCCAATTCAGCTCTGAATTAGGTGTAACGGTTATGTTTGTATGGAGTAATGCAAATACTGAAGCAGATTAATTGATGTGTGTAATGTCTAAACTATATTGTTTCACACATAATATGGACTTACTCAGGATTGTTTAATTCATTCATATTTTTTAGAAAATGATCCATGTATCTTGGGGATTTGAGAGACCGTGATCTCGACCTGCCAGATCCTGTCAGGCTTGACTTACGTGAATGGAGGAGATCGTAGTTGTTGAGAATAATAGATAAAACCGTAAAAAAAGACAAAAAAGTTATAGGAAAATTTCAAAAAAGTTGTTAATTGTCACAACCCTATTTTTAACACTTCAGAGACAGCTGGCTATTGCTCTTTTCTCTATGCGAAGGTTTATGGCCCGCCACTAAGAGCATCTACAGTAGCTGTGTTAAAATTTATGCCATTTTGTCATACAAAAGACCTACTTTATTATTTTGTCACACTATTTTACAACATCCCATTTATCAAATTTTTATCATTCATTTCTATACATTAAAATAATATTTACTATACATTAAAATAATATATTATCTCCTCCCTATCATCACCATCAACAACAACAACCCACACCCGCAGATCAACCGCCACAGCCCACAACCACCGGCCACCCCCACAGATCAACCACTACCACCAATATCAGCCATTGCTACCAAAAAAAAAAAAAAAAACTCAAATAAACACTACACGGCCACAACCACCGGCCACCCCCACAGATCAACCACCGACCAAGCCATAAATCACATTTCACACAACCCAAACACACGAAATCTAGCAAACAACCACCATGATGCCCATGCCAATGACCAACAGATCTCCTAGCCAATGACCCATGCCGGTTAGAGACCCACGAACCCACCAAATCACAAAATCAAATCACCCCACTGAAATCAAACCACAAAACCCACCAAAATCATATCACACTTGCCGAACCACCATCACCCAAACCCACGAAATGAACCCAGACTCACACTTGTCGAACAACCGAACCATGAAATCAACCTAGACCCATGAAATCACGAACAAGGACAATCCACCACCATCCACGAAATCAACTTGGCCCACAAAGAAAGATCAACAATCAAAGAAAGAGAGAGAGAGTCAGAAAGAAAGAGAAAGAAGAGACACAGACAGAGATGGAGAGGCGGAGAGAAAGAGAAAGAGAGAAGCGAAAAGAATAAAGTGAAGAGAGAGGAGAGAGAAAAGAGAATAAGAAATTAATAAAACTTATACCATTTTCGTCCGTACTGTTGCAAATTTGCAATAGTACTGTTCATATGTGGCATAATTTTTGGCATTTGGAACATCTGGTAAAACTCCGATTTTGTGTTTGGTGTGCCAAATGTGCAAAAAATTTGGCATTTGGCACATTTGGCACATCTGATGCGAGTGCTCTAATAATGCAAATGTGAATCGCTGACCCGTGACTAAACAATGCAAAGGTACCGAGCTATTCTTTTCAAAGACAGTTGGCAATTGCACCTTCAAAAAAATAAAAACAAAAGTTGTCAAAACCAACGGAAGAAAAATATCTTAGAGTTTTTTCTAAAATAATGCTAGAGACATATAAAAATATATAATTTTGTACCATAATTTGCCATATGGTGAGTTATGTATGTGTGTACCCATATGATCCACCATCACACTTATACCAATCACAACTTGCCATATAACCTAATTTTGTGTGTTTTCAAAATTGTCCATTTTTACATATCCTCACGTTACCATGACCCAAAACGTGTTTCATGAAGTTTATATACATACAAATTAATTAATGTGACAAGAAAATATATGACGTAAGGCCAATGAGAGATAGTGACGTAATATTTATGAGATATAGTTGTTGTCTTTTTTATATATACCTTTATGGGTTTCTTTGGGTTGCTGTGAGAAGTGAGAACTTAGAAAAATAGATAGCATGAACTGTTGATAGTTAAGTTGAACTTTTAAAGCGTCGGTCTTTCAGCTGCTACACATTAATAACCGAGATAGGCTTTCCTAACATGTCCTACTCAAGTTCCTTTGCCTGTCAATCTATTTATTTATTTATTTTTCTCCAAAGAAATCTAATTATTTATTTTCTCACTATTATCTTACTGAAATAACATTGTCTACACATAAAATTATATACAAATTAGATTGTAATTTGTGTTTATGCACAAAAACATTTAACAATAGCAATAAAGATGTAGTTTTATCTAGAAGTTTGTTTGGATGCAGAGAGGAGTAGAGGTTCAATGAACCTCAATTAGATGTTTTTTAAAGTGGGAGGAGGGGGGATTTGGCGGGTATCCTAAGTCCTAACCCCTCTTTTTTAACGCCCCTACTTAGTGTCCATTTGGATCTACTTATAAGCCAACTTATTATTTATTTTTTCTATTATTTGAGAGTTTCATGTGAGTCACATATTCATTTTATTTAAATTTTATTTTTTATCTACAGTATTTTCAGTAAAAAGTTAAATAAACTGTTCACAGTCAGATACTTAGACTGTTTTAGTGGGAGTATAAGAGAGAGGTTTCACTTATAATAAACAAATTTAATTCTTAATTATAATCGTATGAAGTCAATTTATATTTAATTCCTTAAAATGTGCAAGTACATTTAATTATACTATACTAGCTTCTAAGCACGCTTGTTGCACGTGCTCAGATGCTCTTCTATTTTTTGGATAAAGGCTATTAATTTGCATCTATTATAATTTGAAAATATATATTTTTATTTTTTAAACAAATAAAAATGATAAAATTTAGAGATAAGCAGTAATTGTAATTTCTGTAGTGATATAGAGAAAAATTTGGGTAGGAAAAATAAGATGAATGTGATTAGAAAGAAGGCTAAAATTTAGGTTCTCTTAATTTTTAATTTTTTAAATTGGGAGTGTTTACTTTTATTCGAATGAAAAAGGAATAAAAAATGCTAAAATTTTGAGAATAAAAAGATAAATGTGAAGGAAAAAAAAATCCTAAAAATTTTAGGAGTTCTCTTTTTTAATTCAAAATGAAATTTGTTATTTGAAATTTATGACCCTATTTCTAAAAAAAATTACCCTTCATTAATGAGGGTATTTTTTAACCATATAAAAGTCGAATTCAAAAAGGGAAATCCTCTTATAAATAGTGTAGATAAATCTAAACTGTTAGTTTATCCTTATGTCAATTTATATGACCATTTTCCTCCTGTCTCTTTTTCCTTATTTAATTTTTAAACATCCAAACAAATAGGAGAGATATATCTTTTCCTTTCCATACATATATATATATATATATATATATATATATATATATGTATGTATAAATTTTTTTTTAAAATCCAAACAAGAGGATTGAATAACAATTTCCCTCCTCTCTCCTCTCATTTCCCCTTGAGTTTTACATTCTTCTCCCTCTAAACTTCCAAAAACAAAAAAAGGTGGGTGAAGGGGTTTCCTTAGATTTCATGCTAAATATTATGAATGAGTCACTTAACATTAAAATTAAGAAAATTAAAATGAACACTTTTCTTGAAATTAGAATAAAATTAGAAACTAATTCGGATTCTTATTGTACTTCGACTTTAGTAAGTAATAGATTGTGTTTGTATATATTTATAGTATTATATAGGCATAGAATTAATTCGAATTGAGTCTTCTTATATTAGCTAAGTTTAGATACATGAATTTGTATGTTAATATAATTAACACATAATTAGAATTATTTTGGAAAGGACACTTAGCATGAAATTAGAGTCCATTTAATATCTAGAGATATTTGGCATCAAATAATAGAATAATTAGAATGAAACTTGGCATAAAATTGGAATGTATTTAGAATCTAATTTAGAGTGTTTGTTGAATTTTTTTTTCTTAGCTTCCACTTTTATATCTATTAGGTTGTAACCCGTGCTTACACACAAAAACATTTAACAATTGTGATGATAAGGTGATCTTACCTAGATAAATGACATAGTCATTTAAGCTTTTGTGTGAGTATTATGAAGGGCTTATTTGACAATAAAGTTAAGAAAATTATATTTGATATACGGTACAAAAATAAAAAATTAATTTGGATTATGATTGTTTGTCGACTTCAATTGTATATATATTTATTTAAAGCCAAAAATAGGAGAAAAGCCAATTAGATTCCATAATTGAAGTCTAAAACAAAGAAGATCAGAGGAAAAAAGAAAAGAAAAAACTCACCTCAAATGCACTTTCCAATCCTATGAGATAGGGATAGACCTAGATAGGGGCCCAAGGGGACCTGGGCAGCCTGGTCCAAAATTTTTAAATTTTTTTATATTATTTATAGAATTTTTGTAGTTGCCCCCCTTCAAAACCTTAGGTCCCCTCCAACTAGCAACTATCCAAACCCAAAAATTTAATAAAAATAATAAAAACATTCACAATGGTGATTGTATTTTAGCAATATATATATATATATATATATATTACTACCAAAAAACCATGTGTTATTGGATAAGCTAAAACTATTTTTTTTTTCAACTACAGTAAACTGGTATAAATTCCAGTTGACTATAGCAAGTTGCTAAAAATAAAATACAATTTTTATTAAGATTATCTCTTTACCTTCAATTAAAAAACTCAAATCCTCTTTCTTCATTTATTATTTTAATAAGTTTTTTATATTATTTTAAACGAAGTGGTAAAAAATAAAACATTTGATGTTGGGTATATTGTAAAATGAGGTGATAAAATAGATAAATTAGCTTTTTGAGATGCAAAAAGCTAAATTTTTTAGCACCACTATTATGAATGCTCTAACTTAAAAAAAAAAAAAAAAAATTCTTAGCCAGCCTAGTATTAATATATATATTATTTTGTTTTTCATTTTTTTTTTGTTTTTTGTTTTTTTGGTCTTTGTTGGTAGATAATTGTATCTTAATATATTCAGAAACAACGATTTTGTATATTTATAATTTGTTAATACTATATGGATGCCTATTTGGAGTGATTTTTTTTTTTTTTACTTCGGCCCCTTCTAACTTAAAATCTTAGGTTTGTCCCTGCTATGAGATGGTGAAGATATGATCCTATGGTTTCTCATGAATTAATTCAAAGATGCTATTGTAAAATTGACTAAAGCCATTGTATCCTCAACAGTCTTGCAAATTTTGAATTTTAACATATGTATGCATACAAGTGTTTCAATTTGGATTTTATTTGACCATGTTAGTTTTTGAAAATGTTTAAACTCACTGGGAAATGGTATCTGAAAATAATTGCATGACATTCAAAGAGACAATTTTAAAAAAACAAGACATATGCACTTCGATTTCTTCAACTTTTCCAAAACAAATTAAAAGATACTCCAAAACATTTGTTGTCCTTTATTTAAAATTAAAAAGAAGAAAAAGAAAAAAAAAAAAAAAAAAAAAAAAACGGTTCTTTGTAAAATTGTGATTTGTGACCCTTGAAGCTTACATTAGAAGATTTTGACTTAAACAACTATGGATGTTAGAGAGAAACTAATTGAAAATCTATATATATATATATATATATATACACCCATAAAAGTGTCTAGGTGAATTATTGTTATCATTGTGGTTTTTTTTGGCTTCTATATTACGTGTTAATACATTATTAATTTTGGCATAAAAATTTTAAAAATTAATTTAGAAGTAACCCTTTACCAAACTAACAAATAGAATTTTTTTTTTTCTAAAATAAACAATTTCATATTGCTTTCTTTTTTAAACAATGAATTTTGTGTTATCTATAAATAAAAAATAATATATTTTTACTTTCTTTTTATATTAAAATTTTCATCTACTCATATTATGAGCAAATTTGCTAAAATAATGAAAATTAGAAATAAATGATAAAAATAGGGTTTTCTCACCATTAAAAAAAAATTTCAACTTATCTTTAATCCAAAACCTATTTATCTCTTTTGAAGTATACAAAATAGGATCATGATCTCTCTTCTTAAATACATTACTTATCTCAATACATTCATAAATATATACCAAATCAAAACATACCCATATGAAGATGCTTTGCAAGCAAACAAAATGTCATATCAATCGTTGCTTAACAATGATTAATAGGACCAATTATGAAAACAATTTGTTGTTGATAATCTATTAAGATTATATTCTCTGTAGAAACTACAAAATTGTCCACCCAAAAATATTACAATTAAACAATTATTAGCAAAATCTCCCAATTAAGTTTCTATATGCATCCTTATATAATAACTAGCCTTATCACATGTGCTTTGCGTGTGCAATGAGACTTTTTTTTTTTGTCTAGTGTCATAATTTTCATTTAAAAAAAATGGATAAGTTTGTTTTGAAATGATAGATTCGTAGGAGAGTGATCTATTTTGTAGGCATTTTAAGTGGAGTTGAAGATATAGTTTTACAGGATTGTTCTTAAGTTTTTTCCTTATTAAGCATAAGGTTTATTGATATTTTTAAACCACATGAAAGTCTAGTCCAAAGAGGGGAATCCTCTTATAGGTGATAATAATAATAATAATAATACAATTGCAAAAGCTAAAATATGTCACTCATCCAATTAATTTTATTTGACTAATCTTTACTTTTGCCTAAATAAGTGGCAATATAGGGTACTTCAAATACAACTATTAAGAGTACTTTCTCTACAAACACTACAAATTTGTCCACCCAAGAGGATTAAAAAATAAAAAAAACTTAATAAAGTCTCATAGTTTAACATCTAAATGGATTACTAAAAAAAAAAAAAAAATCAAATCCTAACTTACAAAACAACTAATTATTAACCCAAATCAAATCAAACCAATTGGATAAAGAAAACAAACTTGTGATCAGGAATTTGAATACCTAAATACATAAATATGCATAAAAGTTACAAATTTGTCAAAAAAAGAAACAAATGTGAAGTGATAATTAAATCAATAATAACAAAAAGCACCATTAAAGGTAAAAAAAATGGTTGAAACAATAAAAGAATCCACCAAAAGAGAAGCAAAGTTGGAGAGAGAGAGAGAGAGAGTATTGACCTTTGTTGCCCTGAAGGAATAGGGGGAGAGAGGTGGAAATGAAGTAAAAAGAAATTTATAAGAAAATTAAGATGGAAGAGGAATGGATGAAGTAGATGAACGGTTGAAAATTTAAAAAGACTATGATTGAGAAAATTTAGAAAATAGTAGAATTTAAGAAGGTGGAGAAAATTTAAAAATTTATAAAAGAATCAAATGAAAATTTTAAAAAGACAATAATTGGAGGAGATGGAAGATTAAATTAAGAAGACAATAGTTAAAGAAGATGAAAGGTTAAATAAAGTAAAAATTATAAAAATAAAAAATAAGAAAGGATGCTAATGATGTTGTAAAAAAATGAGATTTATATATTTATTGTAAAGCTTTTGTACTATATATAGTATAGATAGATATGTATAAACATTGTTTATGAATTTTGATTATTCATTGATTTTATTTTTTAGTTATAAATATCTAAATTAAAGTAGATGAATATGTAAAAATAAAATTATATGTAAAGTTAAAACTGCCTAAGATAAATGTGTAAAAGTTAATTTATTTATATATTTAATATTGTCTACAAAATTTGAAAATAAAAAATCAATAAGAAAAATAATAATTATATGGCTAATGACATGGTGGATGAGGTGGCGCAACATGAACTTAGCAACAATAAATGTTACGCTTCAGCTTTTAAATATATCATATACTATATAAAAAAAAAAAATGGGCTTAAAAGTCATGGTTGCGCCAAGTGGGTATACCAAATTGCAGAAATTTTTTTAGATTTTAAGAAAAAATAGGTATAATTTTTCTTCTTATATAATTTCTAAGTTGATAAAAATTTTAATTTGATTACAATCCAAATTCTTCATCTAATCCTTTATTAAAAAATCTTGATTAAAAAAAAAAAGCAACATACTACACATTTTAGATTTAGATTTTAAAAAATAGATCTAATTTTTTGTTCTTATCTTCTTCTCTTATAATTTTTAAGTTGATAAAAATCTTAAATTGAGAATAAGCATACTAAAAAAATGTACCAATAAATTCACAATAGTTATGTTGAATCCACATACTAAATAATTGTGGAATTTCCATTTAGTGTTTTATTAGATAAACATGTATAACTATACATAAAAAGAAAACAGCAAATTAAAAAAAAAAGCATATAATATTACACGTAAAAAAAAAAACTGCAAAAAAATAGCAATATAGTACATTTTAAAAAGGTCTTTTATAAAATTCTATTCAACTAACATTAGACTTTTTGTTCATATCAACTTCTTCAATGTGAAGTGTATATAAATCTCAAATAATTCATAATGAATACCTACAATATTGTTCTTTTTCTCTATTCTTCTCTTTTTCTACCTACAACCTTGAAAGTATGTATTTGTTTACTCTAATTTTTTTCCTTCAAACCCTCATATAAATTTGATGATATATAAATTGTTCATAACAATTTGATTTTTTTTTTTATCAATCATTAATTTTTCTATTAGAGAATTGTTATGGGTTGCATACTTTTATTTTTGTTTGTATTTAATTTTTTACTATTTAAATATTAGTTTGATTGTTGAGAAAATATATAAGACATTGACTAAGATTATGATTAGTCACAATAATTGGCTAAGGTTATGGACCATTCGAAAGTTCTTAATGTTTGAAACGTTAATTATGAAATAACTGAAACAAACAAAGAAATTTTTTCTATGCTTTCGTATTGTATAATATGTATGATATTATTTATTTAAGTTTTTTAATTGTTTATATGTATTATTTTTTTAATCTATTTTTCTAATACAATTTATTCATTTTTTTAAGTATAATAATTATTTATTTCGTTATTGTTTATCAAATAGAATATATATTATTTAAGTTTATGATAAAACTATGCATGACACTTGTCTTTAACTAGTATAGATATAAATTTGCTTTGGACATATGTTTTTTACGCTTCGGAGACAGCTGGCCGTTGTGACTTTCTATATGCAAAGGTGAATGGCCCGCTCCTAATAATCCAATGCAAAGGTAGCACCGAGCTTAGACATGGTACAACGGGTCAGAATTTTCTGACCTGACCCAATCCAATCCGAAAAATATCTGACCCAAACACGATTTTTTTGACCCGAAGAAAAAACGGGTTGACCCGTGTTTTTTGCAGGTCAACCCGACCTAACCCGCGACCCAATTTGAACCCAAACCATTTTTTAAAACTTTTTTTTTGTTAAAAAAAATAGTAAAATTAAGACAATATTGGTTTAATTGTTAATTGTGAGTTTTAAGAAAATAATTGATACATTTACATAATTGCATACAAATTAATTGAAAGATAAATGGTTGAGCATTCTTTAAGTTTATGATAAAACTATGCATGACACCTGTCTTTAACTAGTATAGATATAAATTTGCTTTGGACATATGTTTTTTACGCTTCAGAGACAGCTGGCCGTTGTGACTTTCTATATGCAAAGGTGAATGGCCCGCTCCTAATAATCCAATGCAAAGGTAGCACCAAGCTTAGACATAGTACAACGGGTCAGAATTTTCTGACCCGACTCGAAAAATATCTGACTCAAACACGATTTTTTTGATTCGAAGCAAAAACAGGTTAACCGGTGTTTTTTGCAGGTCCACCCGACCCAACCTGCGACCGGATCTGAACCCGAACCATTTTTTAAAAACTTTTTTTTTTGTTAAAAAAATAGTAAAATTAAGACAATATTGGTTTAATTGTTTAGGGCATGTTTGGTAGACTGTAATAGATGCTGTAATGTAATAGTTATTCCTATGATTTAGTTATTCTTTAGTTTGGTTATATTTTTATTACAAGGAATAATCATTCTTTATGAATAGATATTCTTCAAAATGAGGAATAACTATTCACCTTTAAAAGGTTGTATTAGCTATTCCTTAGTAAGAGCAATAATTTTAAAACTTAATATATTTCCAAATAAACAAACTTTCCATATACATCTAACAATTATAAAAATAAAAAATCATAAAAAATAACACATATCTCTCTTAAATTTAAAAATAAAAATTTTTAAAAAGATATAATTGTATAAGTAAGAGATTTCCTAAAATAAATGTTAAGTTTCATTCTAATATTATAGCTCACAACCAAACTAATGAATAGGTTTAGTTATTACATTACAACACATTTTATTCCTAGTAATAAAGATTACAGTTCCTATCGTAATTCTCATTCAGTGTACCAAACGTACCCTTATTGTAAGATTTAAGAAAACAATTGATACATTTACATAATTGCATGCAAATTAATTGAAAGATAAATGGTTGAGCATTCTGTAATGAGTAAAGATTTTTAGATATCAAATAGTAAAGTACATGCCAAGATAATCTGGTTATAGTAGAATTAAAAACATAGATTTAAAATTATAGACATGTGTGAGAAACATTCACAAGCATGAAAATAGTGAAGTCAAAGTATCAAATTAGAATAAATTATGAATGCTTAGACCTATTTTTTTAACAATTTATGTCCAAAATAAATGGTTTTTCAAAATAAATTATGATATTTCCTAGAGTGTGTGTTGCTTAACAATGATATAATATTCATAATAGAGACCATGTATAAATAAGTAAGCAATCAAACTTTAATGTATATCTCAATTGAAATAGAGTGTCAACTACAATTGATAATAAATTATAAAATTAATTTTCAAAATTGTAAATTTCTTATATGTTTTTATTCTTTATCAAATGAGTTATCCAATAAGTCATTTGTAATTTTGTTTTATATTTTGGAATGTTGATATTGTGTAGAAATAAAACGCATGTATTTATTTTACTTATCTTTGTATTATTTTGTTTTAAATAGCAATGTTAGGATTTGTATAATTTTAAAATTATTGAATAAGTATTAATAAGTTTAACTGAGTTCATTCTTAATATAAGTGGTGAATTCAAAATAATGCATTTTACATCAAGTAATTTGTTGCATAACTTTCCAAATGGCAAATACATGTTGTCTTCTTTATAAAAAAATAAAAAATAAAAAAATTCATTTGAAAAATACGGGTCAACCTGACCCAACCCGACCCGATTGACCCGAACCTATTTTTAACCCGTTTAAAATGACCCGTTTTGACCCGTGACCTGATTGACCCGCAACCCGATTGACCCATTCCGAGCTTGACCCGACCCGCTCGTTTTGCCATGTTCAACCGAGCTATTGTTTTATGTCAGAATTCATAAATGTAATATGAGATTCTTTTAGAGACAGCTGACTGTTCTACCTTAAAAATAAATAAATAAATAAAATAAAAATAAAAATCTGGTATTACAACTTTTACTGCAAAACTTTTTTGCTTTGCTAACTATGATTGGTAGAGAAAAATTATTTGGTTTAAAAAAAATGTAATAAATAACTAATCTCAATTTATCAAATAAAATATTTATGGTAAATTGTATAGCAAAAATTTTGATCTTATAATTATTGAAAAAAAAAAAAAAAAAAACACAAAATCTGTCAAAACCAACGGAAGAAAAATATTCAGAACTTGACAACCTTCACCCAAACGACCAAGAAAAGAGCATTCCATTTCCACCTTTTTAACCTAAAACGTTTTTCATAAAGTTTATATACGTACTATATGATGTAATGCTACTTAGAAATAGTGATGTAATATTTATTAGATATAGTTGTTGCCTTTTCTATATTGGAAATGCTAATGAATGTCTTTAGGGCAATGGGTAACAATTCATTTAAAGAAAGTTTTTATGAAAAAAGAAAAAAGAAATAAATAAATATTTTGACAGTTTTTTCCATTTCTCATAAAAGTGGTGTCAAAACTTTCCTAAAATTAATTGTTAACTATTACCCTAAGAGCACCCGTTAACATGACTTTTTCTATATATACCCTCTTGGGTTTTGTTTGGTTATTGTGAGAAGTGAGAACCTCTTTTTTTTTTTTCTTTTTTTGTGAATAATTACACTTTACCCACTGTGGTTTGCCTCTAATTTTACTTACCTACCCGTGGTTTCATTTTTGACACTTTACCCACCTATGATTCCCTCCGTTACTACTCTGTTACCCACCTCCAGTGCAAACGTTACTCAAACACATAAACTCATCAAAAACATAACCTAAAACAGATCAAACACTCCTCACTCTCAAAACACACTCTCATCCAACATGCTCACCAAACTAAGATCGCAATGCAATGTGCTTGAGATAATGGACTGAGAACCACCTGGGTTTTGATCAGAAACTCCAAACAACCCATTTGCAACAAACTGTCAAAAAAATGCAACAGTAAAAATAATCACATTGACCCAATTTTGCACCTCATGCTCTGTGTTTGTTTCTAGGGAAAAATCAAAGGGCAGAGAGAGAAAGGGAGAGTGAAGCAAAATGCAAGCAAAGGGCGTAAGTGTTTTGTTTCATTCGTGCATAAATCAAACACGCTTGGGATAACTTAAACAGTACGACTTCTGGATCAAGAACTCTGTTTGTTTCTTGAGAAATTGGCAAAATAAAGTGAAGGAAAATGGTTACAAGTAAATATAATAGCAACTAAACAATAATTGATAGCCTTAACCCAGAAACTACAACTAACCCATTTGGGAAAACTTCGAAAAAGAGCAATGGCATAATAAAATCCCATTGACCCAGTAAAGAAAGTTTGAATTTTTCTCAGATTTACAAGCTGGTGCTCTGCTTGTTTCTTGGGAAAAAAAATGCAGAGAGAAAAAAAAGTGTGTAGCAAAATGCTAACTAGAAAAGGGTGTTGGCATTTCATTTCGTTTCATTAATGATGACCCACAAAAGTTTAGTGATTGATTAAGCATTAAAGTGTTCAAGATCAAGAAGATAGTACTCTGTTTGTTTCTCGAGAAAACGTTAAAAGAAAGTGCAGAAAAAATGGTTTACAAGTAAAATGAGCTGACCCACCTAGAAGAAGCAACTAATTTAAACAAAAATAGGTAGATAAAGATTATTAAAAAAAAAAAAATCACTACAATAAACACACTCTCATTTGCTGGTATATAGTCAGGGAACTTGAAAGAGAAATCTGACTGCCTAATAAAGCAATAATCTATAATAGATTATACTTTTCCACATGCAAGCCCATCTCATACTTTATTCTATTGTATTTTACATGTAGATGACTGACTTGACATTCAATTTTGAGATTCATCACGGTGATCTTAGTTTGGTGAGCACATTGGATGAGAGTGTGTTTTGGGAGTGAGGAGTGTTTGATATGTTTTAGGTTCATCTTCATCTTGATCTTTTTCCTTTTAAGCTTTCTTTGAAATAAATGCTTGTGGTGGCCAGTGTGTGCGCAAATTCAATCTTGCTGGTTAAGGTAACTTGTTTATTATCCCTTCATCTGATTATGAAACATATTCACACGTGACATGTTGTCACAGGGTCAACTTATTCACTCAATTTTCTTCCTGTGATGGCCTTAAGTCCTCGACTTAGTCTCAGCCAACGCCACACAGTCACACTACAATAACACTTAGAACAGATTATATAAGGACGTATACACAAACAATACACACAATATTTACAAGGAACCCATCCCCAACCTTTATTACTTAATCTCAAGTACAAAGCAAACCCTTTTACAATCCTACAGAATTACACCGAATTTTCCTAATGCCAAATACACTCTACTGTTGACACCCCTAATAGCCTTAGGATTAAATACACAGAATTAACTACTATGGCTGTTACTACCTAGTAACTGCCAGGGTCTTGGACAATCTGCCACATGTGTTCTGACTTAGGACACCTTCAACTGATGCTGTCTTGGCCTACTCTTCACATTTCTAGCCTCTACACAGCAAGTTTAATCATCAAGAAAGCTAGGAATTGCTTAGTAACTGCCACTGCACATGCTGCACATGCATAACCCATGTCTCAACAGTCCATGGGGCCTCTGCCTATCCTCTAGCAGCCCACACAACATGTTCTCACACGTTTTGGGAGGCTTGGCCCATGCTCAAGGCCTTCCTATCAACAATACAACCCACACAGCATGCCTACATGCAGCACACAAAGTAACTGCCATTAGCCCACTAGCACTTGTCCATGCATTTAGCTAACCCCCACTAGCCCAATGCTTTGCACATAGCATTTGATCATCACAACAGCCCAACCTTGCCTTACACTTAGGACACCAAGCTGACACACAAGAAACCAGTAATTAAGCCACCAATGCCATGCACCACCATATAGGGTCAGCACCACCTACTACTGCCCATCATTAAAATCTCTCTGCCCACCATGGCCCTCCTCTTCCATGGCCTTGGGACATTATGTAGAGTAAGGTGCCACCACATGCTGGCCCCTCACCCTACTTAGCGATCCAACTTGAGCAGGAAGACTGGGCAGGTTCCCCTTAAAGAGCTCTTAAGAGCATCATTAGTCTGGCATGAGGAGCCATGAGTATGTTGAGAAAACATGAAGCCAAGTGATTGGCCCAATGCTACCTAAGCACCCTTATTCCTCATGCCATCATCATCAACAAATAAAGCTCCTAACAAACCACCCCCACCAGAAGAAGTCAACGTCCTCGTCGATAAGGTATCTTCAAATGCCTTAATTTCCTTTTCAAACTACCATAAAGTCAATGCCTTCTCCCAACTTGCTTCTGTTTCAACTGCCCCTTTCCACTTCACTTAGTAATAAGTTATCATATTTCCACCCTTTTCAATAACCCGTTACCTTCTTGTCAAGAATTCTGTCAACTTCACGGTCAAACTATACCATAACAATAGGTGAGGCACGCCTTGCCTCATTCCTCACAGGATCTTGCTCATCCCCATAATAAGGCTTTAGAAAGCTCACATGAATTGTTCGGTGAATCTGCAACCTTTTAGGAAGTTTCGAATTGTAAGCAACAATACCAACTCTCTTTACAATTTCGAAGGGACCATTTTACTTTGGAATTAACCCTCGGTGCACACTTTTACTTCTAAACTTTCTCCAAATCTGTGGAGTTAGCTTTAACAGCACTTTATCCCCCACCTAGAACTCAAGAGGCCTCCTCCCTTTATCAGCATACTTCTTCATTCTCCGCTGTGCTTTCAACAAACTATCTTGTGCTTTCTATATCAGCTCTTGCTTAGCAATTGCAAATCTGTATGCTACAGGACATTTGCCCCCTAAACGCTGCTTCGCAATCTCATGAGGTGTTAAGGGCTGCTGCCCCATTGCCAATTCGAATGGACTCATTCCTATTGAAGAAGACTTGTGCAGATTGTAAGCAAACTGTGCTAAATCTAACAAGTCCAACTAGTTTTTTTGACTTGCAATCGCATAGTGCCTCAAGTAATCTTCCAACACAGCATTAATCCTCTTGGTCTGACCATTTGTTTGTGGGTGATTAGCAGTAGAAAACGTCAACTGTGAACCCAACAGCCTAAACAAAACTATCCAAAACCGACTAATGAAACGAGAGTGTTAGGTTCTAAAAGTTTAGAACAATTGGCAAATCGTGAACACAAACTTGTCTAGATATAGATCTTAGAGTCTATAGGCATTATTAGACAATGCTCAAGGTGATTCAAGTCAAGATTCAGGAACATACAAGCTGCAGGAAGCAGATTTCATAATCTGTCTAGTTCGATCGATTGAAAGATAGGCTCGATCGATTAAAAGTCATATCTACAAAATTTTAATTAAGCCCAAACAGCAGTTCAAGCCTATTAAGGATTAGGGTTTTAGATCTACTTCTCCCAGTATATAAAAGAAACCCTAAACACATTTTTATAAGGCTTTTCAAAGAGAGAAGATAGTGCCTCTTTTGTAATTAGGGTTTTGTTCCTAAAAAGCTCTCTTATGCCTTCTACCGGTGTTATTCCTTGAAGAATCTCAAGATTCGGTATTGTAGAAGTTGCTACCTTCTCTAGTCATCAAAGGTGCTGATGATCTAAATCTTTAATGGTGGTCTTAGAGTCACAAACAGGAGAGTTTGTGTTGCTAAATCTTTGAGTAGGATCTCAAAGTCATAAACGTAGGTGTTTGTGTTTTGCCAAGGCCAAAGAAAGAAAGAGTCCATGGTCTCGAAGCTTGCACATGGTCGTGTCAGTAAGTTTCTACTGGTGGGTAGCAATAGGATGTTAGTGGTCTAAGTCGCTATTGTAAAAATTCAATTCTTTCTAGTGGATTTGTTTTTTGCCTTGAGGATTGCTAGGTTAAATCCTCCCCAAGTTTTTTACCAGTTTGGTTTTCCTGAGTTATCATATCGTTGTGTTTTTTATTTTCTGCTACTATACATTGATATGATATATTTGTGTTAACCTAGTTTTGTTAATTTAACTAAGTAATCACTTGGCTAATTACCTAGGTTAATCTAATTGTGTTTTAAGGGGTCTTAAAACTCACAGAGAGTTCTATCATTCACAATATCTTCAGGCAAGCCAAAGTACTTCACCACATTTCTGTAAAATGGATTAGCAACTACCTCTGCTGTGCAAGTACTTGGTGCAACCATAAACACTGCATACTTTGAAAACTGATCAACTACTACAAAAACTAAACCCATTCCCTTCACTTTGGGCAAATCATTAATGAAATCCACTGAAACAGAAATCCATGGACTTTCCGGTATAGGAAGAGGTTGTAGCAAACCAACTTCCTTTTGAGTTAACCCCTTGTCCTATTGACAAATTAGACAAGTTTTGACATACAACTCAATGTCTAACTCCATCTTAGGCCAATAGTAAGAACGGGACAGTAAAGCATACACTCTTTCCTTACCAAGATGTCCTGCCCACTGTGGACCATGAGTCTCTTTCAGCAACTCTCTATGGATCTTCCTACTAGGATCAAACAGCTTGCCACCCTTTGCATACAACAACCTATCTTCTGACTTAACTCTGGTTAAGGCAGCAACGTAATCTTGCACTTGTTTATGGCTAAGTGCATTTGCTACTTGGTTATGCTTACCAGGCTTGTCCCATATAAAGTCATATTCTTGTAGCAACTCTTGCCACCTAGCTTGCCTAGGAGATAGCTTCTTCTGTGTGTTGAAGAAGGTATTGGCCACATTATCAGTTTTCACCACAAACTTATGCCTTAGTAGATACACTCTCCATGCTAGCAAACAATAAACCACAGCAATCATTTCCTTCTCATTTTCTGAACATTTCTGTTCTGCTTTATTCAACTTCCTACTTTCATAGGCAACCAAATGTTTCCCTTGCACTAGCACCCCACCAATTGCTTTGTCAGAAGCATTAGTATGAACTTCAAATGACAACTCGAAATCTGGCAAACATAGCACCAGCTCACTTGACACAGCAATTTTGAGCTTCTCGAAAGCTTCTTGGCATGCATCTATCCACACCCATTTCTTGTCCTTTTTCAGCAAATCTATAAGAGGAGTAACCTTCTTGGAATACCCTTGGACAAACTTCCAATAATAATTAGCCAATCCAAGGAAAGACCGCAACTCTGCAACTTTATTTGGTGGAGGCCAATCAAGGATAGCCTACACCTTCCTCTCATCCATCTTTACAAGACCGTTGCTAACCTTATGCCCTAGAAACATAATCTCTTGCTAGGCAAACTCACCCTTCTCTTTTCTGACATACAATTGATGTTCCCTCAATTTGGACAGTACCTTCCTAAGGTGTTCTAGGTGATCCTCCAGGGACTCATTATATATCACTATATCATCTATGTAATCCATAACAAAATGGTCTACAAACTTATAGAATACATCATTCATCAATTTGCCAAATGTAGCAGGGGCATTTGTTAAACCAAAAGGCATAACTAGAAATTCATAAGAACTATACCAAGTTACACAAGTTCTCTTTGGTTCATCCCTTTCAGCAATCCTCATATGCCAATAACTTGATCTCAAGTCCAGCTTGGTGAGATAAGTGGCCTTGCATAGTCGGTCAAACAGGTCTTGAATTAAAGGAACCGGGTAATTGTTCTTCACTGTTACTTTGTTCGAGGCTCTATAGTCTACACACATACGCAATAATCCATCTTGCTTTTTTTGGAATAAGACAGGGGCACCGTAAGGGGCTTTGGAGGGCTAAATGTAGCATGCATTAAGCAATTCAGTCAATTGCTTTCTCATTTCAGCCAACTCAATAGGGGACATTTTGTATGGAGCCTTCGAAGGAGGCTTTGAACCAGGAACCAACTCAATCTTGTGATCAACAGCATGCCTTGGTGGAAGGGTCTTAAGCAATTTTGGAGGCATCACATCAACAAATTCCTCCAACAATCCAGCAACAGCATCTGGAACTTCAACAAACTTTTCCTACTTAACTTCAATCATTGCAACCAAGTAAGTCATCTCCCTCTTCTTTAGCCCATGCTTAACTTTCATGGCTGACACCATCGGCTCTTTTCCCTTGCTAGACTTGCTATTTCCTATCACACGCCTAATAGGAATATAGTATGACTGCTTCTCATCAAAAATTAGCACCACACCAATGAATGGTAACAAGGCAGCCTTGGCAGCCACAAAGAATTCATCACCTAGAATTACATCAAAGTCATCCAACTTCATAATCAGGAAATTCACCTTTCCTGTCCACTTGCCAACCTTGAACCTCACACCAAAAGCAATTCTGGAAACAGGTTTTGCTTTTGAGTTAACTGCCTTGATCTTACTTAGACACTTGCTCACTTTCAGACCAAGCTGTTAGACCATACGTTCATCAACAAAATTATGGGTAGCATCAGTATCAAGCATTGCCTCGGCCCCATTCCCATTCATCTTTACTTGCACATAAGATAGCCCCTTGGAAGTACCTTTTGCACTAAGTGCATTCAGCAATTGTAAGAGTTCACCCTGCTGGGAACTTCTTCATCAGATTGCCTTCTCTCATCTTTAGCAACCATTGCATTAAGCTTCTCACGCTTAGGGTAGTCTCTTGCTCGATATGGGCCATTGCATATGAAGCAACCTGCATTTAATTTGCGCTATTCTTTGCTTTGTTGAGAGGTAGAACTCTCTCATTTACTCTTATTATCCCAAATTTTCTTCTGCTTATCCTTGTTCTTCTTGCCATATTTCTTCTGCTTGTCTTTGCCTTTGTTCTTAGACTTACATTTCTCATCATCCCCACTGGGCTTATTGTACTTGTAGTCCACTAAGACATTTGTAGAAGACATAGCAATGGGTAGATCATGCACTGCCCGCCTCTTTAATGCCAACTGTATCCAAGGTTGCAAGCCAGACATGAAATTGAATAACTTGTCTTCCTTTGACATGTTCTTGATATCCAGCATCAAAGAACTGAATGTCTTGACATATTCTCTCACCGTACCAATGTGCTTCTATTTCTTCAAGGAGTTTCTTGCAACCCAGGCAGTGTTGGTAGGCAAGAATTGGTCCTTCAACTCTTTCATTAAGGATTCCCACGAGTCAATCTTCCCTCTACCAGCATCTGCATTATATTCCACACAAGTTCTCCACCATAACTTGGCATCTCCTAAAAGATACATGCTAGTAATGGTTACCATTTCTTGATTAGGCACCCTTGCAGTGTTGAAGCACTGCTCCAGGTCCCAAAGGAAATTTTCCAAATCCTTGGCACTCCTAGCACCATTAAAGGGCTTTGGTTCAAGCACCTTCACTTTGGTGGTCACTTCCCCCTCCCCAGGTAGGCCACGCATTGCCCTCATTAACAAGGCAATTTCTATCTCAAGTTCGCTTTGGGTCTCTCTTGCTGCACTGCCTTGGGCATCTAGTGCAATAGCCAACTCTTCAACACAAATTAGCCAACATCCCTCTGTTCAGAAATTTCATTCTACACCACAGAAGTTTCTGCAAAAAGTGCATCCAATCTGTCACATACAAAAAGTTGTTCTACCTTTGCAGAAACTCCAACTATGGTCTCCAAGACAATCACCCTTGCCTTGGTGTCCAAAGACATTGCAGCCAAGCTCTGATAACAATTGTCACATGGTCAAATTATTCACTTAATTTTCTTCCTGTGACGGCCTTAAGTCCCTGACTTAGTCTTAGCCAACACCACACACTCACACTGCAATAACATTTAAAACAGATTATATAGGGACGTATGCACACATGACACACACAATATTTACAAGGAATCCACCCCCAACCTTTATTACTTAATCTCAAGTACAAAGCAAACCCTTTTAAAGCCTAAAGAATTACACAGAATTTTCCCAATGCCAAATACTCTTTGCTATTGACACCCCCAATAGCCTTAGGGTTAAATACATAGAATTAAATGCTATGGCAGTTACTACCTAGTAACTATCTGGGTCTTGGACAATCTGCCACTTGTGTTCTGACTTAGGACACCTTCAACTGATGCTATCTTAGCCTGCTCTCCACGTTTCCAGCCCCTACACAACAGGTCTGATCATCAGGAAAGCTAGGAATTGTTTGGTAACTGCCACTACACATGCTGCACATGCACAACCCATGTCTCAGCAGACCATGGGGCCTCTGCCCATCCTCTAGCAACCCACACAACATGTTCTCACATGCTTTGGGAGGCTTGGCCCATGCTCAAGGGCTGCCCATCAGCAATACAACCCACACAGCATGCCCACATGCAGCACACAAAGTAACTGCCATCAGTCCACTAGCACTTGTCCATGCATTCAGCCAGCCCCCACTAGCCCAATGCTTTGCACATAGCATTTGATCATCACAGCAGCCCAGACCTGCCATGCACTCGGGTCACCAAGCCCATACACAAGAAATCAACAACTAAGCCACCAATGCCATGCGCCACCAATGCCATACACCACCACATAGGGTCAGCACTACCTACTGCTGCCCATCATCAAAATCCATCTCTACCCACCATGACCCTCCTCTTCCATGGCCTTGGGGCATCATGTGGAGTAAGGTGCCTCCACATGCTGTCCTCTCATCCTGCTCATCGATCCAACTCGAGTAGGGAGACTAGGTAGGTTCCCTTCAAAGAGCCCTTAGGAGCATCATTAGTCTGGCATGAGGAGCCATGAGTGTGTTTAGAAAACATAAAGCCAAGTGATTGGCCCAATGCTACCCAACCACCCTCATTCTTCATGCCATCATCAGCAACAAGTAAAGCCCCTAACACACGTTTACACTTTTTTTTTTTTTAATTTCTTAAAAACTAACAATAGTCAATAAATAGATAAAGTTTGTAGCATGTAGGTCTCTAGCTATCATGTCATCACATGGTTTCAAGGATAGATCCACCACTTAGAGTTAGGGGGTGAAAGTTTAAAGAAAGAAAAAAAATCATTATGAAATTTCAAAAAAACATTCATTTAGAATTAATAAACCATCAATAAAGACAAAGACACAAACTTATTATTTCTTAATACATTGCAATACAATCACAGCAAAAACACCATTTTGATCTCTACATTTTGGAGTTATAGTCAATTTGGTCTCTGCATTTTGGTAGTAGTCAATTTGGTCCATGATATTTTCAACTTGCAATCAATTTGATCTTTACCATTAACTCACTAACGGAAAAAGTCTATGTGGAAAATGGTGTGCACTGCTGTTACACTTAAATCCTATGTGGCTACTAGAATCATATCATATCATATAATATATAATAAAAGTTGGACTTAGAAGCCGTGGTTGCGCCAAGTGGCTGCACCAAATTGCATAGTAATTTATAGATAAAAACAACAATTTATTTAGATAAAATAATATTAAGTGTTTGAACAAATTATGCAATCTATGTAAAACAAATTTTTTTAAAATTTTAATTTAGTTGGTTGGTTCCATACAATTACAACTTACAATTTTATCTATCTAAATATTATAAAAAGAAAACCTTAAAATCAATAGAATAGAATTTTAAAAAAAAAAGATTAAAAAAATAACATAAACAGTAATATACGATTGTATATCACAAATGTAAAAGCAATAAGATAGAATTAAAAACAAAACAAAAATGAAAACAAAAAACAAAAAAAGAAGTAAATAAGATAGAATTAGTCTAGCTTAAAATCAATAGAATAGAATTTTTTTTTTTTTAAATAATGTAAACAGTAGATACTATTGTGTATTACAAAACATAAAAGCAATAGCATAAAATTAAGAACAAAAAAAGGAAACAAAAAACAAAAAAGAAGTAAATAAGAGAGAATTAGTGTTTTGCATATCAAACTATCAACCTACGCGTTTGAGTTTTTCTTTTCTTTTTTAGATTAAAAAAAAGTTACATTTGTTCTCATCAAATTCTTTGGATAAGATAACAATAAGTGTTTTAACAAAACATGTAACCTACATTTTGTTCATATAAACTTCTTCTTTGTTTATTTGGATAAAGTAACAAAACATACACAACTTTCTCACAATTAAAAATTCTCTATATATACCCTTTTTTTATTATTATATATTCATATGCACAACTTTTTCTTCCTTTTATGGCTTTTTCTTTGTGGTTTTTATTTTATTTTATTTTTTAAATAAGCACTACTTATTGTTCTAATTAATTTTTTTCTCTCCTCCATTATCAATAATTCTCATTTTCTTATAATTTCTATACGTTGATGAGAAATCTAACTCTCTTTTTGTTTTGTTTTGGTTTTTCTTATAACTTAGGCAATTCGACATTTGTGAAATCCATAGTAGAATGCTCTATCAAACATACCATTTATACTATTACAAGAATGTATTACTCTATAAAGGCTATTTTAAATCCATTATATAAACCTCTACAAATATTTACGCTTTATCTATTTATTATTTAAATATTATCAATGTTTGTATTATTTCCTACAACAAGGGTTTCATCTTTTTATTTATGGGTCGTATTTGTGTTATGTTTATATGTGCATTATTAGATTAAATAAATTTTCTTGAATAGTTAAAATTTTTATGTCACTATTTCTCATTTTTATTTTTGTTGTTAGTAATATTATATGTGTTTAGAAGTGATTGTCTAACATTATGAGCACGTAACTTTTTTTTATTTTAATTTCATTATAATATTTGATAGGCCAAGAATGTATTGACCCCTTATGATATATTAATTGATTAATTAGCCAAGTTTATTAACTAATCAAATTAACATGCTAAGCGCGTGGTAGCACAAACAAATCACCAATTAACTAAAGTATGCAGAGAAAATAAATTAACACGGTGATTTGTTTACGAATGGGGAAAACCTATACGACAAAAACCCCACTGGGTGATTTTAAGGTCACCACGCCTGAGAATCCACTATTATCAAAACAAGCGATTACAAGTAAAGGAATCCCAATACCTTATACCAATCTACAGTCGAACCCTTACCCCAATACCCAGTTGGACTTGTTCTGTAGTGACAATCTCTCCTTTCAATGCACGACTTCCAATACGTGACTAACCAATTGCGCGGATCTCAGTACGCGACTTGATCACCAACTTGAGAAAGATGTTGGCTGCAAAATTCTTTAGTTCATTAGTTCATCTAGACAATGAAGATTATGAAGTTGCTTGATCACAAAGCCCTATGGTGTACAAACACAGCAGTTTCTTCAAGAACTAGGGCAAACTAGGTTTCCGGTCACACTCTTCTTCACTCTTGTGAAATTTGTTCTTGTGCAACTTGTGTCACCTTTTTCAGCTCTTAAAATAATTCTTATATATGTTTAGGTTTGTGAGAAAAGAAAGCCCAAACATACATTCACGGATTGGATGAAAAACAGTCCTGAAAAACTGAACTTCATAAACCTCGATAGATAGCCATCTATCGAGCTAGCTGTTGAGCCACGGGCTTCAGCAGCTTTTAAACCTCGATAGATGCTAGCTGTTGAGTTTTAATAAACAGCACTTTCTGACTTGGTTCTTGGGCAAACTTGCATGACTTTAACACTTGAACTTGAAACCTTATTTCTTGAAGCATTAAACACATCATAGATCTACCCAATTACAAGTAAAGTGCGTTTTGTTAAAGGATTAGTCATTTACATAAAATAGTGACATATGTTCCTATCATTGAATCACATATGTCCTTACAATATTAGGTATAAAATTAAAAATGTTGGGGTTTATAAATTAGTTTTTTGGGCTTCATTATGTGGGTAAATTCTAAAACTAGAGAACTTCATTTAGGTGGGGTTAGATAAAGGAAGAGAAGGAAAAGGAAACAAGTAGGACTTTGTTTAAAATCATCGCTTTTATCTGCTTGGTACAAGATGTTGTAAATAGTTGTGCTTGTGCATTTGGATCTTCTTATTATTCTATTCTTTTTTTCTTTTTTCTTTTTTAGTTTCTTCTTTAAGTTATTAATATTGTGTTTTTCTGTGTATGTGTGTGAGATTCAATATTTTATATCTGATTGTGAGAAAGAGAGGGAGAGAGAGAGAAAGAGAAAGAGAGAGGTATGAATTTTGAATAGAATTGGCAGAGAGAGAAGGTGAAGCTTGTAGGGGCGGTAGATTAACTTTTATTTTTCCATTCAAGGTGTAAAAAAACGTTGCAAATTACCAGAAGTACATAACCAAAGTCCTTTACTCTACAATTTATTTCTTCACCTCGTTTCATTGATTACTTAAATGATTTTGAATTGATTATCTTTTAGTATTTTCAACGATTTGTTATGCGCTAGGGATCAGATCGTTGGCGATGGAATTTGTTGGACATTGATTTTCTCTTTTCCTTTATTTGATTGTTGTTATTCACAGTTTAGTTTCTCAGAAAGTGTAAGAAATTTTGAAATCTTCATCTGGGTACATGTTTCCCAGATCTGGGTTCGCCTTTTTTTGGTTTTCAATTTCTTTTTCTTCTTTTTTTTTTTTTTTTTTAATTTTGAAATTTATAAATTACTTAATTTTAGATGTTGACTTGTCATTTTTAAATGTCAATACAATTATTTTTATTATTATTATGGTAGCCACATAGGCTTGTCACATAGACTTTTTTCGTTAGTGAGTTAACAATAGGGACTAAATTGATTGCAAGTTACAAAAAATTCCAAGTGTTGGGAAATATAGGCCCCGTTTGATAGAATTAACAAGTTTTAAATCTAAGTTGTTAATTAGATTTATTATAAATCAAACTTGTTAAAAACAAACACACATCAATATTATGTCAAAATCATGCAGCGGAAAAATAAATAAGACAAGATATGATGACCCAGGAAAAACCAATGAAACCAACCAGTTTCACAGTAAAAAACCTGGGGGAAACCTTCCCAAAAAGCAATCCACTATAGTAAAGAGAAGTTTTAAGTCTAGTACAAAACCTTTGTCCCTAGACTCTATAATCCCCGTAGATGAACTCACAACAGAAACCTTCTACTGCTTCAGAACCTCTGAACTCTTCAATATATGAACGCCACCCTTTTTATGTTGCACAGATCCTAGTACGTGACTAACTCCTTTGCACGAATCCCAATACGTGACTCACTCACCAACTTAAAGAAGAAGAATGTTGGCTGTAAAGTTCTTCACTTCATCAACAATGAAGATCTAGAAGCACTTGGTTACAAAATCCTAAGGCGCAAAGACGCAGTAACTTCTTTCAGAGAGAATAAGACATCGGTCACCTTTTGCATATGTTCTCCTTGTATTCTCTTGTGTGATGGCCTCTAAAATAAGCCTTATATAGGTCTAGGGTTGTGAGAAAAGAAACTCTACACAAATACAAAAGCTTGGCCCAAAAATTAGATCTGAAAATTCTGATTTCCGTAACCTCGATAGATAGCAGGTGTCGAGCTGGTGTCGAGATTTAATGAGGCTTGACAGATACAGCTATCAAGAAGGTGTCGAGGAGACAGAAACTTTCTCGATCGATCCACCAGCTGTCGAGAAGGTGTCGAGATTGCGATAAGAAAAAGCTTAAGAATCTCGATAGATAGCTAGCTGTCGAAAGGTGTCGAGCAGGTGTTGAGCTATCTGTCGGCTGGTGTCGAGCTATCTGTCCAGCTTTAATGAACACATTTTCTTCACTTGTTTCTTGGTCCAATCTTCATGGCTTTAATACTAGACTTGAACAACATGTTCTTTGAAGTATTAAACACATCTTAGATCTACCCAATTACAAGTAAAGTGCATTTTGTCAAATGATTAGCCAACTATATAAAATATGTCCTTAACATCAAGGACCAAATTGACTACTACCAAAATGTAAGAACCAAATTGATTGTGACCCTAAAATGTAGGAACTGAAATGGTGTTTTTGCCTACAATCATTTATTAAAAGGAAACTTAGTGTGTGTGTCTTTGATGAGTGCGTCTGCTGCTAGGTATGGGCAAAATTATTTTGTTTTATGCATTATTAAAGGAACACACGTCACCATTTTGTGTATCCACCAAGTTTAGAGATCTAACTTTTATAATACATTATATTATAGATAGATAAATTTGATTTTTTCTCAGTTTTGGCTTTATATATATATATATATATATATATATGAAAGATATATGATTATCTAAAATTTGAAACTAATTAAAATTCGAAAAAATGATCCATAATTCAAGTAAAAATATAAATGATAATTTTGTTGACAATATATATAATGCTCTGGAAAAAAACAAAAAAAAAAAACAAAAACTACCTACCTTATTAAAGAGATTTTCATTATAATTTAATAACTTCCTAGAAAAAGATAATAAACATTAGCAAAATTCCTAGTACTACACTTTTACCCATAAAAAAACCCATAGTAATAGAAAATAAAATACATTAGTAAGTAAAAATTAAATATAAATGGTTTAACTAACTAGCTTAGTAAGTAAAAATTAAATATATAAATGGTTTAACTAACTACCTTCTTTTTCTTATAGAAATGGAACAATCTTCAATACAAACAATTTACACACTCTAACAAATGATTTTTAATAACATTAAGGTGAAAATACAGTTTTAGTCCCTATATTTTGAGCTAATTTCCATTTTGGTCTTAATTTTTATTTTGCTACTATTTCAATCCCTAAAAACAAAAAATTCAATTTTATTTTGGTCCCTGCCATTCACCTACTAACAGAAAACTCCTACGTGGCAGATGAAGTGCCCTGCTTGCTAACATGTTAAAATATTATTAAAAAAATTATTTGGCATTTTTAAATGCCACGTCAAATTTAAATTAATAAAAAAATTAAAACAAAAAGCTAGATCAGGAAAAAAAAAAAAAAAACACTAATCTAATTTTTTTTTTCCCATAAGAACATTTCTTCTTTCCCAAAACATGAACTTCATGTTCTTCCCCAGCAAACAAACTAGCAAACCCAAAAATTTTCTAAGGAAACAAACACAAAAAACCCAAAAAATTTAGCTCAAAAACAAAATCATAAATCTCAAAGCCACCATTTTCTCAAACCCTAACAAAATCATCAAATCCATAAGCCACAAAGGACCAAATCAATCCAAAAATACAACACAACCAACCCAAAAAAAAAAAATCTTAAACCTAGAAAAACCCATCTCAGGCAAGTTGAACTCAGCAAACCCACCTTAGAACCCAGAAAGTCGAACCCAGCAATCCCACCAAGTCGAACCCAACAATCCAACAAGTTAAACCAAGAAACCCACCTCAAGGTTTTCCACAATCCCTAAATCGAAGAGAGAGAGAGAGAGAGAGGGAGAAGCTTCACGAAGTGCTCAAAGGAATGATAGAGAGAATCATAGGTCCTCACACTGTTTCCACCTTGAAAGAGAAAGGTGTTCTCAGCATTTATGAGTTCGTCATCGCCGGCGATAACCTCGTCTCCAAATGCCCTACCTGGTCCTGGTACTCCATCTTCTTCACCTTCCAAAAACCTAATTAGAATTTTCCAATTTCCAAAATCCATACCTCAATTTTACATTTTTGTACAATACCTAGCAAACCCATCGAGAGAGAGAGCTTCAATCTGAAACCCATATGAACAAATTAGACCATCAATCACTAAACCAATGATCCACCCACCAATCAGTCACCAAACCCACTGACCAGTCAACAAACCCACGCCAACAAAGTCACCAAACCAACGATCCACCCCCACCCACCACCAGATCGACTATAGCTTCACAACCACTACCACCAATCTCAACCCATCTCTTTCTCTACACCCAGATCCCAAAAAGAGAAACAAAGATTTTGATTTGAGAGAGAGCTTTAGACGAGAACTTTTGTTTAGAGAGAGCTTTGTTTAGAGAGATTATGGATACATTATGGCATTAGAGCAAACTCACTATATAAAAAATGCATACTTTACATATTACTTTTTCTTCATGGATTTACTTATCAATACTAAAGAAGATGTGGATTTACTTTGTGATAAAAAAATCTTGGTTAATTATCTAGGCGACAACAATGCAGCAACAATTATAATTAACAATCTTAACAAGGGAATCGTTTGGGCAGCAGTGAGAGATGATTACATTAATCTCTGTAAAGAATTGAATAGTTTCTACGAGAATCCTTGGCACAGAAGGAAGGCAACATTAAAACGTGAATATTTTAGCATTCCTTGGAGAACTGCTTCAACAGTCGCTGCTATTGTTCTTCTTTTCCTCACTTTTATACAAACAGTATTTTCTATCATCCCAGTAGTAAAGGC
Source organism: Quercus ilex subsp. ballota (assembly GCA_032727855.1). Lineage (NCBI taxonomy): Eukaryota > Viridiplantae > Streptophyta > Magnoliopsida > Fagales > Fagaceae > Quercus > Quercus ilex. The sequence goes on from CM064917.1 coordinate 50,342,276, forward strand.
TAAATAATTTGGATGGGTGTTCCCTGTTCGATGGAATTGATCTTGCCTGTGTAAAATACACAAATTATGTATTTCTTTCTTTGTTATTATTGTTAATGTAATTAATCTTGCCAATGTAAAATACACAGATTGTTGTGTTTCAGCATCCTTGTAGACTACTAGTTTTGTATCTCCACTCTAAAATTTATTGATTGATAACAAAATGCCTGGAAGTTTGTAAGCCAACCATTAATAAATATTTCATTGGACATGTTGAAAGATACAGAAGTCTGCTATATATAGTACTACTTGCTGTTGTAGCTTATCAATCTTTACAAAGCATTCTATACAGGTTATCATAATCAAGATTGTGCCTGTAGCTTGTTCCCCCCCCCCCCCCCCCCCCCACCCCAAAAAAAAAAAAAGATTGCGTCAGTAGCTTTAAGCTAGGCCTCACGAGCTGGGCTCATGTCTTCCCTTTTGGGCTGGCCCATAAAACAGACCAAAAAGCTTGTGGTCCCTCTTTACTTGAGTGTTGGTCCAATTAGCATCATGACCCAAAATCTGAGCTAATTCAATCCTGCGAATTGTTTTGACCATCCATCGGTATGGATTATATAGGCTTTGATAATTTGAGGGCTTTGTTTTGTGAATGGGCTACTGGCCTAAAATTTGGGTTTTATATTAATTAATATAATTTGTGGTTAATTGAATGGGCCTGTTTTAGTAAGAAGTGGTATTTAATTTTCATGGGTATTGGACCTTGGGCTTTGGGCTGACTATGGGCTCTTAGAACTATTGGTCTTTGAGAACCTCTTATTCCAATTGGGTTGGGTTCTTGTATCCATGGCCAAGCAAGTTTCACTTGCAAACTCAGTGGCTGTAGTGGAAGCAATCGCAGCAATTTAGAGCTATCACCTTTGCTAAAGAAATTGGTCTAGACCCTATTGTGTTGGATGGAGACTTGGCTACTATTATTGATTCTATGAAGAATGACGAGGTTTGAGAAGGCGAAAGACGTTGCAGGTACCTTAGCTATTTGTGGTTTTCTCTTATCAAAAGACAGAACAATTTTACTGTTTATCACATTACTAGACATGTTAGCAATTGCGAAGAGTGGATGAAGGATGTTCCTCCTCACCTAAATGCTATAATCACTGGTGGCTCTACTTGTATGTGAGGGTGGTCCTAGGGTGGTCCTAGGACCACCCTCACTTGTCCCAAAAAAAAAAAATTTATATAAATAAGTATTTTAAATTAATATGTTCTATGACCACCCTGACTTGAAAAAACTGTATATATATACTTTTAAAATATATATTATATACTAAATTAACCTATTTTGACAACCTAATAAAAATATTAAACACCTTTACTTGAGAATCATAAGAATTTGAGTTCAATAAATATAAGAGTAATGCTACATTCACAATATTTTTACAATAATTTCACAATAATTCTTATGTGGTAACTATTACTAATTCTAATTCGGGTTCAATACTGACATATTTTACCCATCAAGAAAAGGCTAACAACTTGTTGCAAAAGATTTGGGCAAACACACCATTTTGGTCCCTACATTTTAAGGTCACAGTCAATTTGGTCCCTATATTTTAGAATCGGTCAATTTGGTCCCCACTATTTTAAACTTATAGTCAATTTGGTTCTTATAGTTAAATCCCTAACGAAAAATACTTATATGGCAAATGGTTTGTATAGTTGGCATATTTAATAGTAAAAAATTGAATCAGGTGATGATGTATTTAAGTTTAAGTGGCCATGGCAACGCTTTGGTGGCAAATAAATAAATAAATAAAAACATCAACTTTAAAAAATATTTTTCTTTTCTTTACCAATTTTTCCATTTTGTATTTTTTCTTCTAATTTTCTCACAATTTTCTTAACCTGACATAATTTTTTGTTTTTATTGATACTGGTTTTTTTTTCCTTTCTTGCAATTTCTTGGTAACCAAGCAATAATTTAATCCAATAATCTTAAATTAGTCCAACAATCTTAAATCTTCTAACCCCAAAATCATCTCCTAAAAGAAAACCTAGATGTAGAGGACCCATCAAACCCAGATTCAAACTAATTCCAGAAATTTCAAACAAAAGCCCCAAATTCAAACTTTCAAACTAACCCCAAAATCCTCACCTGCAAACCCAAAACCACCACAACCTCAACCGTCCAACACCATCCTAAACCCAAATCCACCACAGAGCTCGATCCCTAGCCACAAACCCCAAAGAAAACCAGATCCAATCGATCCTGACTGTCTGACTCGGATCTCTTCGTCTCAAGCTCGACCAACATGGACCCAACCTTAGATCGTCATCGCCTTGTGTGGTAATAGGGTCCCGCGAGCTCCTCATCGCATGTGTATGCTGGTCAGAGCGACAAAATTTGAGTTGGACGATTGGCTATAGCATTGGAGTGACAGCGATTGCTGTTGGCTTTGGCTTCTTTAGCCATGAATCAGAGATCACAAGAATTATCACAAAGAGAGAGAGAGAGAGAGAGAGAGAGAGAGAGAGAGAGAGATGAAATATTACTATATTAGAGAGATTTGGTTTTATTTTTGTGAAATTATAGGTTTATAAAAGACAAAAAGAAAATTATATATATATATACATATATAAGTTTATGTGGCTTTTTTTGCAACCTAAGTGCTGACATGGCCACTTAAACTTAGACACATCATCATTTGATTCAATTTTTTAATATTAAATATGCCAATTGTATAAACCGTTTGTCACATAAACATTTTCCATTAGTGAGTTAACGATAATGACCAAATTGACCGTAAGTTTAAAATAGTAGGGACCAAATTGACCGATATCAAAATATAAGAACCAAATCAATTATGGCCCCAAAATGTAGGGACCAAAATGGTGTTTTTGCCAAAAATTTGTTATGAAATTGTTGTGATCACTTTATTATTCTCATATCAGCATTTTCAATTTGCATTTTATCTTTTATTAGTTTATTTTTTTCTTATTCTCTTTGTTAGTATAAAAAAAATTGTAATATTTCATGTCTTTGCTTTTTTTTTTTTTTTTTCTTTTTTTTTTTGTGACGTTGATATATTCAAATTGTCTCTTTATTAAATTTTGTATAATTTAAGTTTCTTACTAACCATCCTAAAAAGAATTCCTAGAACCATCACTGGCAGTAATCCTAATTGACCTAGCTAGTTTTTGGTAATAAACATGCAAACAATTTGCTAAAACCCCGTCGGAGCTCAGATCTACTTGCCAGACAATTTGCTGATATCTCCAAAGGTATCCTTTCACATCTCTCTCTCTCTCTCTCTCTCTCTCTCTCTCTCTCTCTCTCTCTCTGTGTGTATATATATATATATATATATATATATATGTTAGGACATATGTAATTCACTTGTTAGGAACATATGTCACTATTTTATGTAATTGGCTAATCCTATTGACAAAAACACACTTTACTTGTATTTGGGTAAATCTGTGATGTGTTTAATACTTCAAGAAATTTTGTTTCAAGATCAAGTGTTGAAGCCATGCAAGTATGTCCAAGATTCAATTCTGAAAAGTGCCTGTCATTAAAGCTCGACAGCTAGCTCGACAGCCAGCCATCTATCAAGCTTTAAGAGTTGTTCCAACCCCGTGGCTCGACAGTAGCTCGACAGATAGGGTATCTGTCGAGGTTTATAAAAAATAGAATTTCAGATCTGTTTTGACTTTAATCTGTGATTATGTGTTTGAGTTTTCTTTTCTCACAACCCTAGACATATAAAAGAATTATTTTAAAGGTTGTCAAAGGTGACACAAGTTGCACAAGTGTTAAGCAAAGTTTGTTCAAGCAAATTGTGACCGGAGACAAAATTTGCCCTAGTTCATCATTCTTGTGAAGAAGTTGCTGTGTTTATGCACCGTAGGGTTTTGTGACCAAGCATCTTCTTGATCTTCATCGTCTGGATGAACTAAAGAACTTTGCAGCCAACAACCTTCTCTAATTGGTGATTGAAGTCACGTACTGGGATCCGCGCAATTGGTTAGTCACATACTGGGAGTTGTGCATTATAAGGAGAGATTGTCACTACAGAACAAGTCCAATTGGGTATTGGGGTAAGGGTTCAACTGTAGGTTGGTATAAGGTACTGAGATTTCTTTACTTGTAACCGCTTGTTTTGATAATAGTGGATTCTCGGGAGTGGTGACCTTAAAATCACCCAGTGGGGTTTTTTCCATGTTGGTTTTCCCCATTCGTAAACAAATCACCGTGTCAATTTAATTTTCACTGCACTTAGTTTAATTGGTGATTTATTTATGCTACCACGCGTTTGCATGTTAATTTGATTAATTAATAAACTTGGCTAATTAATCAATTAATTTATCACAAGGGGTCAATTTGTTTTTGGCCTATCAAGTGGTATCAGAGTAGACACACTATGATTAGGTTTTAATTTTTGTTGTGTTGATTTATTGACCACTGTTTGTCATGGATAGAGGAAAATCATTAATTATACCTCCTTTATTTGATGACACTAACTATGAATATTAGAAAGTACGCATGAGAGCTTTCTTACAGCCTTTAGATGAGAAAGTGTAGCAAGTTGTTGAGATAGACTGGATCAAGCGAAAGGAAGCGCCAGCTAATTGGGATGAGGCCAAGATCAAGGCAGCAAACTTCAATAGTAGGGTGTTGAATTCTTTATTCAGTGCGGTCACTAATGAGGAGTTCAAGAAAATATCCTCTACTAAAACTGCTAAAGAAGCATGGACTATTCTCTAGACAACCTATGAGGGAACCAAGGCTGTTAAAGATTCAAAACTTCAGAGGCTCACTATAAGCTTTGAAGAAATCAAGATGGAGGAGGATGAGTCGTTTGATGAGTTCTATGCCAAGCTTAAGGACATAGTAAACTCAGCTTTCAATCTAGGGAAACCATTCCTGAACCCAAGATTGTGAGAAAGGTGCTCAGATCTCTACCCAAGAGATTCCATGCCAAGATCACCGCGATTGAGGAATCAAAGGATATTGACAAGATTCCTTTGACAGAGCTGGTTGGTAATCTGTAGACCTACAAGCTAGGGTTAACAAGAATTGGTAAGTTGGGCAAGAGCAAGAGCATGGCTTTAAAGGCTAAGAGCAGTGACACAGATGAGTCTTCAGACGATGAAGATTCTAAGATGAAGTCCTACATTACAAGGCAATTCAAGAAGTTAATGAAGAATGCAAATAGGAAGGGCTTTGACAAGGACCTAAGCAATCCAGTTCTTCTCAATTTAAAAGCTAAGATAAAGGGAAAAAGGATGCTAGGGATGGTGGTCAGTACACTATTCCCTCAGGACCAAAGTGCTTCGGGTGTCAAGGCTTTAGACATATGAAACAGAAGTGTCCTACATATCTGAAGAGCATTGGAAAGAGCAAGGCACTTGCTGCTACCTTGAGTGACACTGAACCTGAGGATGATTCAGACAATGAGGATGACGGAATTCTGGACGCCTTCACTACCACTATCAATCCTACTGAGGGGATTGTTGAAGATGTGGATGAAGAATAGGAATTGGTGAAGTCTAAGTTTGAGAAAATGGATGAACAAGATGGCATCTACATAGCTTATGCAAAATTATACAAGGTCTCAGAGAAGCATGAGAAGATGTATAGGTTGGCTTCCAAGAAGCTTAGTGATGTGGAGCTTGAGCGAGAAGAGCTTTCCACAAAGTTTGATAAAGCCAATCAGACTATTGGAGCACTAATATTTGAGAATAATTTCTTGGCTAAGAAGACCAAGAAGCTTGAAGCAGAGCTATTCCAAGTCAGAGCTCAATTGGAAAGGACTTCAGGTGCAAAACTTGATGAAATGATCAGTCTTTAGAAATCTGCTTCTGATCGAACCAGTTTAGGGTATGATTTCTCTTCTCCCAGTATTGCTTTTACTAGTACTACTGTTTTTGTTCCTCCTACTAATAATGCTGAAATTGAGAACAATGTTGTTAAAAATGAATTAGCTAGTGAGAACTTAGACAATGGTAAATCTATCTTAGGAGCACCCCCTAAGCAAGATAAGAAGGAGGCTAAAAACCCTAAGGCTAAGAAGGCTAACTCTAAAAGCCTAAATAGAAGAAGCAGCATCTCTGTCATCATTGTGGAGTTACCGGTCATACACGACCAAATTGCTATAAGTGGTTAGCCATTCAACAAAGCTACGATAGATAGCATCTAGAAGCCAAAATCAACTTTAGTCCTCTCTTGCTCCCCTTAAAGATCTTCTCAAAGCTTTCATGTTCCTTTCGAACTTGAATGGTTTCAATTCTTCCCCCTCACCGCCGGTTTAAGGGTTTAATCAAAGAAAAGGTTCTTCCAAGGTGTGGAAGGAAAAGGGCTCCAAGTGATTCTATCACTTTCTTCTCTCTTTTAGTGTTTTTGTTTTTGCATAACTTGTGTGTTTTTATTTTGTCAGTCTAGTTTTATGTTTTTCTTTACTTAACATGTTTTTGTTTGTTGTTTTCAGTTTTATTTTTATTTTTTTTCAACAAAAATTAAAAAAAAAATTGAAAAATCAAAAAAATACAAAAACAGTGTGTTATGTGTACATTGGTACTTGTGTACCTTGGATGGTCATTGAAACAAAGTTTTCTAAACTTTGTATTTTTTGTAACTTAGATGAGCATCTCTATGCACAACTAAGCAAGTGAGCTTTGTGGCTCATGTTTGTAATGAGTAAGATTAAGTAATCTCTTGTATTTAACACTCGTATCACTCTTTTTGATGGAAAGGACTAGAAAATCCTAAGAGAAAGACATAAATAACCATCTCACCACTGTTGCCTGCCAATCATGAATGACATTTGTGTGCTTCAGCATAACAAAATTGGAATGTCAAATGCTTAACATAATTGGGTATTTCTTTTCTATCTCTTATATGCCCATGCATGATTTGCATAAAAGAAAAATATGCAAAGAAAAATAAAAGCAAAAAGAACAAAATGCTTTATATATGATTGCAAGATTGAATGTTCAATATGTGTAGAAAACACTATGAACGTTTAGACCCCCAATTTCCAAATTATTAATTCAAGCTTATTATCAAACAATTAATGTGAGGAATATGAACATAAGCATATAACAGAATTGATAAAAAATCTAAACAAAATAAAATCACATCCATAGCATAAATTAAATGGTAAAGATTAAGGGAAGAGAGATGCAAACACAAGGACAACACAACGATGTGTTATTGAAGAGGAAACCGAAGCTCTCGGCGTAAAACCTCTCCGCTGCCCTCCAAGCAGTAAATAATCCACTAAAGAATGTAGTTGGGATACATGAACAGCAAAAAACCCTCCAAGCCTAATCTACCAAGTATACCTAAGCTCTCTAAGCTCTTACTCCAACGAGGTTACGCCGAACCTATTTCCTCTTTAGCTTACCGGATTCCGCTACTGACCATAGCATCAACCAATGTGAATTGGTCCCTTCCTAACTGCTTCCCAAAGCACCAAAAAGCATTCTCACAAATATGAGTATGGTGAGAAAAGGATTTGGCTAAGAACCTCTCAAGGATATAACAATGGAGAGGGTGAGAGTAGAAGAATTTAAAGAGTCACTATGTGAAGATTAGGGATGAGTCAATCTTATTTTTCTTTATGGTTTTTCTTAAAATTCTCTTTAGAAGCTCTTTTCATTTCGTGGGTATAAGGAGTATATATACTAGGGTGAGAGTGGAATACAAAGAGTCAGTTTTTTCAAAACAGAGCTAGCTAGCGGCTTGGCCTCGCGACTTGACTGAGCCACGAGTTCCAGCCGTGAGGTAACTGAATGGCCGGACTGGACTTTTTGTCCTATAGTACTATAGCTGGAATGATGGTTCAGCTTCTTTGCATGCTTGGAACGTGTGCAACTTCTGGCGACTTACAAGCCGCAAGCTACTCACGAGATCCATTCGTGAGTCCTTGCTTCTTTGCATAATCTTGAGTATTTCTTTACACTCTCTCACACACTACCCTTACATAATTCCAACCTAAATACAGGGTTACTAATTGCTAAAATACAAGCAAATTTGACACAGAATAAAGCCAACAAGATGGTTGATAAAATTTAACCTTACAATCTCCCTCTTTGGCTATTCCGTCACAAAACCCTAAAACAAACTCTTGACTTAACATGTGAGTTGGGAACAGTTGAACAAAACCCACTCACACCTAACTCTAGAATCTGTGTAGCTCTTGAATCATATGACCAAGTATCTCCTGAAACACAACAACATAATATGATCATTTTATGTAGAAAAACTTGTAATGCATATGAGGCAAGCACAATGCGATCAAGCAAAATGGAATAAAGTAATAAACCATGGCTTAACCATACAAGCAATCACTATAAAATAGTGACCACAATGCTCGTTCATGCTTGGAATGAACATCCAGACATACAAGCTAATAAGCTCAATGCAAATCACTTGCATGTCCAACACTTAACCAATGCACAATACATGAAGTATATGCATCTAGGAACAAAATCCTACTACGGCACAAGAGTGAGAGTACATAAAGAAAATGCATAACATTTAGCTAGAAGTACTAGGCTACAAAGCATTGAGGCTGCATAAGCATGGTACAAACCATAAAAGCCTACAAACCACATGGAAACAAACCCTAAAAGCTTACAAAAGCAACATGGGTACAAATCTAAAAACATTTTAAATAGCTAAGCATAATCATGAATTATGAGTAAAGCAAAAACATAGTTAATGTAACACAAAGCTCTTTCGCTCTTTCTCCCCCTATTATATCACTCCCTCTATCATGAATTATAGGAGTTGTGATGAACTTGGAACATTTATACCTGTAACCTAAAACACTTGCACAAAACACATTAGACCCTCAAGGTATAGCAAGTAATAAAAGGTCAAGTATAATGAATTTCTCCCCCTACAAATGTGCACAAGAAATAGTATACTCTCCCCCTTTTTGACACGAACAGACAAAGGGGTCAATGAGAAAAGAGGGCAATAGATGAAGGTATGAACAGTGATAATGATGCATGAGGGAAAAATGAAAATTTTTTGAAAACGACCTTGAAAATAACCCTCAATATGCAAAACATGCGATTTTCGTGATTGAACCAAGTCGCATGCAAGTTGCCAAAACAAGCCGCCAGAAACCTAAAAACCAAAAATTGGAAAATTTTTCTAAGTGTTTTTCGTGACTGGAAAGTCTACCCGCGAGAGAGTTGCGAGGTGAGCCGCGAAAATCTCTGTGTACCCCTCATGATTGAACCTTTCACCCACGAACAAGTCACCATACTGAGTTGCGAGAAACATAAAAACCCAAATTTTTGAAAAATATTCTTAGTATTTTTCGCGACTGGGACATTAACCCGCTAGTGAGTCGCAAAAAATCTCTGCTTAGGCTCGCAACTGGGGCATGTGGCTGGACCAACCCGTGACTGAGTCGCCAGAACAGAGCAACATTGTTTTTGAAGATTTTGACAATTTTTGCAAAAACAAAATACTTTCCAAAAACAACTAAAACACTAGACATGGAAAAACGGGTCAGAATTTTTTGATCCGACCCAAAAAATACCTGACCCGAACCTGATTTTTTTGACCCGAAGTAAAAACGGGTTGACCCGTGACCCGACCCGTGTTTTTTACCGGTCAACCCGACCCGACCCACAACCCGACCCGAACCTGAACCATTTTTTTAAAACTTTTTTTTTTATTAAAAAAATAGTGAAATTAAGACAATATTGGTTTAATTGTTTATTGTGAGCTTTAAGGAAACAGTTGATACATTTACATAACTGCATGCAAATTAATTGAAAGATAAATGGTTGAGCATTTTGTAATAAGTAAAGATTTTTAGATATCAAATAGCAAAGTACATGCTAAGATAATCTTGTTACAATAGAGTTAAAAATAGATTTAAAATTGTAGACATGTGTGAGACACATTCACAAGTGTGAAAATAGTAAAGCCAAAGTATCAAATTAGCATAAATTATGAATGCTTAGACTTATTTTTTAACAATTTATGTTCAAAATAAATTATGATATTTCCTAGAGTATCTGTTGCTCAACAATGATATGATCTTCATAAAAGAGACCATGTATAAATAAGTAAGCAATCAAACTTTAATGCATATCTCAAATTGAAATAGAGTGCCAACCACAATTGATAATAGATTATAAAATTAATTTTCAAGATTGTAACTTTCTTATATGTTTTTATTCTTTATCAAATGAGTTATCCAATAAGTCATTTGTAATTTTGTTTTATATTTTAGAATGTTGATATTATATAGAAATAAAACTTGTACATTTATTTTACTTATCTTTGTGTTATTTTGTTTTAGATAGTAATATTAGGATTTGTATAATTTTAAAATTATTGAATAAGTATTAATAAGTTAACTGAGTTCATTCTTGACATAAATGATGAATTCAAAATAATGCATTTTACATCTAGTAATATGTTGCATAACTTTCCAAATGACAAATACATATTTTTTTTCTTTATAAAAATTAAAAAAAAATAAAAAATTCATGTGAAAAATACGGGTCAACCTGACCTGACCTGCAACCTGATTGACCCGAACCTGTTTTTAACCCACTTAAAATGACCCCTTTTTTACCCGTGAACCATTTGACCCGCAACCCGATTGACCCAACCCGAACCCGACTCGACCCGCCCGTTTTGCCATGTCTACAAAACACACAAAAATCTTTTTATGTTTGATCAACAAGAATTGAGCATATGAAAATACATTTAATCAAGTACAATCACACAAATGAATATGACATTCATTGAACATAGACATGTGTAATGTGTGTGGGTATCAAAAATGAGATAGTCCTTAGTCTAATGTGAAGCTTCAATGATCAATTCAACCAAGACATACACAATTAGCACTAGATAATGTGATCCATCTCAATTATAGAAATATGCATATATGACCTCCCACAAAAACTTGATAGCATAACTTTGAAGCTTTCCATTTGGCTCCATATACATCATATCATTTGATCTTTTTGAATCAATACATCTCATTGTGAGATCAATGCTTGAAACTTTTGATATTTCAATTGATGAGCTAGCCTTTGGCTTTTTGGACATCAAACATTTTATTTTTGGTCCTTTTTCCTTTTTCCTAGTCAAATACTAGTATGTGTGACAGACTTTTGCAGCTCAATACCTCTTTTCATTTTGAAATTTACATTTGGTGAGCTCTTTAAGCAAAAACAATAAAATAAAAGAGTGGGAAGACATATAGGCACAAGTCTATGCATGTCTCAAGATCAACAAAACCATTTACTAATCATTCATGACAAGTTTGAAGATCTATTTACAACAATCACATAGATGTCAAGATTTCTTCCACGATGGTATAAGTGCATAGGGAACAAGCTATGCTTGTAAATGCACAAAGCCATTTGTACAAAGGTACAAGGCAAAACATGCTTTGAGGCAAAACACAACAATGTCAATCAAACCTTTTCGATTTTCTACTTTTTATGTGTTTTTGGATTTTTGACACAAAAGCAAGTAAAGATTGATCAAAAGCAACAATGTAAAAACATTTATAGAAAACAAAACAAACACAACATTTCAAAACAAACTAACATCTCAACAAAAAGCATACAACCAAGCAAAGTTACAAAGCATATGAAGTATTAATGCATGGACATGTTGTAATGCTTATGCATGAGTACCCCTTTTCACCCACACGTCACGTGTGTTTGGGGTGATATCCCTATAGGATTGGGTATGAGTGTTTTGGCTTCCAAACCTTTTGTTGAAGCTTGCCAAACAGGTGGTGAATGCATCAATCATCCTTATCACATCCCTCATTCTAGGATCACCATTTCGACCTCTTGATGACTCAATAGCCCAAGTTCTCTTGTCATTTCTTGGTCCTCTTAACCTTTGATCAGTTGCATTCTTCAATGCTCTACGCTTATGACAATTAGGTCGGGTGTGTCCTTGAAGTCCACAGTGATGGTAAACATGGTTTGTTCTAGGACCTCTTTGTGATCGTGGAAGAGATGCCCCTTTGGCTTCAAACCTAACCACAGATTGGTTCCGGGGCTTATTCAACACCTTTTGGTCAGCTACAATCTTCTTTTTTCAACCTTTGCCTTCTCCACAGTAGGGGCAACTACAACCGGTTCTTTGGCCTTCACAAACTTCACTTCTTTGGAGATATTCATAGCTGAACTACTTTCTCCAGTATATCCCAATCCGGCTCTATCGGAGAATGATTTTTGTTGGGAAAGGACTGCATCAAGCTTCTTAGTGGAGACCCTCTCTATCTTGACATTTGCTTGAACCACTTCAAGCTCAAGAAATTTGACCTTTGTGTAAGCTTCAGTCAACTCACCATTCAGCGTCTCCATCTCACACTTGGCATCCTTATAACGCACTAGAAAACTTTTATAGTCCTCCTCTACCTTCTTCATCTTCTTCACGACTGCCATGGCCACCCTTGCATACTCTCCCGACTTCTCAAGGAGTGAGTTGTATCTCTCTTGAAGACTGGCTGTGCTTTCATCTACTTCAGCATCTGATTCTTCAACAACTCCCATTGATTCTTCATCATTATGCTCTCCAAGCTCTTGCACAAGCAAATTCAAGTCCTCCGAAGACTCAACATAAGCAATGGTCATGAGTGCAGAGTAGTTTCCCTTTCTAAGATAGAGACCTTCATCTAAAGATCCAATGATGTTACTGCCCGGATGGTTATTGATCACTCTTGATGATGGCTTCTTTAAGGTAGACACATCATCATTCTGAGAGATGGGAGAATGAACTTCTCAAGGAGTGAGAGGACTTGATGTCCTAGACATTGATCTTATTTCCATTTTTGAGTTTACAGGAGTTTATTCCTTTTTTGGTGTAGGTTCTTTAATTTCAATATCTTGGGCTTCGCCCTCAGTTGTGAGTTCTTTGGAGCTTGGCCCTTCCCCATCATCAACCATCTCTACCTTTGTTATAGCATCATCAACTTTCACATTGATGGACTTCATTACTGTCTTTGTTCTCTTGTTGAATACTCTATATGCCCGGCTATTAGTAGAATACCCAAGGAAGATGCCTTCATCACTTTTCGCATCAAACTTCCCAAGGTTCTCACGATCATTGAAAATGTAACACTTGCTTCCGAATACTCGGAAGTATTGGCTTCTTTTCATTCCAAATTTCATATGCGGTCTTCTTTGTTCCAGCTCAAAAATATATTCTATTGCCAATATGACATGAGGTGTTCATAGCTTCTCCCCAAAACTTTTGAGGAATTTGCTTGTTGAATAGCATAACTCTCGCCACTTCTTGAATCACCCGATTCTTCCTCTCAACCAACCCATTTTGTTGAGGAGTTTTGGAAGCTGAAAATTCCTTTTTGATTCCATTCTTCTCACAAAAAGACTCAAATCTTGCATTCTCAAACTCGTTGCCATGATCACTCCTTATCTTGACAATAGAAACCCCTTTCTCGTTTTGTAGTCTCTTGCAAAGAATTTTCAATTTCTCACACGCTTCTAATTTTTCTCTAAGAAATTCAACCCAAGTGTATCTTGAGAAATCATCAACAATGACCATAATGTACCTTTTTCCTCCTAGACTTTCAGTTCTTGTGGGCCCCATTAGATCAACATGAAGAAGCTCTAAGCATCGTGAAGTGGGGATCACATTCACCTTATGGTAACTTGCCTTTGTTTGCTTCCCCATTTGGCATGCACCACAAAAAGTCTTCTCCACCTTTCCAAATTTTGGAAGTCCCTTAACAGCTTCAAATTTGGAGACTTTAGCCACTTGTTTGAAGTTTGCATGTCTGAATCTTTGATGCCAAAGTTCCAACATGTCAACACAAGCAATTCTACAGGAAATTGGTGCCGTAGGAACCACTCCATAGCAATTGTCGGTAGTCCTCTTTCCTTCCAAGACTTGAATCCCTTCTTCATAAATGATTATGCACCCCTTTTTTGAAAATTGAACAAGGAAATCCTCATCACATATTTGAGTGATGCTTAAAAGATTTGTCTTCAACCCTTTGATGTATAAGACTTCCTTCAATAGAGGTAATCCAAGTATCTCAATAGTCCCTTTGCCAAGAACTTGAGCATGACTCCCATCGCCAAATGTTACATAGTCACTAACCTTTTCTTTGAGTGACTTAAACAGTGATTTATCACCTGTCATATGCCGAGAACAGCCGCTATCAAGATACCATAAACATGAATTAAATACCTTCAAAGAGGTGTGCACAAATAGGCAAGCATGGGACAAGCGCTTTTGACCTTCAAACAGAAACTTATCTTCATTTTCCATGCTCTTGCTAGATTGAATTTTCTTTTTCAGATTATCAACCTTATCACACAATATTCTATTTCTTCTTTTACACTTCTTAACCAACGAATTAGACTCATATAGACTATTGTGTAAAATGTGATTCTCATTTTCAAAATATTTCAGCATGTGAAAAAACATTCTAGCATGTTTCTTTGTTTTTAATAACTCTAGGAGTTCATTGTTAGGGCGCCCTTCAAACATACTCATACAGTCATTATCACAAACATTTAAAACATAATACAGCATAGCCTTTTCCATAGCTTCATCCATAGCTAAAGGGTCTAGGATCGCACTTAGGTAATTAAACCACAACAAGTGCACCCGCTCTGATACCAATTGAATGTTCAATATGTGTATAAAATACTATGAACGTTTAGACCCCCAATTTCCAAATTATCGATTCAAGCTTATTATCAAACAATTAATGTGCGGAATATGAACATAAGAATATAACAGAATTGATAAACAATCTAAACAAAATAAAATCACATCCACAGCAAAAATTAAATGGCAAAGATTAAGGGAAGCGACATGCAAACACAAGGATAACACAACGATGTGTTATCAAAGAGGAAATCGAAGCCCTCGGCGTAAAACCTCTTCCCCGCCCTTCAAGTTGTAAATAATCCACTAAAGAATGTAGTTGGGATACATGAACAGCAGAAAACCCTCCAAGCCTAATCTACCCAGTGTACCTAAGCCCTCCAAGCTCCTACTCCAACGAGGTTACGCTGAACCTATTTCTTCTTTAGCTTACCGGATTCCACTACTGACCATAGCATCAACCAATGTGAATTGGTCCCTTCTTAACTGCTTCCTAAAGCACCAAAAAGCCTTCTCACAGATATGGGTGTGGTGAGAAAAGGATTTGGCTAAGAATCTCTCAAGGATGTAACAATGGAGAGGGTGAGAGTAGAGGAATTTGAAGAGTCACTATATGAAGATTGGGGATGAGTCAATCTTGTTTTTCTCTAGGGTTTTTCTCTCAAAATTCTCTCTGGAAGCTCTCTTCATTTTGTGGGTATAAGGGGTATATATACTAGGGTGAGAGTGGAATGCGAAGAATCAGTTTTTTCAAAACAGAGCTGGCTGGCGGCTTGGCCTCGCGACTTGACTGAGCCGCGAGTTCCAGCCGTGAGGTAATTGAATGGCCAGACTAGACTTTTTGTCCTGTAGTGTTACAGCTGGCATGACGGTTCAGCTTCTCTGCATGCTTGGAACATGTGCAATTTCTGGTGGCTTGCAAGCCACAAGCTACCGGCGAGATCTAGTCGCGAATCCCTGCTTCTTTGCACAATCTTGAGCATTTCTTCACACTCTCTCATATACTACCCTTACATGATTCCCACCTAAATACAGGGTTACTAATTGCTAAAATACAAGCAAATTTGGCACGGAATAAAGCCAACAAGATGGTTGATAAAATTCAACCTTACAATCTCCCCCTTTGGTTATTTCGTCACAAAACCCTATAACAAACTCTAGACTTAACATGTGAGTTGGGAATAGTTGAACAAAACTCACTCACACCTAACTCTAGAATCAGTGTAGCTCTTGAATCATATGACCAAGTATCTCCTGAAACACAACAACATAATATGATCATTGTATGTAGAAAAACTTGTAATGCATATGAGGCAAGCACAATGCAATCAAGCAAAATGGAATAAAGTAATAAACCACGGCTTAACCATACAAGCAATCACTATAAAATAGTGACCACAATGCTCATTCACACTTGGAATGAACATCCGGACATACAAGCCAATAAGCTCAATGCAAATCACTTGCATGTCCAACACTCAACCAATGCACAATACATGAAGTATATGCATCTAGGACTTCATTCCCTCGATCTCTTTCGATCTGTCCGTGGCTGTTCATCTCCCAAACACTCTCCTCTCTCCCTCAAACCTCTTTCTCAAGAAATTTTAGAGCTTAATCAAGTTTTTCCTCACTTGGTAAGTCTCTAATCCCTTTTTTTTTCATGCATTTCATTCTTTAAAGCCTAAGTTTTTGGGATTTTTGCAAAATTTAGGTTTTTTCAAAATCAAAGAGGTTTTTGTGAAATTTTTGGGATGGATTTTGAAGATTTGATCTTAAAAACTTCATGCATTGCATTCCATGTGCATTATAACTGTATTTTCATGCATTTAGTTGTGTGTTATACATGTTGGCCTATTTGTGTTTTGGTAGGTTTGGATTGGGCTGAGCCCATGATGCTTTTTACTTTGCACGTCACATGCTCATGCATACGTACCTTACATTCAATATATTTGTGTATATTTGAACTATTTGGGACTTTTCTGAGTGTTTCTTTCTTCCCCTCCTTCTCTCTCTAGTTTACATTAATGCGTCAGTGGCACCGAAACGTAAATCTGCTCCGTCCTGGAACCCTCTTCGTTTCGAGGCATCGTCTTCTTCTAATCCTACCCCCTCTTCTATTCGATTCCGTGATAAGGATACCCGAAAGGACTTCTCGGAGAACTTTTCTCGACGAGATTTTCATTCGAAACGCCGAGTTATTTTGACGGACTTCGCGGACACTGACCTACCCGACGTCATTCACAGTCGAGGTTGGGAGTCACTGTGTGACATCCTGATCACATGTCCTTCCGTGCTGATCCACGAGTTTTACTCCAACATGAACGGACTTGATTCTTTAATACCTCTCTTTCATACTCGCGTTCGAGGTACGCGCATTGTTGTCACACCGGAGTTGGTATCCGATGTGCTCTATGTCCTGAGGGAAGAGCATCCTGACTACCCAGGATGTGAGTGTTTAAGGACTGTGCCCAAAGACGAGATGATTTCTGCTTTCTACGAGCGCCCTTCTGATTAGGGTGATCGTCAATTTACACCATGTTCGACCTTTGCTAAAGGTCCTAGATTCATGAATATGGTGATGACTTTTGTTTTACACCCACTTTCTCACTATAACTCTATCACAGTGCCTCGTGCTCGATTTTTGCTTTCCTTGATAGAGCATCTCACTATACATTTTCTTTCACATTTTATTTTTTCTATTATAGATGTGTATAGGGATACGACTACCCATGATAAGCTTATTTTCCTTTTGGATATCACGCGGTTTTTATGCCATTTTTTTGTTCCTTTTCCCTCTTCCGACCACTTCCCCATTATGTGTGCCATTGACTACACTACCGTTAAACAGAGTGAGGTGCAGTTTTGAGCGAGGCAATCCAGTACGGCAACTCCCCTACTCCTTCAACTCCATCCACATCCACTCCCTCATCTTCTACGAGCAGAGTGACACTCGAGGACATCATGGCACAGCTTCAACGCATGGATGCTCGCCTCGACACTCTCAGTGATGAGTTGTGTCAGGTGAACACCCATGTTAGCCGCATTGCTCGACACCAGGCTGAGATGGGTGGTTATACCATGCCTTCCACTCCTATGGCCCCTGCGGATGAGAGTGATGCTGATGATGATGATGCTACTAATTCTGATGATGAGGATGATGACGATGCTAGCTCACCTAGTGATAACGAGATGTCTACTTGACACTCTTACCCTTTGTCACTCGTGACAAAAAGGAGGAGTAGTTTTGGTTTATGAGAGTAGTCGTACTTAAGGGAAGGGTTAGCATAGGAGATTTTTGTCAAGGGTAGAGTGCACATTGAGGGATGTAGTGAGGATTACTTGTATCTTTTTCTTTTCTTTCTATTTGAGATACATTTATCTTGTACATGGGTCTTGTGACCATATTGACATACATTGTACTTATCTTCTTTATATGTTGATGTATGTTTTTCTTTCATCTATCCTTACATGTGTTGTTTCTTTTCTTTCTTCATACATATGATTCTTATAACTTGTATGCAATCTATTATTTCTGTTTCACACAAAGATGCCTTGATGAGTTTTGTTTAAAGTGTTTCAGAAATACAGGTTGTCAAAGTCTACTTGCCATAAACTTTCTTCTTGCAAAGTTTTTCAAGAGTTTGTGTTAGGATAGATTTTATTGTATTCAACAAGTGAGTATAAGTTGAGTGATTTATAACTTCTCTCATATGTTTATTTGTTTGTTGCGATTTTGTCACGGATTGCCAAAGGGGGAGACTGTTGGGACATATGTGATTCACTTGTTAGGAACTTATGTCACTATTTTATGTAATTGGCTAATCCTATTGACAAAACACACTTTACTTGTATTTTGGTAGATTTAGGATGTGTTTAATACTTCAAGAAATTTTGTTTCAAAATCAAGTGTTGAAGCCATGCAAGTCTGTCCAAAATTCAAGTTTGAAAAGTGTCTGTCATTAAAGCTCGACAGCTAGCTCGACAGCCAGCCATCTATCGAGCTTTAAAAGCTGTTCCAGTCCCGTGGCTTGACAGTAGCTCGACAGATAGGGTATCTGTCGAGGTTTATGAAAAACAGAATTTCAGATCTGTTTTGACTCTAATCTGTGATTATGTGTTTGGGCTTTCTTTTCTCACAACACTAGACATATAAAAAGATTATTTTAAAGGCCATCAAAGGTAACACAAGTTGCACAAGTGTTAAGCAAAGTTTGTTTAAGCAAATTGTGACCGGAGACAGAATTTACCCTAGTTCATCATTGTTGTTGCTGTGTTTTCGTACTGTAGGGTTTTGTGACCAAGCATCTTCTTGATCTTCATCGTCTGGATGAACTGAAGAATTTTGCAGCCAACAACCTTCTCTAGTTGGTGATTAAAGTCTCATACTGAGATCCATGCAATTGGTTAGTCACATACTAGGAGCTGTGCATTACAAGGAGAGATTGTCACTACAAAATAAGTCCAATTGGGTATTGAGGTAAGAGTTCAACTGTAGGTTGGTATAAGGTACTGGGATTCCTTTACTTGTAACCGCTTGTTTTGATAATAGTGGATTCTCAGGAGTGGTGACCTTAAAATCACCCGGTGGGGTTTTTGCCATGTTGGTTTTCCCCATTCGTAAACAAATCACCGTGTTAATTTAATTTCTACTACAGTTAGTTTAATTGGTGATTTGTTTGTGCTATCACGCGTTTGCATGTTAATTTGATTAATTAATAAACTTGGCTAATTAATCAATTAATTTATCACAAGGGGTCAATTCATTTTTGGCCTATCAATAGATGTGTATGTATTCATATTTTTATTAAATTTCATCTCTATATATATATATATATATATATATATGTTGGATGTGGAGTTGAAGATCTGTGTGAGTTTGACAAAAGCCACATGAATTATGAATTTTCTCTCTTAAATTTTGCAGATTTAATGAATTAATGGTTATTTAATTTTCGCTAGTGAATGAACTTAGGTTTTAGTTTCATTTTGGTACTGTAGGTGTTGTATTTAATGGCCATTTAAAAAAAAAAAAAAAAATTGGATTGCATCGAGTTGTTCTTAGTCTGTTTTGGAAAAGAAAAATGAAAAAGGGTTTTGGAATTTTTGGGGCAAAAAGGTTTAGGAAGAATAAGGTTGTGAAATAAGAAGAATGTTGTGTATCAAATTACAGCGAATGTATTTGGGTTGAAAAGGGGTTAGGGTAATATGTTGGGTGATATTTTCAAGATATACAACGACAATAAAAACAAAATCTTAGTCCCAAAACTATGAGAATAGTCACAGGAGTTGGGGTAGCAGGGATTTAAATGTAGGTTCTCCTAAGGAGGAGAATTGCAACTAAATAGGATTTAGCAGATTCGGGTTCTTTGCCAAGAGCCTTGTACCAAGATTCGAATCTCCCCTTCCCCACTTATTGTAACAATTGAGTTATTAAAAAAAAAAAAAAAATTCTGGTTTTTGTGAGACGGGTTAAGTAGCTTTTAGTTTTATGCTTCATTTTAAAATTGTGACTCACTAAGCCGACATATAATCAGAAACCGAAAATTTTGGTTTTGAAATTTAGCAATTGTAGTCTCCTTGGATGACTCAAACCTGAGCTGTGCTTTTGGGTGCAATTGTTACCTTTGTTTTTTGTTGGGTTCAATTACGGAAATGTACAGTTGGAAGGCAACATTAAAATGTGAATATTTTAACTCTTCTTGAAGAACCGGCTGCTATTATTCTTCTAGTGGTCACTTTTATACAAACAGCTAGCATATTCTATCATCTAGCTAGATAGCATAAGTTCAAAGCCTATATATTTTGGATGGCTATTCCCTATTCGATGGAATTGATATTGCCTGTGTAAATACACAATTTATTTATTTATTTCTTTGTTGTTATTGTTAATTTAATTGATATACACAAATTATTTCTTTCTTTCTTTGTTGTTATTGTTAATTTAATTGATCTTGCCTATGTAAAATACTTGATTATTGTGTTTCAGCATCCTTGTAGAGTACTAGTTTTGTATCTCCACTCTAAAATTTATTTGGTTGATCCTTGAACAAACTGCCTAGATGTTGGAAAGCCAACCATCAATACATACTTCATTGGAAATTGGTTTTCAATCTTTAGAAAGCGTTCTATAGAGGTTTATCATGATCAAAATTGTGTTAATGCTCATGCTAAACAAAGATTGTAAATTCCCTTGGGTAATAATAAAATGGATGTTTCGAAAGAATATTTTTAGTACTGCACTAACGCTTTCTTACAAAATTTTGTACTTGAATTACTAGTGTTAGGTTCTAAAGACTTAGGATTTGTTGTATTTAGAACTCTAATGTGTAATGTTGGCAAACCATGATCAAAACAATGTGTTTAGTCTTGTTTAGGCTTGCTCAAAGTTGTGTAATTAATGTAAAATTGGAATCGAGAGGCTGCAAATGCATTGGTGCATTTCGGCCTGGCTCGATCGATCAAAAGTCGGCCAAAATGCTTTTCTGCAAAATTTTCCAACTCGGCCCTATCTTATTAAACGTTTAGGGTTTTATATTTTTGCCCTAGGTATATAAGGCAAAACCCTAGCCACATTTTTCAGAGTTGCTATGAGTGTATTGTTGCTCATACTTTGTTGTTTGTGTGAATCTCTTGTGAGATCATTGAGGAGCTTTCCTTCGCATAAACTTAGGGTTTTCAAGGTAGAGATTACTTCAACATCTTGATGATCAATTCAGTTGCTGCCATTGGAGTTTAAAGAAACACAAGCGTGGGTGCTTGTATCTTGTGGAGAATCCAAGAAAGAGGGAGTCCGTGGATTCAGAGCTTGCACATGGTCGTGTCAGTAAGTTCTACTGGTAGGTAGCATTAGGAAGTCGAGCGTGGGTGCTTGTAAGTCCTTTTGTATGAACTTCGATTCTTTCTAGTGGATTTGTTTTTTTTTTTTTACCTTGAGAATAGTTAGGTTAAATCCTCCCCAGGTTTTTTACCGGTTTGGTTTTCCTGGGTGATCATATCTGTGTTCTTTATATTTCTGCTGCTTTATTTCTTGATATGATTATTTGATTGTGTTAACCTAGATTTGCATAATTTGACTAAGTTAATTACTTGGCTAAATAAACTAGGTTAATCCAATTGTTGTTTTAAGGGGTCTAAAACCGTTCAACTAGGAAATTCTATAATTAATATACACATGTAACACACTGATTTTATATGCATTAAACATCCAGAATGCTCATGACATCATTCTATATGGACTTTTTGGGTAATTGGTTAATGTTCGTTTTTTGTCAATTAGCCTGTTCAGTTAGTGTAACTTTCCTCACTAGAATAAGGCAAAAGAGTTTTTTGTGTATAATTTTAATGAGTTTTTTTTTTTTTTCACATCACATGGAAATTAATGAAGAGTTTTTAAAGAGTTTTTACTAGCCTGTTTGGATGGAGGGAGAAAGGAAGGAGAGTAGAGTAGAGGTGACTAAAAATAAGTTAATTTTAATCTAAATCTACTCTACTCCCTCTCCCTCCCCCTCAATCCAATTGTACCATAATAAAGAAACAACATTCTGAAGTTTTATTTCTAAAATTTGTGTTCTAAGTTCGTCAGTTTTTACTTATTGCAATTTGCAAGTTGTAACATGCTTATCATCCCATTGCCATTTGCTACCCCCAACTCTCGTTAAAAGCACCATACTATCACCACCGCCAAGATCACCCTTCCTAGCGTATATTGCCCCATGACTACCACTACAACCCGTTGATTGGCAACTATTTTGATTGTGCGTAGGTATCACTTCGTATTTCTTGTGCTACACAATTAGGCAGAAAATAGCTTTCACATTCATAATTATCTAATATTTTTCTATATTGTTACTGCACTTCTTACTACAGGTCTACAACAATGTTAACCCTCCATTTGATGCTCTTTCAAAAATTGAATTTAAGATTTGACATGATTATCGTCAGATCCTTCTTTACTAGTTCCTAATCATCTTGAGTTCCCTTCAGATTTCAGAAGAACCTATTGTTCGGGGTAATTTGCTCACTTGCCATGTGTTGCAAATCGGTTTGATTTCTTCTAATGATCCGGCTAGTATTCAAAGAGCCGAGTCCACTACTCACATCCACATAAATAATGAGGATGGCTAGTGGTGCACCCTTTAATCGCAGATCATCCTTGTCTGCAAATAGAGAAGTAAGAACTTGCAGAAGAAAATCCATCACAACATGATGAGATTTTAAACGTTAGCTTTGAGAATTTGGAAAAATCGGATAGAGCGAGTTGGAAGAGAAAAGGAACACCCTCCTTTGTGTACCTAATATTGATTTCCGAGTGCACAAATAAAAAGATGTCCAAAGCAAGGAAACGCAATCAGTTTATGTTAGATCTAAGACATCAGATTACAACACTGAGCTTTGGGAGATATTAACATATAACTCATAAAATTAAACTAATACACAACAATGACCATTTAAATTTTGAAACTAATTAAAATTCTATTACAATTCCAAAAATGATCGTTAATTCAAGTAAAAATATTTAAAGGAGAATTTTGTTGACATTATATACCAAGTTCTGAAAAATTACTACCTATGGACCTTTTAAAGAGATTTTCACGATAATTGAATAACTTTCTAGAAAAAGATAATAAACAGTAGCAAAATTCATAGTAATGCTTTTAGCCAAAAAAAAAAAAAAAATAGTAATAGAAAAACAGAAATTACATTGGTAAGTAAAAATTAAATATATAAATAGTTAACCAATTGCCTTCTTTTTCTTGTTGAAGTGGAATAGTCTTTAATAATTAATATCTGTTTGAATACACGTTTTTGCATTCACGTTTGCGTCTTACTCTTTTTTTTTTTTTTGGCTCGAGTTTCAGAAGCAAATAATACTGTTACAGCTACTGTTCATAAACAGTAGCCATAATATTTGACTTTTTAGCACATCAGTGGATCTCGTGCACTGTTCACGAGACCCACAAATTTCACTTTTCAACAATTTTTTCATTAAAAATGGGTCTCACGGTACTATTTACACATTTAAAAATTATTTTGCTATAGTGTTTTCAGTTTTCAGTTTCAGTAAATAAGTTATATCCAAACAGATCTTACTCATCATGACGAGTAAAAGTCCGTTTGGATAGAACTTCACTTATCACTTTTTTTTTTTTTTTTTTTTTTGAGAAGGCTATCACATGTTTTTTACTAATATTAAATGATTTTAAGTGCTTAAATTGTTTTCCTATTAATTATTGTTTTTTCCAAAACCAAAATTGAACTTTCTCATTCAAAATGGCAAGAGTCCTTTTCAATCTGATTTCTAGGATCCATGCATCATGAGTAATCACCTAGCTAGTTTATCCACATTTTAAATATATTTGTTTACAAGTATCACCTAACATTTCTAATGCTAGTGGGTTTTGTGTTTGTCATAAGGAAATTTAAGGAAGGCAATTTGAGGAACACCCTTGCCAAATAACTATAATGTACAAAGAATTTCGTTAGTTGCCTGGTTCGGAAAGAATATATAATATTAGCATCTCGAGTTTTCAAAACTCGAGATGCTAATTAAAAATCGAGTTTCTTAAACTCGTTTTTTGATTTCTTCATTTGCTGATCTGGACAGAGGTGTCCACGTGGAAATGTTAACTAACTCGAGTTTATAAAACTCGAGTTATGTTTAACGTTTCATTTTAACCAAATTTTAGAAACAGTCTTTATACAATCACTCTCACTCCCAAACTTTCAAACTTTCAAAATCCCACTCACTCGCTGTCGTTGTTCATCTTGCTGTCGTCGTTCTTCATCTCGTTCTTCGTTGTTCTTCGTCGTTCTTCGTCTCGCTCTCGTTCTTCGTCTCGCTGTCATTCGTCGTCGTTCTTCATCTCGATCTCGCTGCCGTCGTTCTTCAGCTCGATCTCGCTGCCGTCGCTGCCGTCGTTCTTCATCTCGATCTCGCTGCCGTCGCTGCCGTCGTTCTTCATCTCGCTTTCGTCGTGATTCATCATCTCGCTTGCTTGGTAGTTCTCTGTTCCTCCTTTGCTGAATTTATGTTATAGAATTAGGCTTTTTGCATGGTGGGTTACACATTGTTAGAACTTATTTTGACTGAAGGAGTTGTTGCTGCTGTTGTTTTTGTTGCTGGGTTGTGGATTAATTGGGTTTTCAGTTGCTTTTGATACATGCCCATTTGGGTTTTGTTTAAAATTGGTTTATAGTAATTTTTGGTTATAGCCAATGGTTCATAGACTCCATTGGCTAATCCTAAACGGACCATAAATTAGATATTTGTTGATAAGTAAGATTGTTAGTAAAACCATATAATAATTCATAGACTCCATTAGGCAGCTCACTAAAAGTATTCTGGGTTGTATTTATTTTGCTAAGGATAGTAGAACTAGTGGGTAAATTTGTTATTTGTGAAGGAGATGCACTAAATGTGATTCAGGAATTTCAAATGACATCGACTTCCCCACAATGGGTCATTGAAAATAGTACTATTACTACTAGAAGTCTAGAACTATAATTGTTTTAGATTCTGTTGTTGAATGGTCATGTTAATCACATGCTATTTAGAAAAGCTGGTGTTGGTGCCCATTGTATTGTGTAACTTTGAAGGAAAAATCCTCATATATTCCATCCCTGAATTTTCCCCAAGGATTCATGATTGGGATGATTTTGTTCCCTGCTTTTGTACTGTGTCTTGTAGGTTCCTTTTCTTTTAATGATAAGTCTTATTCACCGAAAATAAAAGGATATATATATATATATATATATATTAAAGGATTGATGTACTATAATTTTTGGTGTTTTACTAGAGTTAGGTCAATTTTTGTTACTATTTTCAATTGTAGAAAACTAGCCTTAAAATTTATAATTTGTTATTAGTATTCAATTAAAAAGTATTAGTTTATTTATTAGTTGAGACTACCCGAATTTAATATTAGTCATAAATTTTATGGAAAATGTCAATTAGGTGATATTCCACCTTCTCATATACATGGCAGATTTTGTTATGAATTTAATTAGTAAATTTTACTATAATATGAGAGAAGATAATACAATTTCCTTATACTGCTAAATACCAAATAATTACTACACTTTTTATAACTTTCTATGTTGATTCATTGAATGTAATTTGTTTATCTGATTTGAACTTTTTTGAATAGTTGATTCTAACTGTCGTGGTCTTCTTACTGTGCACTAGTACCATATCTCTTACCTTATAAGTCATCAATGTTAAAATTTGACAGTTTGGTGACAAATTTGTATCACAGTACAAGTTTTGTTTTGTTTTTTTTTTTTTTTTTTAATCAAATATTACTAGTCTTGTTGTTTAAATGAACTCAAAAAAAAAAAAAAAAAAAAAGTCTTGTTGTTTAACGGTGGGCTGCTTGAAAAGTATTAAATATAGCTTGAAATATGGGTTATAAGGAATAGGACAAACTTAAGTATAGTATTTTATGTGCTGTTCTTTAAGTTTATCCCTGCTATTCTCTTATTCTTTCAATTGAAAGCGTTAGGAATTTGCATCTAGAGTGTCATCTTGATTTGTATCATTTGTTCATATTTGGTAGTGCTATCCTCTCTTATTTTATTTATTTAATTAAATAATTAAAATTTTTATTTATTTACTTAATTAATTAAATATGTACCACTCTTTGCAGTATGGAGCCTCAGATTGATGAGGAGCCACAGATCTTGGAGCCTGGTCCTAGTGTTGGGTCATTGTTGACGCGACAACGACATCATCGATCAGAGGACATTTGGAATGGCGAGGTGAAATATCTAGTTCTAACAACTGCTTTAATTTTTATGTTATCTTTGACTTTTAGTTAGCAAGTTCTTTCAAAGTTGTATTTATAGTTCTAAAAACTGCTATAATTTTTATTGATTTTGCAGGACCCGGGCCCACTTATGTGCCGTGGTCGCACTAAGGAGATGCCAAAGGTTCAAATGCGAGATAATCGGGTGATTGACATTATCAAGTTGCTAAGGCTTGAAGGATTGTTTAGGGCCCCTTCCAGAGAGATAGATAATTGCCTCATAACGGCCCTAGTTGAGCGATGGCGGCCGGAGACTCATACTTTCCATCTTCCACACGGTGAGATGTCAATCACCCTACAAGATGTGGAGGTCATTTTCGGACTTCCAATAGATGGTGAGGTCTTGGTTGGGCCGACTGCTGTGTTAGATGGAACTTGGAGCACTGTTTGCGACGAGTTTCTTGGTTTTACTCCGGCGAATGACAACAAAACTTTGGTGGGGCAAAGAATTCTGATCAGCCGCCTTCTTGAGGCCATTGCAGCGCCACTGCCTGATGATGCAACGGAAATTCAGATACACAAGTATGCCCGGTGCTATATTTTAGCACTACTAGGGGATAAGCTTTTTATGGACAAATCGGGAGATAGGGTGCATCTGATGTTTTTGGAGCAACTGCGGAACCTGAATGATCCGCCGCAGTATAGCTGGGGCAGTGGTTGCCTGGCCTGGTTGTACAGAGAGCTGTGCCTAGCAAGTGAGAAAGGGGCATCGCAGATTGGTGGGGCGTGCACCTTGGTCCAGTATTGGGCATGGGCAAGGTTGCCATTCTTGTGCCCAAGGATAGAGCCCCCACCTGGATGTGATTACGGCCCGTGGCCGTATGCTCCACTTGCCTTTAAGTAAGTATTTTTTTGATATTTAGTGTGTTATGCAATGTACTCTTCTTAGTAACTAAGTAGCTACTTATCTTATGTTATTCGCTCGTAACTGTAGGTGGGTGCGGGTGCCAGGCTCGAAGAGTAGGCCATCCGGGATGGCCTTGGTTTACTATCGTGAGCAATTAGTTACAATGCAGCCGAACCAGGTAATAATATTCAAAAGTTTTGTTCATTTATGTTAATTTTTCTTAAGAATATGATTGCTTCATACTTTAACATATCTTCTGTTTTAATTTTTGTTTTTCCTTGTATCTATGAATTCTCCCTTGTTTCACATTTTAAGATGCTATGATAATTGTTTTTTGTTTCTATTGTAGATTGTGTGGCAGCCATACGAGGCACATTTCGTCCACCTTCCTGACTTTTGCGTTGCAGGGAGGGGTACGTGGACAGCAAGGGTGCCGCTTGTGTGTTTTTGCATAGTGGAGATACACCACCCGGACCGTGTCCTTCGACAGTTTGGGTTGGCGCAAGGGCGGCCTGACCATGTTGTGTACAATGAAAGGCTGCATAGAATAGACTTGCGTGGGAAGGTGGACAAGAATTGGAGGCAGGAGCATGAACCGTATATCATTTCATGGAATAGTAGACAACAACGACTTTGCCATGCACCTCCTCATACTGGTGAGATGGACCGCGATCATGACTATTACCAATGGTATCGTCCGGTCACTGTAAAGTATGTCGACCGCAACAGCGCTAGATTACATCAGATGGTAATGTGTTCTAATTATATTTTATTGCTTGCTTTGTTTTTTATTTAGTACATGTACGAACGTAGAATCAATTGATTTCTTCTGTCAACAAGTTTGGTTTGATCTGACTAACATCCAATTAAAAAGATTTTCTGTTGCATGACTCATAATAAAACTTTCTGTTCTTAGTTTAGATGAGTATTTAACTGGGGGAATGAGCAGACATACCACTGTAAAGGGCAAAAAAATTTTTAGTTTGATCGCCCCTATAGTGGCGTTTTCAAGTCTTATGGTGATGTTTTAAAACTCTATAGCGGCGTTTTCCTGCAAAAAATTTTTATAAGTGTTCAATACTAGGTTTAGAGAGCCCTATAGTGGCGTTTTTAAGCCTAATAGTGATATTTTTAAGCCCTATAGCAGCGTTTTCCTGCAAAAAATTTTTATAACTCCATTTTTAAGCCCTATAGTGACGTTTTTAAGCCCTATAGCGGCGTTTATGGAACTCGAGTCTTTAAAACTTGATTTCCACGTGGATTTGTTTCCACATCACACCCATCCGCTTACAAATCGAGACTTAACAACTCGATTTTTATGTTCGAACTCGAGTTTTAGACACTCAAGATGCTAGTTTTCTATTTTTATTTGCAACGTGACAACTAACTAAATTTTTTAATATTTATTGTTATTTAGGAAAAATATTCGTATTTAAGTAGAGTAATAAGTACTATATTATGCATTTTATAATTGTTACATAAATGTGAAAAATTTTGATTGTACTGGTTCTTTCTTTGTTTCAGATTGAAAGCCATTTAGCGTTGTTGAAATGGCTTCCTGCAGGCAGCCGAGAACACAACCATGTTCGGCGCATCCTATATAATGTGGCTGGGCTTGGTGGTGATCCTGCAACCACTGGGCAGGCACGTGTAGCACCCGTAACTACTGCAGCCCCAAGCACAAGTGCAGCACCCGTAACTACACCGACCCGCGGTCGGCGTGATACAGCAAGCCCAAGCACAAGCGCAGCTAGGGGCCATGGTCGGCCTGCTACAGTAAGCCCAAGCACAAGTGCATCGAGGGGTCGTGGTCGGCCTGCTACAGTAAGCCCAAGCACAAGTGCAGCTAGGGGCCGTGGTCGGCTAGCTACAGCAAACCCAAGCACAAGTGCAGGTAGGGGCCGTGGTCGGTGTGCAACAACCCCTCGGGTTGTAAATAGTCCTGAGATACATGCTCCCACCCCGCATGTATCTCCCCAGCTTGAGGTCTCTCCATCCATCCCAGTTGCATCTCCTCAGTCTGAGGTCCTTCCATCCATGGTAGATGTATCTCCTCAGGCTGAGGTCCCTTCACCCACCCCACCTTCGCAGCCCAGTCCCTTGACCCCTCCTATGCACCCTGAGACACCCTTATACCCACCCACTAGCTCCAGTGCACTCACTTTGCCCATGGACCCACCCCGTACTGAACCCATGACAATGATCCCCACTCCTGGCCTGCACATAGAGCATCATTACCCACAGACCTCATCCTCATCCGACCCTCTAGGACATCCGGTTGGGATTGACACGCTATAGGCAGATATTGATGTACCGGACGAGCATCCCCCTCATCAGCCGTCACCCCCACGAGGTAGACCGCAACGTGCTAGAAGAGCACCCACTTGTGGGACAGGTGGACACAAAATAGGACACAAAGGCAGCTCTATGGTATGATAACATTAATTACGATGTTTATGCCTATTTTGCAATATGCTATTTACTCTTATCATTACACCAAATATTGATTGTATGCACCTAATGTCTTTGCAGCACGATGATGAGCCTAAGGCTGATGCCCCGCAGCCTCCTCCCCCGCCCAAACATTACACGAGGGCTAAAAAACGCAAAATTGGTGAACCTTGAAAGAGAGGTTTGTTAAAGATGCATGCAGCAAGTTACTTTGTGTTATGGATGGTGCATGTGAGATATATGTCATAGTAAATTCTCAAATGTCATAGTTTTTGTATGTTGAATTCAATTGGTTTTTGAGAAATATGATGGATTTTGAGTCTTGAAAATTTATCTTTTTTGTAGTTTTATTAACTATGTGTGTAGTTTGGGTTTATGGAGTTCAAAATCTAAGTTATATCATACTTTTAAACCCATATAATGTGATTGAAGTTGCAATATTTTGACTTTTTTTTTTGTGTTGTTGTTGAGCGCGTCTACTGCAGTTAGCACTCAGATTTTTGCTTTATTTTATGTGGAGTTGTCCAAGTCAAAACTGCCATTGATTAGGCTTTAGAATTACTAAGTCTTGCTTTAGTAATCTTGTTCTCTACACATGATTGCATATGTCAAATGATTGAAATTAAAGCTAAAAATCTCTTACTTTTGTAGGGTATTTGAAATCTTGCTGATGGGTTGGCTGTTGCTGGGCAGGTTAGAAATGATTTCTTTGTTGACCACTGGAACATTACTTTATATATGTATATATTCTCAAAGACTGGATGAAGTATTGTGCCATAAAGGCCTAAAGAGATAAAGATAACTGAAGCAATTTCGATTACCATCATGTGCTTGTGTGTGTGTGTGTGGTGTTCAGGTTCTTCTTTATCATGATCATCATTCTCTTATACCCAGTTGCTAATTTCTAAAAATATGAAGCACGTGTTTGTGTTTGTGTTCGTTATCCAGGTTATTCAACTTCACCATCATTCTCTTGTACCTATTTGTTATAAATATGAACCATGCTTGTGTGTGTGTGTGTGATGTTCAGGTTCTTCTTTATCATGATCATCATTCTCTTATACCCAGTTGCTAATTTCTAAAAATATGAAGCACGTGTTTGTGTTTGTGTTTGTTATCCAGGTTATTCAACTTCACCATCATTCTCTTGTACCTATTTGTTATAAATATGAACCATGCTTGTGTGTGTGTGTTTTGTTATGTTCTTCTTCATTATCATTATCTTAAAACCACTTTAAATTTCTAAAATATGAAGCACACGTGATTGTGTGTGTGTTTTAATTGATGCAATTACACTTATGTTGGGTTCACCCCTAGAGAAAAAAAAAAAAAAAAATTTTGAATTTTCTTCTTTTTCCAATGTTTGGTTTGTGATGGAATACAGAAAAGAAAAGAAAACACGAGGAATAATAAACCCACCAAAATGTGATGGGGTAGAAAAAAGAGTAAAATGGATGTCATTGTTAGTTAATCAATAAAATTGATTCCTAGATACTTTTTGGTGCCTGTAAGTTGTAAAAGTTTCCTTCTCATGCATTAATTACATGAGAAGGAAACTTTTACTGAATTATATATACCCCTACTTGTAGTGCAAGTACAGTACCTTCCAGTTAAGCAAGATCAGTACAAAAGAAACATTAAGAACAAGTATGTTAAGTAATTTTTTTTACAGATCACCATAAAGTCTTCATTTTTGTTTCTTTTCACTATAAATGATGCTCTTGAAAATTGACAGTCATATTGCACTTGTTTCAAACTGCTCTTCTTAATACATGCTGATACTGCAGGTAATGCCATATACTTGTAGCAAGGTGACTAATAATAAGGGGTATAATTGAAGGATTTCATATTAGACTCAGGACCACTGGCTAGACTAGCATATATAATGTACATTTCAATATGTTCCCCATGTGCTTACATATAATTATAGGAACAGAATTAAGACCACAATTTCATTGAAAATTCATATTCTTGTGTAGCACATGTTACTCTGGAAGTAGACTGTTCTTGAGAATCTTATGAATTCTGTATTTGAATACACACAATGCAAACAGCAATTAAAAAAATTTCACATCTTTTTGAAATTAAGGCCTATTAGAAACTGATTATTTCCAATGTTTCAATAAGCATTGGATCGGCTCTGTCTCATCACTATAATATATTATTCAATACACTTGGAGCAATGGTCTTTCCTCTGCATGAATGACGGACCCACTACCCATTGTGAAATGTTTGCATTGCTCCATGTACTTTAAGTATAGGTCTTCAAGGGTATCATGGATTTATGATACTTGAAAGGAAAATACTATATGTACAATACAAACCAGGAGAGTATAAATATATTGCAAACCAAAGGAGCAAATGCTGCCTCCATTTAGCCACATTAATATCCCTAGTCTTAAGCCTTTAATCCTTTATGAGTGCTGTTAATTACACACCGGTGTGTATGATGTACATATTAAATATTAAATATTCTTATATTACTGATTGTGTAGCCTCAACACTTTCTTTCAAGTTACTTTTTTTTTAAAAGAAAAAAATTCATCAATTAATATATCACCTCAAATGTTTGGATTAACTCATCCTTAGCAATGTATGGAAGTTGTCATTATTGGATTGCCTAATATGAAGTTCTCAAAAACTTACTGCATGTCTTTGATGTGAGGCAATCACTATTTATTTTTATTTTTTTTTCCCACACACACACTCTCACACATGCCCTCTATCATCTTCTATCTGGTAGACTTTGTTAACAACTCCCAGCTTATTTTGAGAATTACAGTTAGATTTTTTGAGGATGAAGTTTTTTGCCCATTTTGGTGTGTGTGTGTGTCATACATAGAGTATAATTAAGACATCTTGACTTACTTAGTTTGCTTTGTTTTTTACTTAGTAGGAGGTGATGCCAAAAGCACAGATGGTGTTTGTGAAGAAGTAAAAGATGATTCAGAACTGAGCACTAAAAGTTGTGAGAATAGTATGGTGTTTTCTTCTCTCCCTTTAGCTATCAAATGGCTTAGGGACAGTGTCAAACAAAATCAATCTATTCGTTTTTAGGTAATACCTTTAGCTATTGCGTATTCAATGTTATATTACCTGTTGACACACATTTTTCCTCATTTGAAAATATGGTCGAAGTCATACTATTGTCACAGTTATGGATGGGTCATATTTATAACTAGTGCAGATTGCTATTTATGCTGGTAAAAGCTTGTACACCAAACAAATTTTCAAATTATACTTGCAAATTTGGAAATATATATATTTCCTGCGACCTGATACTGAAGAGTTTGATAGAATTGTTTTGAGTGCTTGTGAAATTTAAAAAGTTACTTGAATGGGCAGTGTATTCAATGCCCAGTTGAAAACCATGATTAGACAAATTTAATTATTTATTCGACCTACGGCCTGATTAATTTAATCATGGGATCAACTTCCATCAATTTGCAACACCTGCATTGAGTAAATTGCTAAAACTTTCAAGCCCACCTTTCAATGAGTAAAAGCATGACTGTTGTAATGCTGTTCTGTTTCATCTACGAGTTCCCTGCTTGTCTTTGCATTTTGTTCTTTATGGTCATATAGCATCTTTGTGAAGAATGATCTCGCTCCATTCATTTGGCTGTCTTCTAATATTATTTAAATTGATTCATCAGGTCCTTGTAACTGGTTCTTTACATCTTATGGGCGACATGTTGAAATTCGTAAAGAAGTGAGGTGCAAGGCCTCTTGAAGTCCCATATATATATAGCTGTTTTCTGCATTCATTGGCTTGGTATAGATTTACATATATCAGCCAGTTTTACTTGATGCTTGTGTGTTGGGTTGTAATCTGCAATACATGTGTTGTGTAAAAGTATGTCCTTATTCAATTCTTGTGCATCTAAGTCCCACATGTCTAGTAAGTTTGCTTGCTTATATGTGGCAAGTATGTTTCAAAGGTTCAAAACCCATCTAGTGGGAAATTTGGAATAGAAACCTGCGGTTATCTGAGTAGCAGCTTTTACAAGAAGGGTTTCCATTAGAGAATTTTATGTTAATAAATTATTGGTGATAACCTGGTCAATGAGATTTATTGAATTTCAGGTTTCATTTGCTCCTACAAGATCCTTCAGAGGTTTGTCTAACGTAATTACAGTAGGGCTTAGATGTTAGGGCTTACACCTAGAGGACATTTTTATCTAGAAATGTAAAGAAAAAGAAGAAGAAACAAGCAAATTATGACAACTTGTCCAGTGACAGAACTGATAAGTGGCTTGATGTTAATGAAGTAAGGCTAGAAATTTTGTAACAATGACGAAATAGGAGTCAGTTGCATGCAAATGATGCAGGAACATTTCTCCAAAATTTTACCTAACCCTTACACGGCTGCCTTTCATCATCTTTGGCTTTATCCTCTCCTCCCAAAATTGCTGGTTCTATCTTGAATCTTCAACTGATAATTAACTGTCCTTGTTTCTTGCAAGCAAAACCATTGGTTTTCATAATATTTGCTTATTCTTTCTTTTTATTGTAAAGGTTTAGTGATATTCATTTCCTAGTTGCAGTTGATCCTTGCGCACTAGAAACTCATGTCTTTTAAAAATTTTCTTTATGTAATCTTACTGTGTTTGGCAGTAATGGCAAGTCTAACTCTGTATTTCATTTTTCTTAATATTTAGTGGTTGCTAATTGAATTTTTTCATGGTTGCTCAATTTATTGTCTTGATTAGAAGACAATGCTTTTAACATTTGGGCTACTCAACTGTGTCGTCTACAGCAAGCAGCAGTTGTGCTAAATGCTTCTCGTCGAATTCGTTACACCTTCGACCTGAAAAGGGAAGAAGGGAAGCAGCAACTGATGAGGATATGTAGAGAACATGTCAACGCCATACAAGTAATATAATTCCTCAAACCATGTTTTCTTGAACACTGTTTTTGGCTGTAATGTATCTTTGAATTTATAAAATTTGATGTATTAGGCTGCAAATCATGTCAAGCTGGCTGGGAAGGAACAAGCAAATGGTACATCTACTTATGTTCTTTCCTGTTCTTTATTATAGCAGTTATTTTATTTTCAAATCTAAAAGCAACTTTATATGGCTTTATAGATCATTGAATTAAAACTTTTAAGATATCCTACTTGTACACAAGATGATTTATTTTTTGCATTCAAGTGTCAGGAACATTAGAAACATCTCCATCTCCACTGGTCACTTGATCTACAAGCTTGGAGGTATTGACAAGCGT
The DNA here is from genome assembly GCA_032727855.1 of Quercus ilex subsp. ballota. Lineage (NCBI taxonomy): Eukaryota > Viridiplantae > Streptophyta > Magnoliopsida > Fagales > Fagaceae > Quercus > Quercus ilex. The sequence goes on from CM064917.1 coordinate 50,377,239, forward strand.
GTTATTGAGAGGTTTGAGAAGGAAGCTGCTGAGATGAACAAGAGGTCATTCAAGTATGCCTGGGTGCTTGACAAGCTCAAGGCTGAGCGTGAGCGTGGTATCACCATTGATATTGCCTTGTGGAAGGTTGGGTACAACCCTGACAAGATTCCTTTTGTCCTCATCTCCGGATTTGAGGGTGACAATATGATTGAGAGGTCCACCAACCTTGACTGGTACAAGGGTCCAACCCTTTTTGGTTTTGGTCATGTGATTCATTTATATGCACAGTACAACCAAAAAAATATTGAAGAAAAGATTCATTTCTCTTTTAATTTTTTTCCTGAAAAACATATACATAAGCCTGAATCTGATGGATGTGCATCATTTCTTGTGTTACCTGAATAGGGGTGTTCATCCACATCCAACCTCGCCTAACAAACCCTAACACAACACCTCCAGTGGTTTTACATGTGTTGATGGGTTGAATTTAATCTTATTTTATTTCATTGAAGCTTGGGTTGGATTTGGCTTTGGTATTGGCTCATGAATGTTTTGCATTGCAGACAAGGACCCGAAGGAGGTATCAGCCTTTTGCCAAGGGCTCTTCAACATTTTGTAATGACTGCATGAAACAAGATGATGAAGGCCAGGAGCCAAGAAGGAAACCTCAGCTTCCAACTGCAACTGCCAAAGCCAAAGCCAAAGGGGTTTCCAAATGGAACGACTACATTGCGCAAGATGATAATGTAAATAGCAACTGGGAAGTGGCAGGAATTTTGAACACCAGCTGCATTACCATACCTTGGAGTTGGAGACCATAAACAATGATCAAAGGGTTGAAGATGATGTCCACCCTGATTTCTTGTGAAGCTTGTTCCACATTGTGCTGTGCATCCTCCCTTCTCTCATACACACTAGGATGTGAATTGCGTCCATGTAACACGCTGTGTTTGGAAGTTTAGATGGAAAGAAGTGAAAATACTTCTCTTTTTTGTTTAGATGTTTTGAAAATTGGAAGAGAAGAGAGGAATAGATACCTTAGCCTTACAATAAGGACTGGGTTCTTGCTATTAAGCTATCCGTAGAAGGTCTAAGTGTTTGTTTTGTTGGTAATAGCTTCAAGTCTCTGCCATCATCATGTAGCTTCAATTCACAGAATTGGGTGCTTGACCGACGGTGGCGGGGCCATGAAGTATCCTAGTGTTTTTTGATTTGCTTAAGGTGTCATGTGAGACTTATTTATTTTCATAAGCAGCTATGGAGTTTTAGGTCTGTTCAAAAGCTGCCCGGATTTTTGCTATTTACATTTATAGTTATCGAGTCTTGTGTGTTTTCAATTGAACAATTTTTCTTGCTGCATCTCTATTGATATGTTTTTTAAGGTTCGCTGCTTTTATTCTTTATTATAGATCTTGCCTGGTTGAAGAATTGTTTTAGGAAGAATAGACCTTATTTTTGAATTGTTCGCCGCTTTTACGGGTTTTGATGAGGAATTTTTTATGAATGATAACTGTTCAAAAAAAAAAAAAATAAAAGATTTTGATTTTGATTTCGACTTAATATATTCTTGTATTGTATCGAGTTCAAAAGCTTGACATTGAGCTTGAACGTAAGCTTGACTTGGAAAAGCTCATATCTCAACTTCAGTTATAACAATATGATTTTGATTTGGAAAAAATGATGGCAAACAGTTTCTATATTAAAAAGGAAATTATGGGTAATTTTCTTATAAAATAGTAATAAGCAACAACAGGGGATTTGCCCAAAATGAAAAAAAAAAAAAAATTTCCCAGTGGAACTCGAGTTTTATAAACTCGAGTTCTACTGGGAAAAACAGGGCAAAACAGAGCAACCCTTCTGCCTGAACAGGGGATTTGCTCAAGTAAAGGAAAAAAAAATTTCCCCAGTGGAACTCTAGTTTATAAAACTCGAGTTCTTCTCGGAAAAAATTTTCCAGTGAAACTCGAGTTTTATAAACTCGAGTTCCACTAGGGAAAATTTTTTTTCCTTTACTTGGGCAAATCCCCTGTTCAAGCAGAAGGGTTGCTCTGTTTTGCCCTGTTTTTCCCAGTAGAACTCGAGTTTATAAAACTCGAGTTCCACTGGGAAAATTTTTTTTTTTTACATTTTGGGCAAATCCCCTGTTCAGGCATATTGGTTGCCCTGTTCTGTTCTGTTTTTCCCAGTGAAACTCGAATTCCACTAGAAATTTTTTTTTCCCTACACATGCAAGCAAATGAGGAACTGAAATGTGTATATGCACCTGCTGAGAAACATGGATAAAGAAACTAAGAATTTAATCTAACACTCATTGAGAGGCAGAGAAGTTGAGAATGAAATGCACATAAATTACATCAAAAAGCGTTCTCGCTAGGCACCAAGCTATAGAAACTTTTGCGCACTATTCATAAATATAGTTTTACAATGCAAATGCATTTGCATCACAACAAAAGGCATTCTCAATACATCAACATTCTAAACACACGCAACCATGCTTAATTTGCAATTCTAACCATAGTACTCAAATCACAATCTTCATAGAGGTACATTGGATAGAGAATTATAAGTACATTCAACAAAAACCAAAAAATTAAATGTGCCAATATAACGTAGTCACTTTTCCTAAGATCAGCAGTTCGCACAACAAAAAGGGCGTCCATGGAAGCATGCCTGCAAAACATAGACTAATCACATTAGGAGAGAAGATAGTAAACATTAGTTAAGGGTAGAATGAACAACAATTATGTACCAAATGCATAATATTTTTCCATCAACCTACCTACTGTGGAACATTACTGCTTGTGGAAGCGCCACGGGACTGCGGACATTTTCTACGGTTATGCCCGGAAGCATGACACAATCCACATGTTTGCTTGGGTTGACTCTCTATCAAATCTGCATCCTCCCTCCGCCATCCCGACCCTCGATCCTTATTCCTGACTCCGTCCATCTCATTCCTTATTCTTGACTTCACTGGTCGACCTTTGCCCCGCAACAATGCTGGATTAGGCAACCACTTTGGCCCCACGGGATCACTCCACAATGATTGTGACTTGGGAATCACAAATGCATGCTGATAAGTGGTAAGGGCATTGTCCAAACCATAACATGGGTGAATATATGCGATCAAATCAATATTTAAATAGTCACATACTCTAATTGCATGTGAACACGGGATCCCTATGTTTTGCCATTTACCACAACTGCATGTTCTTTCCCGTATCCGAACTTCATAACTGTGGTTTCCCCCTCCTGGGCTACACGTGAATGAAGTAACTATCTGATATATCATCTGCTCATTGCAAAATGGCTTGATATAGTGTTTCTCAGATTTAAGCTTATTTGCTTCCCACTTCTCAAAGGCATATTGACTCCATTTCTTACCCTCTGACAGGCGATTGAGGTATTCTTTGCGCCGGTCGTGGAAATATTGAACAAGTTTGGACCAAGTGAACTCAACCAACGCAGCAATAGGAAGGCCCCGTGCACCTTTCAGTACACCATTGAAGCACTCTGATATATTGGTTGTCATTGCCCCAAAACGTCTCCCACCATCATGTGATTGAGTCCACATATCCACAGACTCGCTGATTAGGTATGTGTATGGAAGATAATCTTGATTCTTTTCCTTCCCATCCTTCCCCGTCACCTTCTTCTTATTCCGAATGGCCTCCATTTCCACCTGCTTAATGGACTCCATTATGGTATCAAATTTAACTACCTGAGTAGCATATCCTGCTTTCAAGCAAGCTAACTTTAGAGTCGAGTTCTGAAAATGTGTGTTGAAGTTGCTAGCAACATGTCGAAGGCAATATCTATGAAATACCCGTGTTCTTCCATCATCCCTTCTAGGCCAGTTTGCAATGGCGTTTTTGATACCGAGATGTCGGTCAGAAATTATGCAAATGCCTTCGTCGGGTATCACGTGGCCAATCGTATCTCTGAGGCATTGTAAAAACCACCTCCAACTGGACCCTGACTCACAATCCACAACAGCAAAGGCAAGAGGGAATACCTTGTTGTTAGCGTCGGTTGCCATTGCAACCAACAACTTTCCCTGATATTTACCATACAGATGGGTCCCATCAATACTGATAACCGGCTTGCAATATTTGAATCCATCAATGCTTGGACCGAAATACCAAAACACATAATTCAAAAATACAGTATCATCTTCATCGGTGGATGTCGTACGATAGAACACCTGGGTAGTCGGATCCTGATCAATATATGCCATAAGCAACTTTTGCAACCTTTGGTAAGACTCTTCTCAATTCCCAAACAGCTTCCCAATCGCCTTTTGTTTCGCATCCCATACCTTGTAGTAAGAGGGCTTATGGCCCTCATATTTCGACTCTATCATAGATCTGAGATACTTAATTGGGGTAGTGTGATCCTCACTTAACTGCTTAAGGATGTCTGCTGCAATAAATTTACAATTCATCATTCTACCATCATTTCGCACTCCAATCCGTACACACGTGTGAGGACCCTTGTACACGGTCACCATCCATAGTCCCTGGAGATTAGGCTTCATGACTGCGCAGACATACCACCTGCATGACTCATCCACGCATTTTGCACAAAGTTTTGTTATGGTCGACCTACTGATCAAAAAATGTTTGTTTTCCTTGAGGGCACAAACTGTTAATACACGCTGCACCTCCTTTTTATTGGCAAAAGTCAAGCCTTTGCACAAATTCATCCCCTCTCTCCAAGTAGACACAAATGGTGTCTCAATATGTGAAGGATCAGTCATATTTTCCCAAGTATTTGCAGAAAATGACAAGGCAGGAGGTGCGTAGGTAGGGATTGTGTCCGTAATGTTTTGGACACTAAGAACATTGTCTGCATCAGGTTCATTACCGTCCAATGTCTCATCGTCATCAATGTCCCTCTCAAAGTCCCTAAAGTCCCCTCTCTCAATCCTGTCTTCAATCTCATCTCTATAGACAAAATCTTCACCGTCAATGTCAGTACTCTCATCAACATAGTCGTCATCATCATCGTCATCATCATCGTCATCCGCATTCTCATCCTCATACTCATCTTCATCCTCATCCTCATCATCATCAGCATGCACATCATCATGCTCTACATGTGTAAAATACTCATATTGAGCATCTGGAACTGTAGCCTGTAAACTTGTTTGTGTTTGTTGGATTTCCTTGATACCAACTTCTACACGCGGCTCCAACTGTATGTACAACTCGATATTAGTTACTTCAGATATTCTCTCCAACTTGTCAAACATGATCTTCACATGTTTGTCGGTTTCTATCGCCATATACTTGTAATTAATCCGGTGCTTCAGGATTTCATTTGGCATACGATAAGTAATTTGTATGTTGTGCACAGCAAGATTCTCACACAACTCTTCCATAACCATCATCTTCAATTTGTCAAGAGTCTTCAACCTACGATCAATTTGGGTATAATAGCTCTTTATACCCGGCCCTTCAAATGGCAATCCCTTGTTCGCATTAGCATTCTTCAGCGGACCACCGTGGTATAGGATTATATCAATTTCAGGCATTGTGAACCTGTTAAAGTCAAGTTACTATGTTAGTTAAAAAACATTTTGAAGTCACATAAACAGTAAATACATATTTAACTTTTTTTTATCCAGTAAAAGAGATCCTTTGAACTTTAACTATTGCAATTTCCTTTACCAAAACTCTTTCAATATTTTTTCCTTTTCAATTGATGATTATGTTTATTATGTATGTTAAAGAGCATTAAAACAAAAACAATCAACTTGAAGTGCAGCTAAGATGAACAGGGTGACATGTACAAGAAATGATAGTACAAAACAAGACTGCATCCATTATAAGTTTGAGATAGCAATTAGCAGCAAGATGAAAGCTCAAAGACAATTGGTTCAAAGGGGAAAAAAAGGGAATGAATACTAACGAGAAATGATATATCCAAGTTCAAGGGACTACACTGACAACTGAAAAGGCTCCACAATGGTTTTCTCACATGAACACAAGGTATGGGTGAAGTACCCTTGTTGGACATGACTCAGCATTGATACTGCATTGGATGTTGTTAGACAGATCTTTAGTATGGATGTGCTTGGTATAGGATATGTGTGGACTGGCTTACTGCCTTGCAGCTATACAAGAAGCATGTCCTATAAAAAATTAAAAAAATCTAACAATTCTAGTTTCATGGAATATGCTTCCATCAAATTTATTGAAGTGTTAATTTTTGTTTAGGGCAAGTTGTGGTATGCTAAAACTTCTACCTGATTTTTATATTTTTATCATTTTTTTTTCTTTCCTTGTGTATCAATCATTGCATATCTATGTTAAGAATAGATGAGTTAGTGTCAATGGAATTCTCTGCAGTATACCTGAATTCAATGATGCCTCTGTCTGCATAGGATCCTAAGGAGAAGCATTAATTTTGTAGTTATTTGAGCATTTGAACGTAACCAATATTACAAAAGAAAAGAGGGTGGTAACTAGTCATTAGAAGAAAGAACTTTGAATTTTTGTGGCTGTAAGTTGAATTCTTAACATGGAATCCTATTCTTTGATATGGCACTTTCTCCTAATTTAATAGATTTGTGGTAATTTCAAGGCTGATGAGATGGGGTTGATGCAGGCCAAGTATGTGGTTTCATCACGTTAGGCAGAGTCCAGATGCTGGAGGACGGACTATTGCAATAAACTACTGTGAGGATCAAGCTGTTTCCTCCTTCTTGCAGGTTTAGCTTTAATATATGTCTGTAGATACTAAGATAAAAATATGTTTGCAGGGTATGATATGCAGTTCGATATCAAGTATGCCTATTTCAACTTCTTGAAATCAATTCAATACAGATCAATTCATGCAAATACTTATACAAAAGGAAACCAGGGTTTTTAAGTTTTGACAATCACAAACTTACCCACACCCATAGACAACAAATACCCAAATACAATAACAATCAAATCAAAAAACCCTTACCTGAGATATGAAATTGTTGAGAGGGAAGAGCAATGAGAGAGAGGCAATGTGGTGAGTGAGAGAGTGAGAGGCAATGTGGTGAGTGAGTGAGAGAGTGAGAGTAATGGGCGAGTAGCTCAGGCTGTTTACGTGTTAAAATTTTTATGCTCTGTTTTTTCGGACTAAGGGGAGGAAATTATATTCAGATAAACTCGAGTCTTTAAGACTCGAGTTCAACATCTCGAGTTCTAAAGACTCGCGATCTATGCTTTGCATATCAGTAATTTATTTTCCAAAGAACTCGAGTGTTCAAAACTCGAGTTCTTGTATCTCGTGTCTTATAGACTCGAGATCCAAGTGGACAACTTGTCCAGTCAGCAATTGGTCAGTGAAGCGGTGGAGTGGGGTTAAAAACAGTATCTCGAGTTTCTAAAACTCGAGATGCCTAGTTTCCTTTATAGTTTCACGCGTTGTCTAACTAACCAAATACACCTCTTATCCTTGATTATTCTGCACGTTCCCTCGCAATTTGAGAGATGGCAGAATCAACTAGTGTGGAAATTCAACCAGTAATTGCTTCAATAAATAATAAAGATCAAAATACTCAAAAGGAAGCAGACATTCCAGGTGGAAATGAAAAAAAAATGATGAGTTGGTAATTGAAATTAGAAAAATGGTCGAGAGTCCAGAGATTGAATCATCAAAACAATGTCGTATCTACCAGGTCCCGAACCCGCTCCGAAAATGGAATGAAGAAGCCTACACTCCTCAGGTAGTTTCAATTAGCCCTTCTCACCACAAAAACGAAAGATTGAAAACCATGGAAGAGCATAAAGAGAGATACTTCAGGAGTTTGGCAAAACGGAGTGAGATAAACTTGGAGAATTTGGTACGCACAATAAGGGAAATGGAAGAAAGCATTCGTGGGTGTTACGAATTGACCATTGACCTTACCAGTGATAGGTTTGTGAAAATGATATTGGTGGATGCATGCTTCATTCTTGAGCTTTTCTTCAAATGTAGTTCAGGAAGTTGGACAAGTCATGATCCTATGTTTGTGAAACCAAGGGATAATCTTCTGTTGCTTGACTTGCTATTACTTGAAAATCAGCTTCCATTCTTTGTTATTGAGAAACTACAAAACCGTGTATTTCCATCTCCCTCAGACTACAGTAATTTACTCGAGCTTTCCTTTCACTACTTTGGGAACTACAACATTCAGGGCATAGAGGCCCAACCCAACGTGAAAATAGAACACTTCACCGATCTTATTAGAACCTTTCAGCTACCTCCAGCCGAGAAGCAACCAGAAAGACCCTGTCAAGTAATTCAACATTTGTACTCCGCAGCACAATTCCATGAGGCAGGATTAAAGTTCGAGGTTGGTGAAAGTAATTGCTATTTTGACATAAAATTAGAAAATGGAGTGCTGAAAATCCGAAGGTTTGAAATAGAGTCTAAGACGGAAGTTGCTGTTCGAAACATTATGGCATTAGAGCAAACTCGCTATATAGAAGGCATACTATTCAGATTACTTTACCTTGTTGGATTTACTCATTAATACTAGAAAAGATGTGTACTTGCTTTGTTATGAAAAAATCTTGGTTAATTATCTAGATATGACAACAATGCAGTAAAATCTATGATTGCCAATCTAAACAAAAATATCATATGGAGCAGGACGAGAGTTGATTACATTGATCTCTATAAAGAGTTGAGTGATTTCTATGAGCAACGACCTCGGCGGCGCAGATGGATGGCAGTATTAAAACGTGAATTTTTTAGCACTCCTTCGGCAGCCACTTCTACAATCATTACTGTTGTTGTAATTACGGTGCTCACTTTGATACAAACAGTATGTTTTATCATGCAAGTAACAGATGCAAGTAGAAAGGCTGTGTAAATTGGATGATTGTTCCATGTTCGATATTACATCCCATAAATTTTTCTTTCTTTTTTTGACTACGGTCAATGGAATTCTTCTTGCCTGTGTAAAATACTCAAATTATGTATTTCCTTTCTTTGTTATTATTAATTGTTAATGTACTCCTGTAAGTTTGAAAGCCAATCATCAATAAATACTTCATTTGACGTATGGAAAAATAACTAAGGGTATATTTGGTACACTGAATGAGGATTATAACAAGAATTGTAATCTTTATTACTAGTAATAAAGTATGTTGTAATGTAATAACTAAACATATTCATTAGTTTGGTTGTGAGTTATAACATTAGAATGAAACTTAATATTTATTTTAGGAAATATCTTACTTATACAATTATATCTCCTTAAAAATTGTTATTTTTAAATTTAAGAGAGATATGTGTTATTTTTTATTTTTTATTTATTTTTATAATTGTTAGATGTATATGGAAAGTTTGTTTATTTAGAAATATATTAAGTTTTGAAATTATTGCACTTACTAAGGAATAGCTAATACAACCTTTTAAAGATGAATAATTATTCTTTATTTTGAAGAATAGCTATTCATAAGGAATGATTATTCCTTGTCATAAAAATATAACCAAACTAAAGAATAACTAAACTATAGTAATAACTATTACATTACAGCGCCTATTACAGTTTACCAAACATCCCCTAAGTATGATATAGTATATTATTTTACTTGTATACAGTAATACAGGTTATCATGACCAAGATTGTGTCTGTAGTTTTGAGCTAAGCCTCACAGGTTGGCCCATGTCTTCCCTTTTGGGTTGCTCAAAAAATAGACCAAAAAAGTTGTGGCACTATTTAGTTGAGTATTAGCCCAATTAGTTCCATGACCCAAATCTAAGCCAATTCAATCCTGGGAAATGTTTTGACCATTGGTATGGGTTATAAGGCTTTGATAATTTGAGGGCTTTGTTTTGTGAATGGGCTATTGGGCTAAAATTTGGGTTTTGTATTTATTTATACAATTTGTAGTTAATTTAATGGGCCTGATATAGTAAGAAGTAGTATTTCATTTTCATGGGTATTGGACAGTGTGCTTTGGGCCGACTACGGGCTCTTAGAATTGTTGGTCTATAAAAAAGAAAAAGGGCAAAAAAAAAAAATCTCTAACACAGTAACACCTATCAAACTGAAAAATAAAAAGGCAAGGCCTAAAATTAACAAAAGAAATATTCATCAGATTTAACGAATCTTTAACTATATTTTTCTATTTAATACCTTCTTGTAATATTGTTCAATTTTAGATCAATTAAATTTGTTTCGATAAATATGATATAATTTTAACGTGTCCGCTTCATAATGATTATCCTTACGACATTAGTTTAAGATATTAATCAATTTTTAGTGTAAAGTCTATAGACATAATTCGAATATCAAATCTCTTATTTGACATATAAGAAATTATATTAATTGAGCTAACTTTAAAAAAAACAAAAATGATTAAAGAAGTATCAGGATTTTGCTTAAAAAAAAAGGTTTTTGCTAAAAAAAAGGTTTTTGTTAAAAAAAAAAAAAGAAAAAAAAAAGAAAAGGAAAATGACACATATCCCACTAACAACTACGTGTGTCAATTTGTTATTCGCCCATTGACACAAAATACAAAAAAGCACCAAACAATAGAAACCTGCGCTGCGTGCTACCATCTTTCTATTTTTTTAATAACTTATTATTCTATTTTTGGTAAACAAATAATAACTTATTATTCACTCTCTCTATTGCATTTCTCTATCTTAGTTTTTCTCTCTTTATTTGCTTCATTTCTCCCTTTTTATATCCCTACCTTGGATTCTTTGATATATTATATTCCTTGCTTGTACTTCCTAGCTACTTGTACTTCCTAGCTACTTTAACTGGGGTACTACCCTAGGGCTACGGTTACAAATTTGAATAGTTTGTCTTAGATAATTTAGAGCACTTAGAGCATCTCTAAGACTCTAACAGATGTTCTATTTCTATAAATCAACCCAAAAAGTTCACTGTTCACCTTCCAATAGCTTCTCTAACCACAAAATTTTTCCAATTTTTTTTTTGAAGTTGCTAAAGTAGTTCTCTTAATTTAGAGAACACTGTAGCAACTCTATCCCTGTCTTTTATCTTAAAAAATTACCCAGTTGTATTAATTTACTATTCTTTCTCTCTCATCCAAACATTTTTCCTCCTCTCTATTTTGCTCTTTGGTTTCTCTTTAGAATACATCAACGCCACGCCACCACTACACCATCAGCTTCTTCCTCAAAATCTTCAGAAAACCACTTCCGGTAAGCTCTACCGGCCTCTTCAAACCTGAAACCCATCGGCACTTCCTTCCTCTCTCTCTCTTTCTCAGATTGGCATGGAGACAACTCCATCAAATCGGCGTGGTTGTTGCGGCGTGGTTTTTGTGGAGAAGTGGTTGTTGTAATGGTGAGATCGGCGTGATCGTGGGTGGTGATGGGTTTCTAATTGGTTTTTGATGATGGGTTTTGGCCGTGGGTTGTTTTGGTCATTTTTTTGGTTGAATTAATTTGGGTATGGGTGGTGTTTGTGTTGTTAATGGTGGAGATTGCGTAGTAGTGGCTGATGGGTTGTGGCTTGTGGTAGTTGAGTTGTGGTGGTGGCTTTTTTTTTTTTCCTGGTGATGGTGGGTTAGATGAGTGTGGGTGTGGGAGTGGTTGGGTTTTGTGACTGATGTGGTGGTAGTGGTGGGGGGTTGCAGTGTAGGTTGTGGGGGGTAGGGTGATTGATGGTGGTGGTGGTTGATGTGGGTTTACAGTGCAGTGGTAGTGGCGTGGTGGTGATAGTGGCATTAGCATTGCTATGATTGTGTGGGAATGAATAAAGAAAGATTAAAAAAAAAAAAAGAATGAAGGAATAATATTTAAATGAGTTGGAGAAAAAGATAGAGCATCTGTTGGAAGATGTATTTGAAAAAGTAATAGGTAAAAGTTAAATGTTACTGTCATTGTTTTAAAAACCGGACCGGACCGGCCGGTTCAACCGGTTCAACCGGGAACCGGACACTAATCCGGTCCGGTTATCATTAAAAACTGAAAATAGAAGAAAAACCGGAAAAAACTGGAAACCGCCGGTTAAACCGGAAAAAACGAAAAAACCGAAAACTGCTACGGTTAAACCGGTTCTTGAATCTGAAGAAGAATAAGAAGAAAAACTGGAATAAAATAGAACAAACTTCTTAGATTTGCACTAAAGTAAAATTGAGGAAAATTTGTGGTGAAAATAAAATAAAAGAAATACTTCTATTGGATGATATGTATAAGAAATTTGTGCTTTGAGCTTTGACTGGAATAAAATGTAAAGAAAGAGCATCAAAAACTTATCTTGAGAAAGAGAAAGACTTGAGATTTGAGAGGGAGCGGCTGCTGCGACTGAGATGAAGTTTACAGCGTTTAGCCGTTTACTGCATTACCGAAAAAGTGTGGAAAGGAAATGAGGAGGAGTAAAATTTAAAAGAGTTTGAATCTGATTGATTTGAGGCCTTGAGGTTGAGGGTAGGTGGTAATGTGTGGTAAAGATTTAAGGGAAATAAAAAAAAGAAGAAAAAACAAAAAGGAAAGGAAGAGTGAACGTGCGTGGGCAAGTGGGTCTGACAATGGCAATAAAAATATGCTATGAAAGCAAAAAAAAAGTAATGAATGACTTGTCTAGTCATTCTACCTTTTAACTTTGGTTTTCGGTTTTTTTTTTTTTTTAATAAATAGTTAAAAGTTGAAAGTTAAATATCAAACTATTGTTTATATAATTCAGCAAAAAAAATATTATTTATAATATATATATATATATATATATATATTTATATGAAACTTAAATAACAAATTATATTTTTTCAACAATTATTAATTAGGAAAAAAAATGAAGAATAAAGAAAATCTTTTATTTTTTAAAATAATTTTTAATATAATGTATGAAAAATAAAAATTCACATAATTTTTTTAAAATATTTTAAATTAAATTATTTATGACATCATCGGTTCGACCATCGGTTCAACCCCGGTCGGACCATAAAATCGGTAATCAGTCCCTTTACCGGTTCTTTGACCGTACCGGTTTTTAAAACCATGGTTACTGTTGATTGTTCAAATAATACAAAAATATGAAGAAGCTGTTGGTGATGCCCTTAGTCAATTAAATTCAAAATTTATTTATATCAAAAAATGCAATATTGTATAAAAATACTTGATTACTACAGTAACCATATAAATTTACACTGATATTATTAATTTTGCATTTAAGATTTTCTCTTTCTTTGTGTATCTCAATGATGAAGAAAGAGAATTGATGATTATTATTGTGTGTAAAGAAAGAGAAATAATTTTAAAAATTAAGAATATTTGATATTTTAATGAAATGTACTGTAAAATAAATAATTTGATGTGCAATATTTTGAAAAGTGGGTATGTAAAATAGAAAAGTAATTCATATGCTAAAATAGACAAAAAAAATTTACACAAGTTAATGCAAATGCTCTTAGCAACTCGAACACTTCACAAAAAAAAAAACTTTAAAAACCAAAAGCACAATAACAAAAAATTCATTTTTTTTCTTCGTTATATAAATTTTTTGCTTCATTTCTCCCTTATTATATCCTTGCCTTGAATGGTTAAATATCCTTACCTTGAACTTGAATTCCTTGATATATTATATTCCTTGCTTGTACTCTCTAGCTACTTTTAACAGTGATACCGGCCTAATTTGAATAGTTTGTCTATAAGAGCAGGTGCTAAAATCACAAAATTCATGCCACATTAGTATGGTATATCTAAAAGAATATAGCTACAAGCTAGAATGCAAAACTCAAAATAATATCTTATTCGTCTTCTCTCTCTTTTTATAATAAAAAAATCACTCGACTTTGTGTTTTCTTTTCTCCTCCGTATCTCTCCCTCAGAACTCTCATTCTCTCTCTCATCCCCTCTAATGGCCTGTTTGGAAGTTTAGAGAGGGAAGAGAGTAGAGGAGAGTAGTGAGGAGGAAAGTAGAGGAAAATGATTCCCCTCCACCTTGTTTGGATATTTTTAAAATTAGTAAGGGGGAAGGGAGTAATTAATTACTCCCTTCCCCTTGTTTGGATGTTTTAAAAATTAGGATGGAGAGGAGAGGAAATGATTAAAATAGACAAATTTACCCCTATTTGAAAATAGACTTGCAACATTGGTCTATGATTAATTTGTTAGAAAGAGTAAATTAGAGAATTTACTTGGAAAATAATTTATCTACTCTACTCTCCCTCCAAATCTCTCCAATTTTGGAGAATTAAAAATGAGGGGTTAGAGGGAGTTGAAACCCCTCCAAACCCTTCCAAACTCCTCCCCCTCATTCCTTAAAAAAATTCCAAACAAGGTAATTGGATTACTCTCTCTCCTTCTACTCTACTCTCCCTCCTTTTTTAAACATCCAAACATGCCATAAGTCTCTCCCCTCACAGATAATATGATGGGAGTGATTGGGTTGATGGTTTAGTGATTGGGTTGTGGGGGTGGGTCGCCAACCAGTTTGCAATTTTGGGTTGTTGGATTTTTTTTTTTTTTTTTATGGGTTTTCCTCACAGTGGCCAGGCTATGGGTTTGGCTGTGGGTATTTGGCAGTGATAGATTTTCCTGGGTTATGCAGTGAACGTGTGACTGAGCGTGGGATTTTTCTGGGTTTTGGCTGTGGCTATTTTTTCTTTTTCTTTTTCTTTTTTTATTCTATCAAATTACTTTTTCTCTTAGAACACCACCCTTCACAAATTCATTTAGTTGAGTTCTGAGTTGCAAATAATGACGAGAATGAACTTTTTGAAGGAAAAGAGAATGAAATACATTTTTTTTTTCAAGCAGTGAAATGGGTTTCAATGTTCTTCATCTATTTTCTTAATTTTCCAAGTGGTGAAATGGGTTTCAATGTTACAGTAATCGTTTAAATTTACGTGTTGTTAATTTTGTATTTAATTTTTTACTCTTTCTTTATATATCACGAGAATAAATGAAGATAATGGATGATGATTATTGTATGTGAAGAAAAAAATTATAAAAATATAAAAAAGATTGATATTTTAATTAAATATAGCGTAAAATAAATAATTTGATATAAAGTATTTTGAAAGTGAGTTGGTAAAATAAAAAAGTAAGCTCTTGTACTAAAATAAAAAAAAAAAATTTACAAAAGTTGACGAGGACTCCAAACATACACTTCACACAAACACTTAAAAAACCAAAAGCACAATAATAAAAAGATTCTTTTTTTCCTTTATTGTATAGATTCTTTGCTTAATTTCTCCCTTAATATATCTCTACCTTGGAGGGTTGATAGTTAAATATCCCTACCTTATGGATAAAAAAAAAAAAAAAAAAAAAAAAAAAGACATATCCCTACCTTAGATTCGTCGATATATTATATTCCTTGCTTGCATTTTCCAACTATTAAACCATGGTATCAACCTTTCGATACATCTATAAATTTGAATAGTTTGTCTTAGATAATTTAGAGCACTCATATAATCGTGTTAGTGGTTATATAACAAATAAAAGTATAACATTTAGCTAACCAAATCCAAAATTCACTCACTTCAGGTAATATAAAGTTGTAAAAAATTCTATTGTCTCAATTAAAAAAAAAAAAAGTTGTATAAAGATGCATGGTTTCTACAGTAATAATGTAAATTTACATTGACACTATTTGTGGGGTCAGTTTTTGTAGCCCAAGCCCAAAAGGTTTGGATTATGAACCTAATGAACCCAGAACAATGAATTTGTAGAGAGTGGGCGAAAGAGCTAGGCTGATTGTGAACTAAACAATAGTTAACTATGGTGTTAAAGAATGAACTGACATAAAAACACACTTCAAAGCTCTTCAAATTGATGTCCAAGGAGGTATATTATTGAATGAAAGATGAATACAATTCTTAGAGTTACAGTAAACTTCTTTTTCTTCCTTCCTCCTTTTCTTATCAGAGACTTTTTTCCTTTATATAACATCCTTCTCCATCATCTTTATCGTCCACTTGTTCTTCATCTAAGTATCCACTTAAGTATATGTCACGTCAGGTCTCCTCTTTAGCTCTCTGTGAGTGGTAGTAGCTAAGATGACACTGTTCATGGGTCTTTTCCATATTAATGCGGTCAGAAAAGCAGATGCAGTGCATTTAATGTGGTGGTGGCAGCTTTTCCTTTTAGATATTTCTCTGTTCTTCTTATCTCCAGGCATGTCCAAAGCTTATCCTTATCATTGAAATCGTTAGGAAGATCACTCGAACCCTCCAGATATTTGCTTGACCAAGAATACTTGCATCCGAGGAGAATGACCTCTTTGGACCACCAGTGCTCTCTTCGGACTGTACCCCTTCATTTCCAGGTATCTTTTTTTCATACGGACTCTTTCTCAACCGCTTTCATCTCTTCGGACACACAGTAATCGTCAAATAGGGCCTTAGGCCCAATACATAAGGTTGGGCTTTCACAGTACTGTTTATGCATGAACATGTGATAAACAATCAAGAACATGTGAAGAACACATAAGAACAATTAAGAACATTCAAACATATTCAAGAGAATTTAAATAATCACTATCGTGTTTTAATCCTAAATTCTCATCATGAAAACACAAGAAACAAGTTAGGAAAAGGGATTATACCTTCATGCAAGATCCATACGGTGGAGGAGGAGATTCTTGAGGGAGATCCTAGGGGTGGAGGAAAAGAAGAACTAGGAGAGGGAGAGTGAGTCTCACTCAATACCTTGAGTCTCAGGAAGACCAAGATATGACAAGACTACTCTACTTCACTAGAACTCAAAAGGGGAGAAGAGAGGGGGGTTTTTTGGTGTCTTGGAATGAAAGAGGGGAAGGGTTTATATAGTAGTAGTGGAGGGAATATGAATGGAAGGCCATTTAATGAGGGTTGACAAGGATTATGAACCTAGACCTCATTTTAGCCTTGGGGAAAATCTGGTGAATTAAATGGAGAGATTGGTGGGAGTGGGGAGCAAGCCAAAATTTGGTTTTCCCGTAGCTGCTGTAACAGCTTGTAGAGCCAACTTCGAAAAATCATATCTGACCCAATTCTGATCGGAATTGTCTCGTTCTTGTACTCAAATTGAAGCCCCGGATGTCTAGTTTCTAGGAAAATTAACCTCATTCACAGATTCAAAATATTCTGAGAGATATTGATGAAATGATGAGCAGAGGTTATTTGTTATAAAATGGTTTCAGCACAATTAACATTAATAGGTCCCAAATTAGCTCCCAATTAACATTAAATGGCTCCAATCACTCCCATTTCAGAATTAATTGGTTCCAAATTTACTCTAATTAAAAGATAATTACACAAATTACTCATTGAATAATTAATGTTTAATTATCTAATTAACTAGGTATATGCAACCTCACCATAAAATGTAGTCCTAACCAATCAAATTATGACACGTCATTAATTTCAAATTGATTACACTTATAACCAATTGAAATCAATTGTTCATAATCACATATATTCGGACTCAATTTGTGATAGTACATCTTAGCCATTAAAACTTGATTTGATGATAACTTTCAATCTGATGGTCCGATTAGGGCTTATGACCAGTCGATTTGATCGTTACAACATCAAGATCATTTTAGTGAAATGAGATTAAGGATCTAATGGCTAGAATCAAGATGCATATGTTCAAGGCAAAATTACCCTTTTACCCTCCATGTGAGGTTAAATACGGGTTGCAAAATGGGGTGTCAATATTTTGATCCATGTGCAAGGTTGGCGTTACTTCCTCTAACTGGGGTTCCATGAACTCGGCCACCAAATCTGCAAGGACCTGACCCTTGACCGATGTGTGTGGCATGTACTTGATATCAAAAGCCCCTAAGATCGTGCCCCATTTAGCAATCCTCTTGGTGTAGTCAACACTCCGAAGTATAGCCTTGAGTGGGAGCTGGGTGAGAACAATGACTGTATGGGCTTGGAAATAATGAGGTAGTTTTCGTGTACCAAGCACCACTGCCAGGATAGCCTTCTCTAGTGGCAAATAACAAACCTCGGCATCATGCAGCGACTTACTTACATAATAAACTGGTCTTTGCACACCACAATCTGCTCGTATTAATACTAAGCTCACAGCACAAGGAGCCACAGCAATATAGGCAAACAAGACTTCATCTGGCTCAGGACTGGACATAATGGATAGTCCTTAAGTTGCTGAAAGGCCACAGCACATTCTTCAGTCTACTTAAATCCCTTCCATTTGTTGATTAACGAGAAGAAAGGTTTACACCTATTTGCTGATCGGGAGATGAATCAATTTAGGGCAGCAGTCATTTCGGTCAAATTCTGAACTTCTTTGGGATTCCGAGGAGCCTATGGATTGTGGATGACCTTTATCTGATCGGGGTTAACTTCAATTCCCTTGTGAGTCACCATGTACCCTAAGAACTTACTTGACCCCACACCAAATGAGCACTTGGAGGCGTTTAGATGTAGCTTATGCCTTCTTAGAACTTCAAAAATGTTTTCAAGATCCTTTATATGTTCAGAAACGATCTTGCTTTTTACTACCATGTCATCTATATAAATTTCGATACTTTTGCCTAACTGTGGTTCAAACATCCTCGTCATCATCCTTTGATAAGTGGATCCTACATTTTTCAAACCAAAGGGCATCACCTTGTAATGGTAGTTACCAATAGGGGTGACAAATGCAGTCTTCTCCTGATCATCCAGGGCTAACGGTATTTCGTGGTAACCTTGGAAAGCATCTAGGAAACTCATCCGAGGGTGGCTGACAGTGGCATCTACTAACTGATCAATTTTGGCATAGGGAATGGATCCTTAGGACAAGCCTTATTTAAGTCAGTGAAGTCTACACACACTCGTTATTTCCCATTCTTCTTCTTCACCACCACAGTGTTTGCTAGCCACTCAGGATACAAAAACCTCTTTAATAGCTTCGGCTTGTTTGAGCTTTGTTACTTCTTCTCTTACTGCATTAGCATGCTCCTTAGATGGGCGCTAAGGAGGCTGTTTCTTAGGTGTGATCAATGGGTTGACCTTCAGATGGTGACAAATGAATTCTGGATCCACCCCTGGGGCCTCGTAAGCATTCCAGGCAAATATGTCAAGGTTTCTTTTAAGGAACTCTATTAGCTCTTCCTTCTCCTATAGAGGCATCTGAGATCCAACTTGAAAAAACTTTTCGAGATCGTCTCTAATAACAACTTTTATTAAACCTTCATATCTAGCGCCCTCGTCTGGATCTTTGACAGGCAGTACCCGACTTTTTAACTGCTATAAACCCCTTTTGGCCTTGGCCGAGGACTCCGTTTTGGGCTTGTGCTGGATGGCAGCCACTAAGCACTGTCTGGCCGCGGACTGATCTCTCCGGATTTCACAAACTTGCCCTTCGGATGGATATTTAACTTTTTGATGCAATGTAGAGGAAACAGCCCCTAGTGTATGAAGCCAAGGTCTGGCTATAATTGCCGTATAAGGGGAATACACATCTACAACAATGAAATCCACTTCCACTACCTCTGAGCCAGTCTGTACGGGTAATCGTATTTGGCTTTTCAGGGTGACGACTCTTCCTTCAAAACTAGCCAGGGGAGAATTGTATGGTGTTAAGTCATCAGGTTTTAGGTTCAGCCCCTTGTAGAGATCAGGGTACGTTATCTCTACTGCGTTACCCTGGTCCACCATTACCCTCTTCATATCATACCCTCCAATTCTGAGGGTGATTACTAAAGCGTCCTCATAGGGTTGGATGGTTCCAATCTT
This sequence comes from Quercus ilex subsp. ballota, assembly GCA_032727855.1. Lineage (NCBI taxonomy): Eukaryota > Viridiplantae > Streptophyta > Magnoliopsida > Fagales > Fagaceae > Quercus > Quercus ilex. The sequence continues at coordinate 50,396,849 of CM064917.1, forward strand.
GTCTTCGTCCGAGAACCCTAAAACCGGTTGAGTGTCCAGTCTGGCTCTCTTCGGACCTTGGCCAAAGTCCCATGCAGGTATTCGAGCTACCGACATAACCTTGGATGGCCAGGATCCTGTTCTCCCTGGTGCAGCGAAGATAACATTGATAGTTCCCAATGGAGGCTTTGAAGAGTCATCTCTTTGGGGCTCTGAGTTCATCTGACTTCCTCGGCCACTAGAGTGATGCAAAAAGGTGTCTTAATTTACCTTCGCGGACTAGTTGGTCCAAATGATCCCACAAGCTCCTGTAATCCTCTGTGGTATGCCCGTGATCTTGGTGGTATTGGCAATAGAGATTATGATTACACCTCTCAGGGTTTCCCATCATCTTATTCGGCCACTTAAAGAATGATTCATTCTTAATCTTTTCCAAAACCTAGTGTACTAGCTCTTTGAATACAGTGTTAACTGCTTGAAGGTTTGTTGACCCTAACTGCCCAGTGAAATCTCTCCGTGGTTTGTTGTTACTGTAACAGTCTGGCCTGAAATCCCTCATCTCTTGGGGGATAACCTTATCCTTTCCTTTCCTTTGCTGTTGGTCTTCTTCAACTCTTTTATATTTTTCGATACGATCCATGAGCTGACGCATGTTAGTAACTGGCTTACCAGTTAAGGACTTTCTTAAACTATGGTCAGTGGGGAGGCCGAGCTTAAACGTGCTAAGGGCCATTCCATCAAAATTGCCCTCCATATCATTAAACATCTTCTAGTACCTATCCGAATACGTTTTCAAGGTCTCACTCTCTTCCATGCTTAAGGATAACAGTGAAGACAGAGGCTTGGCCACTCTTCAGCATGTGACAAAACGAAAACCAAATGCTTGAGTGAGCTCTCTGAAGGAGTTGATGGAGTCTGCTTCTAGACTATCGAACCATCTCATTGCAACCGGTCTAAGACTGGAGGGGAAAACTTTGCACATTAGAGTTTCATCTCTGGAGGGTCCGTTCTATCATTATAGATGGTGAAAGTCAGCTGGTTAAAACGCCGAGGAAGTTTCGCTTCTTCAATCCTGCGTGTAAAAGGTGACTTAGAGATTTGATTCAAGGCTTTGCTAATAGCATCATTCCCTACGCCCCCACGTGATGGGCTTCGAGGTTGCCTCTTGTGATGATGCTCTTCTTCATAGGAAAAGGATTAGCTGATTGGTGTCCGAGATCTCTGCTGATAAGTGACGTCCTGCTCGTCATTGGAATCTTCACCAGAATGCAAAGAAATCTATTTCCTCTTTTCATGACGCAACTCCCTCTTTAGCCTCTCAAATTTCTAGTTGCATATTCTGGTTCTTCTCTACATGAGACACGTGACTTCCACCATATGGCTGGCTTCGATCAGGGTGCGTAGTATGCACACTGCCTTCACGATCTTGTCTCTGCCCCAAATTGAGAAAAGGGTCTATGTGTTGGGATGCCCTAGATTCTGCTGGTTGTTGCCCTGGTTCAGCCATTATCAACTGTTGCTTCCACTTTCGCTCAAGCTCTTTCCACAGACGGCGCCAATTGTAGGGTCAGTTTTTGTAGCCCAAGCCCAAAAGGTTTGGATTATAAACCCAATGAACCTAGAACAATGAATTTGTAGAGAGTGGGCGAAAGAGCTAGGCTGATTATGAACTAAACAATTGTTAACTATGGTGTTAAAGAATGAACTGACATAAAAACACACTTCAAAACTCTTCAAATTAATTTCCGATGAGGTATATTATTGAATGAAAGATGAATACAATTCTTAGAACTATAGTGAACTTCTTTTTCTTCTTCCTCCTTTTCTTATCAAAGGCTTTTTTCCTTTATATAGCATCATTCCCCATCATCTTCATCGTCCACTTGTTCTTCATCTAAGTATCCACTTGAGTATATGTCACGTCAGGTCTCCTCTTTAACTCTCTGTGAGTGGTAGTAGCAGAGATGACACTGTTCAGGGGTCTTCTCCACATTAATTCGGTCAAAAAAGCAGATGCAGTGCATTTAATGTGGTGGTGACAGCTTTTCCTTTTAAATATTTCTCTGTTCTTCTCATCTCCAAGCATGCCCAAAGCTTATCCTTATCATTGAAGTCGTTAGGAAAATCACTCGAACCCTCCAGATATTTGCTTGACCAAGAATACTTGCATTTGAGAAGAATGACCTCTTCGGACCACTGGTGCTCTCTTCAGACTGTACCCCTTCATTTCCAGGCATCTTTCTTTCATATGGACTCCTTCTCAACTGCTTTCATCTCTTCGGACACACAATAACCTTCAAATAGGGCCCTAGGCCAAATACATAAGGTTGGGCTTTTACCCCCCACACTATTTATTTTGAATTTAATTTTTTATTCTTTCATTACATATTGCAAGCTTAAAGGAAAATAGTGAATGCTAGTTGTTGTTTGTGAAAAAAGAAAGAAAAAAATTTAAAATCAAGAAAAATTGATATTTTAATGAAATGTAGTATAAAATAAATAATATGATATAAGGTGTTTTGAAAAGTAAGTATATAAAATAAAAAAGTACAATTTTATGCTAAAATATACAGAATTTTTTACTAAAGTTCATGCAAATGCTATTAGCAACGCAAACACTTCATAAAAACACTTTAAAAACCAAAAGCATAATAATAAAAAGATTCATTTTTTTCCTTTTTTATATAGATTCCTTGCTTCATTTCTCCCTTATTATATCTCTACCTTGGATGGTTAAATATCCCTACCTTGAATTCCTTGATTTATTATATTCCTTGCTTGTACTTCCTAGCTACTTAACCGTGGTAATAACCTACCGAGTACGTCTATAAATTTCAATAGTTTGTCTTAAATAATCACAAGGAGCCTTCAAAAAAAAAAATTCATAAGGAATGTTGTGACAAAAACCTAGAGCTTGATTATATCAATCCTCTTCAGGTAGAAGCTCTCTCTTTATTCTCTTTTTTAATTTTTTTAATAAAAGTTCTAATAACAATAGACACTCGTTTTTGTTAGAATAAGTGCATGACAGAATTTTGTTACTAAAGTTTGCAAGTTCAAAGGGTGACCATTTATATTCATGGGTAACTGTGTTCTTATATCTTACTAACGTAAGGATATTCGATTATATAAGTCAATTTGAATCCCTCCATTGTTTTTTTTTTTTTTTTTTTACAATATAGAAATTCTACTCTTAAATTAGTAAAGTAACTATCGAATTAAGGGTGTGCAGTGGTAAGTAAATTTGAATCCTATTCATTTAACAATTGTGTCAAAAACTCTTAAATTTAATATGATTTTTTTTATTACATGTGTTGATCTAAAACTTAAGAAAAAGGTTGGCTTCACATGTATACAACTCATTTTTAAATTGTTTAGTAAATATAAATTAATGGTAGAATATTCCATTATTAAGATCTAACATTTATCTCTATGAACAAAACACAAAACACAGAAAAATAATAATTATCTCTCTCTCTCTCTCTCCCCCCTTTAATTCTTAAAGAAAATTAGATCTCAATTTTTTTTTCTCATTGCTCATCATAGTATTCTTCATCTTGATCTTTTTTCCTTTTTAAGCTGCCTTTGCGATAGTTGCTTGTGGTGGACAGTGTGTGCGCAACTTCAATCTTGCTGGTTAAGGTAACCTGTTTATTATCCCTTCATCTGATTATGAAATTTGAACAAAACACAACGACACACGTTACATCTTTACACTTAAAAAAAAAAAAAAAAAAATCTTAAAACTAACAATATTCAATAAATTGATAAAGTTTGTAGCATGTACCCTCTAGCTATCATGTCATCACGTGGGTTTAGGAACAGAGCCACCCCTTAGAGTTAGGAGGGTGAAAGTTTAAACAAAGAAAAAAAAATCATTATGAAATTAAAAAAAAAAAAATCCATTTAGAATTAATAAACCACCAATAAAGACAAAGACATTACAATACAATCATAGCGAAAATACTATTTTAGTCCCTATATTTTGAGGTCATAATCAAATTGGTTTATGATATTTTTAACTTGCAATCAATTTGATCTCCAGCGTTAACTCAAGGCATGTTTGATAGACTGTAATAAGTACTGTAATGTAATAGTTATTTTTATGGTTTAGTTATTCTTTAGTTTGATTATGTTTTTATTACAAGGAATAGTCATTCCTTATGAATATCTATTCTTCAAAATAAGGAATAACTATTCCTCTTTAAAAGGTTATATTAGCTATTTTTTAGTAAGTGCAATAATTTTAAAACTTAATATATTTTCAAATAAACAAACTTTCCATATACATTTAACAATTATAAAAATAAAAAAAATCATAAAAAATAACACATATCTCTCTTAAATTTTAAAATAACAATTTTTAAGGAGATATTATTGTATGACTAAAATATTTCCTAAAATAAATGTTAAGTTTCATTCTAATGTTATAACTCACAACCAAACTAATGAATATGTTTAGTTATTACATTACAACACACTTTATTACTAGTAATAAAGATTACAATTCCTGTCGTAATCCTCATTCAGTGTACCAAACATACCCTCACTAACGGAAAAAGTTTATGTGGTAAATGGTGTGCATTGTTATCACACTTAAAGCCTATGCGGCTACTAAAATAATAATAAATTGATCTGATGATAACTCTTTATCACTAGAAGCAGATGTCATAGGTTGAACTTTCTAAAAAAAAATGTTTAATTTGTTGTGATTGCTATAATTTACTTTGAGATTATTCACTTTAATCTGACTTACTTTGAGATGATGCTCTTCTAATCAATTTAGTTCAATTATATTTACTTCGAATCAAAGCACTTGGATCTAGTATGTTTAGAGACCAATCACTTTGAATGACTTTAATTTACTTCAAATCAAGGGCCATAGAGGCAATTTAGGCATAAACGTTCAATTTAGTCTTTTAGTAACTTTAGAATTTTTCATTCACGTTGTGTTCACTTGCACAATTCTCGGAAAGTTTTCTTTAAGTGAGGCATTTTTGAACCCCACAGCTTAGTTCTTAAAACTTTACTTTGAGTGACATGGAAACATTAATAAGAGACTAAAATTAAATACTCTAAAAATTAGTTTCTACTAAAACATGACAAAAAGAAAATCTCTATATCCATAATTCGATTCACTTATTGGCAGGTTCCAATAAAACTGGGCCAATTATATTATCTATAATGCAAAGGCCCCTAATAACTGAGCTATCCTTTTCAATCATGGATGCACTGCGAGATTTTTTCAAAGACAACTTGCTGTTGTAACTTTCTACATGCAAAGGCCCCTAATTCTAATGACTGAGTTATTCTTTTCAGTCAATAATGCAATACTAGATTTTTTCAGAGGCAGCTTGCTGTTTCACTTTCGTGCCTTATGTTTAATACTTCCAAAAAAGAAAAAGCTTTCAATACCAACCGAAGAAAAATATCTTGATATCTATTCTCTCCTAGTCTCCAGGGCAGGATTAACTGTTCAGGGCTTGACTTAAATTGATTCATAATGTTTCATATAACCTTTTGATATGGTAAGTGATGAAAGAAAAATACTGATATAGTTAATATTCAAAATAAAATATTATTTTTATACCACATGACTGTCGCGTGTACTGCCACACTAAGTGAGAGATTTATATGAAAGTAAAATACAATTAATCATAGTGTGCCACGTAGGATACCTGTTGTAAAAGTTATATTTTTTGTATGACACTAAAATTACTAAAAAATAGAGATTTGTTGCAGTTTCGGAAAATCAATGTCTCCACTTTCGGAAAAATCACGAGAAAAAGTCTCTGGAAGCACTAATCAATGTCTTCACTTTCGGAAAATCAGAGAGATGCCTACAGAGAGTCAATAAAAACTCAACTAAAAAAGGTATGGCCATATGTTGCAGTTGTTTATCCCAATCTAGATAGAGATTTTAGATTAGCAAATCCTTCTTAGATGCTGATTCTTCTTTGTGTTATTTCCATTGACTCCCAAAAATAAATTTTAGTTGTGATTCCAATTTTAAAAAACAAAATTAAAAGCATAAGTTGAAAAACCCAGTACTTAATAATAAAAAAAAATATAAAAAAAATAAAACAAAAACCGTGGAATCCAAACAAGTCATTTTCCTGGATTGGTAACTATATGACGTAATGCCACTGAAAAATAGTGACGTAATATTTATGAGATATAGTTGTTGTCTTTTCTATATATACCCTCCTGGGTTTCATTTGTTTACTATGAGAAGTGAGAACTTAGAAAAATAGATCACATTAGCTGTTGATAGTTAAGTATTGAACTTTTTAAAGCGCCATTCTATCAATCTATTTATTTATTTTCTCATTATTATCTTACCGAAATAATATTGTCTATGACATTTAAAATTAAAAATTATATACAAACTAGACTGTACTTTGTGTTTATGCACAAAAAGTTTAACAATAGTAATAAAGATGTGGTTTTATCTAGAAAAATGACACAAAATTTATTTATATTTAAATAATTAATGCAGCACCTCCCACAAAAAAATTAATACACCACTTAACATAATTAACATAACAAAATAAATGTATTTATCCTATTAGTAATCTCAAATAAAAATAGTGTTTTATATAAAATTTATCATATAAATTTCTCTAATATAAATAATTAATGCACAATTATAAATACTTAATATAATATATGCATTTATACTACTGGTTAATCTAATGAACTAATACTTTTATATAAATATAAATTTTGTTGAGGTAGAAGCCTAAATAAAGAAAATCTCTAAAAATGCGTCTCATGGAAAAATTGTATGCTCTCTCGCATGAGCTCTTTACTTATGTTCAATTTCTTCTCAAGCCTAAACTTATTTTCTCAATGTCTTTTCTTCATTATGTCCAAAAAGAGATACCATGCTAGATATTCAATGTGAGGGGAGCTAAAAAGAGATACCATGCTAGATATTCAATGAGAGGAGAGCATTAGCGTGAGGAGTAGCACCACTTCATCGAGAAGAAGGAAAAAATTATCAAAAAAGAAAGCCTAATCCATTACTCAAGAAACTTGTTTAACCTAATTTTCAATCTTTCTCTCTCTGAGTCTAGCGAGGGTAGATCTTCCTCCACATCTTTGTCTCGCACTCTCAATTAACAATTTAGATTTGTTGAACTTTGATCTCCCATAATTAGGACAGCCGTGTAACTCTCCTTGTTTTTGCTCACTCCTTCTCTTTCTCTTCATCTTTTATTTTTATTCCTTTTTTTACATGGCATCAAAGCCACTTTTTTCTGGCCTCAGCTAGATTTCGTACAGCATGCCAGCCATCTCTCGCCTTAACCATTGACTACCACTAATCGTCGTAAAATAATGAACTTAATAAGCATTGGCTGGTGTCTTCTTACTCATTGTGTGTAAGAGCAAAAAATTATACTCTTATCCACAATCTTTGACCAAAGCAGTAAGAGGGTTAGGGTAGGTGATAATAAACTTAATAAGCATCCCATCATTTCGGACCCTCTTATCTCTCTTTTCTTAATCATATTTCCTCCTTGCAATAATGAAAATGAAGGAAGACAGCTGCTAAGGCAGATTCCCTCAATCATAAAAGACGAGAAAGACAAACAAGAGGAACAATATGGTCGACGCTCACCATGGCTGATGCTATGGATGTGCTGATCTTTCTGTCAACCATTTCCTTTAAAATTTTCTAATTAATTAGTGCAATATATAAACAGAGGTAATTTTCAGAGACAACTAGCTGTTGTAACTTTCTATAATCTATATGCAAAGGCCCCTAAATCTAATGACTGAGCTATTTTTTTCAGTCATTAATGCAATACTAGACTTTTTCAGAGGCAGCTTGCTGTTTTGCTTTCGTGCTTTAAATTTAATACTTCCAAAAAGAGAAAACGCTTTCAACACCAATCGAAGAAAAATATCTCGATATCTATTCTCTCCGGGGCAGGATTTACTGTTCAGGTCAGGGCTTGACTTAAATTGTGTTTGAGAAGACAGCTGGTTGTTGCTCCGTTGCTTTAATACTTCCAAAAAAACGAAAGCTGCAGAACTCAGAAGTCAATGGAAGTAAAATATATCGATATATCTCTCATTGGCTGGATTCAAAACTTTGATGACCTTTAACCAAACAACCAAGCAAAGATTTTTTATTGCATTTGCATTCCACCTTCTTAAGCCAAAACGTGCTACATAAAATTTGTACGTACAAATTAATAACGTAATGCCACTGAAAAATAGTGACGTAATATTTATGAGATATATAGTTGCTGTCTTTTATATATATATATATACTCTCACGTTTTTGTTTGGTTGCCGTGAGAACTGAGAACTAAGAAACATAGATCACATGAGCTGTTGATAGTTAAGTCATACTTAAAGCTTCGTTCTTTCAGCTGCTAGACGTTAATAGCTGAGGTATACTTTCATAACATTTTATACTCAAGTTCCTTTGTCTATTAATCTATTTATTATTTCTGGAAATAAAAATGTTAATCTATTTATTTATGAAAAAAATTTAGTTACAAACTTTCATAGCCAATAACTACAATTTTTATTAAAAAAAAATTTAACAGCACAATATATTTTTAAAATATAGCAATTGAATTACATGTTCTTTGTGTTCTTAATATGCATGTTAAATTTCGTACCAATTATATATTATTTACAATTTGATTCATAAAATTAATTTTTATACATAATTTCAAACTCCAAAAACTTGAATTTTCAATATTTGATGGATAATATAGCTATTGGTTATATATATATAGAAAATTTTCAAGCATATATAAAGGATATAAGAAAAAAATGTATTCTAACGGTAGATTTGTCAAAATTTACATTCAATAAAAAAATATTGAGTAAAATTGTAGCCATTAACTACAATCAAGTTTGTAACCAAATTTTGTTCTTTATGGATTTTCTCATTATTATCTTACCAAAATGATACTGTCTATGCATTTAAAATTATATACAAACTAGAGTGTAGTTTGTGTTTATACACAAAGATTTAACAATAGTTATAGAGAAGTAGTTTTATCTAGATGCTTGTTTGGATGGAGAAATCCTTCAAACTCCTCTTATATCTTGTTAATGGATGTGAATTTTGAAAATTTAATAATTGGATTGTATGTTCTTTGTGTTCTTAACATACATGTGAAATTTCATTCAAATTAAATGTTATTTACTATTCAATCAATAAAATTATTTTTTATATATAATTTTAGACTACAAAAACTTGAAATTTAAAAATTTGATTGATGACATAATTATTGATCTTTGATATTCTTGAAATTTTTTGCAATCATGGAGGATATAATAAGAACATGAAATCCAACGGTTTTCAAAATTCATATCAAATAAAAAGATATAAGAGGAGTTTAAAGAATTTCTCTCCATACTAGTTTAGAGAGAAATTTTTTCCAAGTTAGATTTAATAAATCTTGTTTTGATGTTTTTTAATATTTTAAGGTGGGAGGATGGGGGATTTAGAAGGGTATCCTAACCCCTCTTTTTTAACTCCCCCATTAGAGGAATTTAGAGGAGGGGGGTGGGGTTTCACTTATATTATTAAACAAATTTATTTCTCAATTATACTCATATGAAGTCAATTTATATCTAATTCCTTAAAATGAGCAAGTACAGATCATTATATTATATAAATTTAAATTGTCAATTTTATCCTTATGTCAATTTATATGAGCATTTCCCTCCCATATCCTTTCCTTACATAATCTTTTCTTTCCCTACATAATTTTTAAACAATTCAAACAAGGTGATTGAATAACAATTCCCTTCCCAACTCCTCTCATTTCCCCTTGCTTTTTACATTCCTACCCCTCCAAACTTGAAAAAACAAAAAGTGGGCGAAACCTTAACTTTCACGCACTAGATATTATGAATGAGTAACTTTTTTTTTTTTTTTTTTTTTGAGGAATATGAATGAGTAACTTGATACTAAATATTATGAATGAGTCACTTGACATTAAAATTAAGAAAATTAAAATTGACGATTTGCTTGAAATTGGAATGCAATCAGAAACTAATTTGGATACTTATTGTACTTTGACTTTAATAAATAATAGATTTTACATATTTGTAGTATTATATAGACATATAATTAATTCAAATTGACTGTTCTTAATTATATTATCTAAGTTTGGATACATGAATTTTCATGTTAATATAATTAAACATAATTAAAATTATATTGGAAATGACACTTGGCATGAAATCATAGTCCCTTTAATATTTTGTGACATTTGGCATCAAATAATAAGATAATTAGAATAACACTTGGCATAAAATTGGAATTTAATTAGAATCTAATTTAGGGCCTTCACTGAATTTTCTCTCAACTTCCACTTTTATATATTACTACTGTGTAGCTTCATACATATGCACGGGTACAATTAAAAATAATTACAATTATATAGTTCAAATTGTACTTTTTTTTAGAAGAGATTCATATTATACATAGTATTAGTTTACATTTTGTTTTTAAGCCATACATTTTTAAAATATGTAATGATTTCTCAGTATATATATATATATATATATATATATATATATATGAATTAGAATTTTATTGATTTTAGACTCTTCAGTTTTTGCATCCAATAATTCACTTGCCACAAAAATTAAAATCTTAGATTGACATGTGGCAGAAAATTGGACTTCAATTAAAATCCAATTTAGAATCTAACTGGATTTGAATTTTTCGATTTTTACACTCAATAATTCACTTGGCACAAAATTTTTAAAATTAAATGGGATACATGGTGCAAAATTAAGAATCCAATTAAAATCTAATTGGATTTTCTCTGAGCTTTGGCTATTAATATATATATAGTCAAAGCTCAGAGAGAGAGAGACAGACAGAGAGAGAGAGATTAGTGTATAACCTATGAATATGCACTGTACAATTAAAAACAATTACAATTACACACATATATGGATTCAAATTATACCTAGCGTAAGAGTTACATATTTTTTAAGTCATAGATATATACATGAGTTTTACTTTATTTTATTTTTTTGTTTGCTTGTTTATTGGGTTTTTGAAGGTTTATTTATATTAAATTTTTTGTCTTTTGCACATCATTAACTTACTTAGAACAAAAGCGCAAAATTAGACAATTTAGAATCTAATAACTAGTGATAGACCTATGCGTTGCACGCTTTTTTTAAAAAAAAAAATTATTATTATTATTATTGTGATGCATGAAAACTAATGTACTTTTACTATTAGTTTTTTTTTTTTTTTTTTTGAGAATGTTGTACTATTAGTTTAATTACTAATTCTTTCATTATGGATTTTTTTTTTTTAATTATAGGGTAATGTACTACCAAATGAATATTTTTGGTTTTTTTTTTGTTGGTGTAATTATTTAGTCATTATGCACATCTAATATATTATTATTAGTTATTATATTTACTAAAAAATTATTAGGAATATATACTATCAAATTTTTTTGACAGATAATAATAAATACATAATTTTTTAATTAATACACTTCTAATTTTAGTAGCATTAAATGCACAATATTTTTGTAACCTATAATAAATATTATTAAAGTTGTTTTCTTTTTACGCTTGGACTTCCTAAAACGTTTATGGGATATTTTAGTAGTACAAAACACACAATATTTGGTTAATTGTAACCTATCATTGATATTATTAATAATTTTTTTTCTCTTGGGTTTGCTAAAATGTTTATGTGAAGAGATTAATTATCTTTATTATATTTTCCTAATTATATATATATATATATATATTGAGAAACTTCCTAATTATATTTCTAAAATCAAAATAGATTATAATGATTCTAACACGTGCCATTCTCATATGATTTGAGAAAAGTACACGTGTCATCATTGTACACATTCTCATATTTCCCATTTCAAAAATTATTTCACACGTGTCATCATTGTATTTTTATTTATTTTTACTTGAAGTTTTGAACTACCCATATTTTACACAATTCAATAAGAGATTGTCACATTAGCATTTTACTTAAAATTTAGTACATTCTACTACATTTAATAGCATCTCAATTAACTCATAATTTGGTTGGATTCATATATAGGTATTAGAATTAATTGGGTGTGGTTATGCTTATATGTAATAAGATGATGTGACATGTTGGGATTAGAGGGGTAAAATATGGGTTTTAGTCCTTACAGAATTTAATCTCTTTTTTTTATTATTGTTTTTTTTTTTTTTTTGGACTCCCAAAAGCATTTATGGGTTGAAATTAAGTGGTTTCACCATTGTCGTCTCATGAAATATAACATGTAATAATTCAAATGACAATAAATTAAAGATAGGATTTTTAAGCCTTTCAAAAGATATTTTTTTTCCCAGAGGAAATGTGTATAATTAGATATATATAACATTCATTTATACTCTCATACACGTACAAAATTTTATTTAAAGTAATTATTTAATTTTTACACAATTAAATCAAGAGTTTAGAAGAATTATGTTGAAATAGAACAAATATATATATATATATATATAAATTATATGCAAAGTATAAATTGAGTGTACAATATTAGTATTTATTATAATGGATAAAAAATATATATAAATTGAATGGATGTGTTGAAGTATAGATTAAATTGTATGCATAATAATTTAGAAAGATAAAAGCATAATTTTTTAATAATAAGTAAAATAAAATCTGCTTTTATCTTTGAGAATTTGTTTTTGAATTTCATAGTGTGTTTGGCGCAGGCTTTTAGCATTAGTTTTTAACTTTTAATTTTTATGTACAGCTTTTTAAAATTTTATTTTTTTCTCACTTTTTTTAAGTTATAAGTATATTTTAGCACACTTTTAGGTGCGGTTTGGCCTCAGCGTTTACGTTTTGCATCTTGCGTTTTCCCTTTTTTTTTTTTTTTTTTTTTGCGTGAACAGTAAAATTACTGTTCACGCGACAAAAATTACTGTTCACGCACTATTTATTACTGTTCACGCACTATTTATTACTGTTTACGCAATAAAAAATATTAAAAATAGGTCCCACGGTAATATTCACACATTTAAAAATTATTTTGCTACAGTGTTTTCAGTTTTCAGTTTTCAGTTTCAGCAACAATAAGTTCAATCCAAACGGACCCTTAGTAACAAGTTTTCAGCAAAAAGTTAGATAAGCTATGTTCTCAAATGGACACTGATGTTCATTTGCTTAGCCATAAACTTGAGGATTTTTATGTAGAGATGGATGAAATTAATAAAGAAGAAACCTTGAAAATTTTAGAGAGATAAAAGAGAGATAGGAAACAAGTGTTTAAAGAAAAAAAAATCTAAATTAATTTTTGGTTAAACTTATTTGAATGTAAAATTTTTTATAATAATAAGTGGTTAAGGCTCATTTTGTGAATCACCAAAATAAAAATCTTATCTTAATAAACTACCATTACTTTAATAAAGAGCCAAAAATATATAATATAACTTATCAAATTATTCAAACAAATTTTTGTCAAGAAATCATTTAAATTGATCAGCAATCAAATATATGACATACATGTAAGCATAGCTTTTACAAAAACAATGAATTCAAATTGACATAGTAAAAATAATAAAAAGAAGTAGAAAAATGAAAGGATAGCAAACTTTGTATAAATTTTTTTTACATTGAATATTACTCTCATACATGTAAACTCCAGGTTATGGTTTGCTCATATATATAGGTGAGCAAAAATGTAACTATTATTTGAATGGCTATTGTGTTTACTGATAATTAATAAATTAAAACCTTTTTTTTTAATATAATGGAGATTAGACAATTGATTGTCATTTAAAGTAATTAAAACAATAGAGATATCATGCTCATATGCATTTGTATTACCTTGGAAAACAAAGAATGACTCTTTGTTTGCCGCTCTTTGTATTACATTTGTGTTTGACTATTTAAATTTTGAAACTAAATAAAATTATATTACAATTCCAAAAATGATCATTAATTCAAGTAAAATATAAATGATAAATTGACAATATATATATATATATATATATACCACGTACTGAAAAAAAAATACCTACCTTTTTAGAGAGATTTTCATTATAATTGAATAACTTCCTAGAAAAGGATAATAAAAATTAGCAAAATTCCTAGTAATACACTTTTACCCATAAAATAAACCCATAGTAATAGAAAAAAAAAAAAAAAAAAAAAAACATTAGTAAGTAAAAATTAAATATATAAATGGTTTAACCAACTACCTTCTCTTTCTTATAGAAATGGAACAATCTTCAATACGAACAATTCACACACTCTAACAAATTATTTTTGATAATTTTAAATGATTTTAAGTGCTTAAATTGCTTATCTTATTAATTATTGTTTTTTCCTAAACCAAAATCAAACTCTATCATTCAAAATGACTGGTAATTTACAATCTGATTTCTAAGATGACGATGGTAGACGATGACAGCTTGTCCATGCATCATGAGTAATCACCTAGCTAGTTTATCCACATTAAAATTTTTTTTTTAACAAGTATCACCTAATATTTCTAATGCTAGTGGGTTTTGTGTTTGTCCTAAGGAAATTTAAGGAAGACAACTTGGGAGATGGAAGAATCAGCTAGCACAGAAATTCAACTAGCAATTGCTTCAATGAATAATAAAGATCAAAATACTCAAAAGAAAGCAAACATTTCAGGCGAAAATAGAAATAAAAATGATCAGTTGGTAATTGAAATAAGAAAAATCTTCGAAAGGCCAGAGATTCAATCATCAACTCAGTGTCTTATCTACAAGGTTCCACGCCACATTCGAAAATGGAAGGAAGAAGCCTACACTCCTCAGGTAATTTCAATTGGCCCGCTTCACCATAAAAACAAAAGATTGAAAGCCATGGAAGAGTATAAAGAGAGATACTTCAAGAGTTTCGTGCAAAAAAATAAGATGGACTTGGAGTTTTTAGTAGGCACAATAAGGAAAATGGAAGAAAGCATTCGCGGGTGTTATGCGGAGACTATTGACCTTTCCAGTGATAGGTTTGTGAAAATGATATTGGTGGATGCGTGCTTCATTCTTGAGCTTTTCTTAAGATTTTGTTTAGGATTGACAAGTGATGATCCTATGTTTGTGGAACCAAGGGCTACTGCTGTAAAGCTTGACTTGCTTTTACTTGAAAATCAGCTTCCATTCTTTGTTGTTGAGAAACTACACCACCTTGCATTTCCATCTGCCTCAGCTTACGATAATTTATTTATGCTTTCGTATACCTACTTTGGGTGCTTCAAGATGAAGTCCGCACAGGCCCATCCCAATGGGAAAATAGAACACTTCACCGATCTTCTTAGAACCTTCCAGATACCTCCACTAGAGAAGCGACCAAAAAGAGGTAATCAACAGAGTGACCTTTTGTACACTGCAGCACAACTCCACGAGGCAGGAGTAAAGTTCGAGGTTGTTGAAAGTGAATGCCGTTTTGACATAAAATTTGAAAAAGGAGTGTTGAAAATCCCCCAGTTATTATTAGACGATTGGACTGAAGTTGTTACTCGAAACATTATGGCATTAGAGCAAATTCGCTATGAAGAAGATACATATTTTACTGATTACTTTTTGTTGATGGATTCACTTATAAATACTATAAAAGATGTGGATTTTCTTTGTGAAAAAAAAATCTTGATCAATTACCTAGGCGACAACAATGCAGCAAATTTTATGATTAACAATCTTAACAAAGGAATCACTCATATAACAGTAAGACATGATTACCCTGATATCCATAAAAAATTGAATAGTTTCTATGAGAATCCTTGGCACAGAAGGAAGGCAACATTAAAACGTGAATATTTTAGCACCCCTTGGAGAGGCGCTTCAACAGTGGCTGCTATTATTCTTCTGGTACTTACTTTTATACAAACAACATGTTCTATCTTCAAGTAGCATGGGTTCAAAGGCTATATAATTTAGATGCCTATGTAAAATAAACAAATTATGTATTTCTTTCTTTGTTATTATTGTTAATGTAATTGATATTGCCTGTGTAAAATACATGATTGTTGTGTTTCAGCATCCTTTGTAGGAGAAATTATAAGATCCACATGGTAAATAAGTGATGTGGTCCACCATTCCACTAAAAAACTGTCACTTGTTTAAAATTGTTAGTTAGAAAATTTTTTTAAACAAAAATTAATTACTGACTCAGCAATTTTAAACAATTGAGAGTTTTTTAGTGGAATGGTGAACAAGTGACGTGGTCCACCAGAGGACTCTATAATTTCTCCCTTTGTAGAGTACTAGTTTTGTATCTGCACTCTAAAATTTATTGAACAAAATGCCTGGAAGTTTGAAAACCGGCCATCAATAAATAAATACTTCATTGGACATGTTGAAAAATACATAAGTTTGATAAAGTACTAATTGGTGTTGTAGCTTATCAATCTTTAAAAAGCATTCTATACAGGTTATGATGATCAAGATTGTGTTAATGCTTATGCTAAACAAAGATTGTAAACTCCCTTGAGTTATAAAATGGATGTTATGAAAGAATATTTCTTCAGCAGTGCACTGATGTTTTCTTACAAATCTTTTTTTGGTGAACTCTTAAAAAATTTTGTACTTATATGACTAGGCAATTTTATAATTAATATACACGTGTAACACACTGATTTCTTATGTATTAAAGCTTGCAGAATGGTCATGAATTTTATAATTAATATACACGTGTAACACACTGATTTCTTATGTATTAAAGCTTGCAGAATGGTCATGACGTCATTCTATATGGACTTTTGGGTAATTGGTTGGTTATTAGTATGTATAACATTTTCTTGCCCTTCGTTTTTTTGTTAATTAGAGCATCCGTATCAGATGCGTCATATGTGTCAAATGCTAAATATTTAGAATATTTGACACACCAAACACCATTTGACCTTATTTATTAGATGTGTCATATCTCATATTTTTTGCAACATGCTACAGTAGAGTCGCAAATTTGCCACGATACAGAATGGGTGTGGCATATGGATTTATTCTTTTTTTATTTCTCTTTCTCTCTCATATCTCTCAATTCATTATTTGATTTTTTCTCTCTCTCTTCTCAAAATCTGTCTCTCTCCTAAGTTCCCAACCCGTTCTTCCTCTTGTCACAATCGGACTCGAGCAAGAAGCCTATCTACAGTGCAGAAGAAGGCGGCGGCGGCGGCCAAGAGAGGAGGAAAGGCAGCCGTGACTTCGTCCAAATTGGTGGTGGCGGCGGCGGCGTCGAATTCGCAGAACGGAGTGGAGAAGTTGGCGAATGGGGTTGAGGCGCTTCTGATTTCTAATCTTTCTCTTTAGCTTGATTTGTTGGGTTGTGGGTTCACAGTTGTATGATGATGATTGTAAGGTTGAATTTTATCAACCATCTTATTGGCTTTATTCCATACCAATTTGCTTGTATTTCAGCACTTAGTAACCCTGTATTTAGGTGGGTTTCATGTAAGGGTAGAGTGTGAGAGAGTGTGAAGAAATGCTCAAGATTGTGCAAAGAAACAGGGACTCGCGGCTGACTCGCGATTGGAAAGCCGCCAACTGCAGCACACGTGAGAAGCATGCGGGGAGGTGAAGGGTCACGCCAGCTGTCGCACTACAGGACAAAAGTCCCAGGCTGGCCAGGTCGTTAACTCGCGACTTAGACCAGTCGCAAGGCCAAGCCGCCAACTTACCCTGTTTGGGAAAAACTGACTCTTCGCATTCCTTTCTCACCCACTATATATAGACCCTTAAACCCACGAAATGTAGAGAGCTTCCAGAGAGAATTTTGAGAGAGAAACTCTAGAGAAAAACAAGATTGATTCATCTACAATCTTCATCTAAGAGACTCTTCAAATTCCTCTACTCTCTTCCTCTCCATTGATACATCC
The DNA here is from genome assembly GCA_032727855.1 of Quercus ilex subsp. ballota. Lineage (NCBI taxonomy): Eukaryota > Viridiplantae > Streptophyta > Magnoliopsida > Fagales > Fagaceae > Quercus > Quercus ilex. Next base: position 50,414,686 of record CM064917.1, read on the forward strand.
TTGAGAGGTTCTTGATCAAATCCTTTTCTCACCACACCCACGTCTATGAGAAGGTCTTTTGGTGCTAAGAGAAGCAGTTTGGAAGGAACCAATAGTTATTGGTTGATACTATGGGCTGTAGCGGAATTCGGTAAACTAGAGAAGAAAAAGATTCGACGCAACCTCATTGGAGCAAGAAGTTTGGAGGGCTTAGGTACCTGGGTAGATTAGGTTTGGAGGGTTTATTACTGTTCATGTATCCCAACTACATTTTCTAGTGGATTATTTATCGCTTGGAGGGTGGCGGAGAGGTTTTACACCGAGAGTTTCGGTTTCCTCTTCGATAACACATCATTGTGTTGTCTTTGTGTTTGCATCTCTCTTTCCTTAATCTTTACCATTTAATTTTTGCTGTGGATGTGATTTTAAATTGGTTTAGATTGTTTGTCAATTCTGTGATTAGCTTATGTTTATGTTCCGCACATTTATTGTTTGATAATAAGCTTGAATTGGCAATTTGTGTTTGGGGGTCTAAACGTTTATAGTGTTTTATACGCTATTTGAACTTTCAATGATGACTAATTACCTTGATTTGTTGGGTTTGCCATGGTGGTGAACGGCTAAGATTGCCTCTCTCTTGGGTTCATTGATGGTGGTAGATGGGTTTGCCATGGTGTGAGCTTGAAAGTGGGTTTAGCCGGTGATAGGTTTGGGTTTGGTAGGTGATCTCACCCCGAGGCCGCTGTCGATCTCATCCTCTTCCCTCTCCTCTTTGTCCGCCTTTCACTCTGCCTCTCTCTGGTTGTGGGTTTTATTTTGTTTTTTTGGTTTTTTTTTTTTTTTTGGCTGCAATTTGGGTTGATCTGATATTGGTGAGTAATTGTGGTGGTTGGTTTGTAGTAGAGGTGTTATTGCGGCAGTGGATATTGGTGGCTGGTGGTTGTGCCGTTGATGTTGTTGCTGTTATTGATGATAAAGGGGGAGGAGATAATATATTATTTTAATGTATAGAATTGAATGATAAAACATCTGATAAATGGGATATTGTAAAATGATGTGGTAAAATAATAAAATAGACTTTTGGTGTGGCAAAATGGCATAATTTTTGCAATAGCTGATACGGATGCTCTTAGCCAGTTGGTGAGGCTTTACTCGCTAGAATAAGGCAAAAGGGATAACGCATGGATTTGAAAGAGGCCATACATAGATGCCATCTATGTTACAGTACTTTATGTGAACTTGCAAGTATATGCAAATCATGGAACCCTTTATTATCCTTTTAATATATATATATATATATATATGGACAAAGTTTAGCTATAAAACCATTTGTAGCCTAAAACTACAAACTGCTCTACTAAATTGACATGTGTAAAAAATGGCATGTGCATTGTACATGATTACTTAAGTAAACTTAACCCAACTAACCCTAGTTAACTACACCACCTATTAAAAATATAAAAAATAAAAACTAAAAAACTAAAATAGATACGTATTCTGTCTCTCTCTCTCTCTCTCTCTGCAGCTTCTCTCCAAACCCAGAAACCAAATCCCTCTCACCACTGGTCACCCTCTACTCTCCATCTACCGTTACCACGTGAGTCTCTCTCTCTTTCTTTTATTCCATTTTGCATTTATTTTTCAATGCCACCAACTGTTTTTCAATGCCCAACAACTGTTTGAAACAATGTCTAAATCAACATGTTTTTATTTTTCACTGTTGTTATCAATTGAAAACCTTTTCAAAGGTGATTATGACACATTTCGATGGATATTAAAGGTTTTGATTGGTTTAATGGATATTGTATTATTGTTGTAGAATGGGTCGTATAGTGGCTTCAAGGGTGCAGAAACTAAATTAATATCTGACTTTAGGAAGAAACTAAAATCATATGCACTGAATATACACTAAAAAATGTGAAAGAAAAATGGGCTATTGTTGAGGATGGGGAAGACTCAGCCTCTAAGTTAGAGGTGAAAGGTTTTCCTTTCCAGAAGTCCTGCACTATCTACAGAGGCAATGATATTGTGGCTCAAGTACAAATAATTGATAAATGTTGCTAGCATTGAAAACTGAAGCCTCAATGATTTAGATTTGCTTTGTGTTCTGTGGAATTTACTGAAAAATGCAACAAAGATATATTGTTTTAAGCCTGATTAGTAACTTTGCAGAACCATATTTTGTTATTTACCAAAGGTTTAAGTACATGTTCAACGTGTGTGATTTGTGTATAGACTAGAATTTATTGAAGATTTTTAACAATAGCATACATTTGATGACTGGACAAAGAAATATGTACTTGGTACAAACTAATAGCGTTGCTCAACACTCTTTTTTTTTTTTTTTTGGTGCTGAGAGCTCAACAAACTGCTTAGTTAGCTACACTAAGATAAGATACATGACTTTTGCTTTATGTTATGAACTTTTAAACCATGCTTTTCTTTTGTGGCCTTAATTTATCTTGTTGATCTCTTGACTTGAACAGTTGAACTACATTACTCTTGCTGGGGAATTAGTTATACGTATAGGTTATAGAATGACATGATTTTTAGGTCTTGTTCATCTCTCAATAGATTCATCTAATTTCTCATGCATGATTTTTTTTTTTTTTTTTTTCATTCCTTAAATTTATGTCTCATAGATTTGTTAAGAGCCACTAGCTGCTGCAATGTAAGTGTTGTAGATTAGTTATATTTTTTTTTTCTCTTAATTTTATAATTACAATTTTATTCATTGTGGTTTTCAACATAAGGTCTCACTCTTATGTTTTGATGCAGGTACAAGTTGCGGCAGTTTATGCTAAAAGGAATAAATTTCAACTAACCATATTTCCTGGATCTGCTGATCATGCTTTGGTTGCGGCATTGGTTGTAATATTTCTAGATTGAAGATAATAGAATGGTTGTAATATTTCTAGATCGAAGATAACACTTACAATAAATCACCCTCCATAGTGCCATGTTTCAAGAATTAGTCATGGTTGTATTTAAGCTACAACCTCAGCAATAAAAGGTAGCAAATATTTTCCATTTAAACTATTCTCTTCTTGTCTATTAATTTCTTGGAGGCTTGTCGCCTCGAATACAACTAATTCCTTTCAAACTCACCGGTTCACAGCACATAGCCTCTGGGGTATAGAACTAGACCAATTCTGATTAATCTACAAACAATAAATTGACAGATTCTAGAGGATCCACACAACTATATGATAAAATAAATAAAATTAATTAAATACAAATCAAGCTTCCAATAATCTGCACCAAGTCATGTGCACATAAAGACAACATTGTAATTTGTAGGGAAATCAATAAACAAAAACAGAGTTTTCTTGGTTTCCTATCAAACGTAAACTAGGAATGCAGAAAAAGTGGTACCATTTTGTACCACATACTTTATCTCTCACAACAACCAAAATAAATTCAGCCTAAACTGTAAATATACATAACTTTTTTCTCTATAAACTTTATATCAAACAATAACTTAATGCATTTCAAATGATATAACAGTAAGAAATAGTCATCAATCTGCCAATGGTTTGACAATAAAAAAACCAGCTTCAATCTGCCAATGGTCTAACAATAAAAAAAATAATATAAAGTTAACAATTTGCCAATGGTTCTGAAAAACTAGCTTTAATCTGCCAATGGTCTAACGATAAAAAAAAATACTAAAAAGTTAACAGTTTGCCAATGGTCTAACAATAAAAAATAGTCTTCAATCTGCCAATGGTCTAACAAGAAACTATAATAAGACTTCGATATACCCAACTATGCAAAATACAAGTTTTTTATATGATTTTAGTTTCTTCCCAAAGTTAGATATTAATTTAGTTTCTGCACCCTTGAAGCCACTATACGACCAATTCTACAACAATAATACAACATCCATTAAACCAATCAAAACCTTTAATATCCATCGAAATGTGTCATAATCACCTTTGAAAAGGTTTTCAATCAATAACAACGGGTGAAAGATAAAAACATGTTGATTTAGACATTGTTTCAAACAGTTGTTGGGCATTGAAAAACAGTTGGTGGCATTGAAAAAAAATGCAGAACGGAATAAAAGAAAGAGAGAGAGACTCACGTGGTAACGGTATATGGAGATTAGGGGGTGACCAGTGGTGAGAGGGATTTGGTTTCTGGGTTTGAAGAGAAGCCACAGAGAGAGAGAGAGAGAGAGAGAGAGAGAGAGAGAGAGAGAGAGAGAGAGAGAGAGAGAGAGAGAGAGAGAGAGAGAGAGAATACGTATCTATTTTAGTTTTTTAGTTTTTATTTTTTTAATAGGTGGTGTAGTTAACTAGGGTTAGTTGGGCTAAGTTTACTTAAGTAATCATGTGCAATGCACAAGCTATTTTTTACACATGTCAATTTATTAGAGTAGTTTGTAACCTTAGGCTACAAATGGTTTTGTAACTAAACTTTGTCCTATATATATTAGCTCTAGTCCAATGAATTCAAATATTAAAATTAAACTTCAATAAACAACCAAATCTAGCAACAAACTTGATAAATACTTGACTGAATAAGAACATAATTACATATGATTTGTAGAAGGCTAAATACTTCATCAAACTTGATATATAAACACACCAGAGAATTTTTGAGATCATTTATACTTTGAATTTTAGGAAATCTAGTAGTTCTTAAATTTTGTAGAAGGCTAAATGCTTGTAAGTTATTTCCGTTGTAATTGTGATCTTATATAATTCAGTATCTTTCTAGTTTAATTCAGTATTTAGATGTTTGTTCATATTTGATTTGATTTCCTACTTTCTTTGAATCAATTTAATGATAGAATGATGATTTAGGCTTTAATTTATTGTGATTGCTGTAATTTGCTTTACTTTGAGATTATTCACTTTAATCTGACTATGAGATGATGCTCTTTTAATCAATTTAGTTCGATTATATTACTCGAATCAAAGCACTTCGGTCTAGTATGTTTGGATTTCAATCACTTTGAATCACTTTAATTTACTTCAAATCAATGGCAATAGAGGCAACTTAGGATTAAACGTTCAATTTAGTCTTTTAAAAACTATAGTCATTTCGAATTTCTCAAACTTCACTTTTTTTTATTTCTTTTTTAGAGTTTCAACCTATGACGTTCGCTTCTGATGATAATTATTTATCATCAGACCAAGACACCAATTGGTTTTTGGTGTAGACAAGAATTGAACCCCAAATCTCTTATTCAACCATGTCACTTTGAGTGACATGGAAACATTAAGAAACTAAAATTAAATAAAAATTAGTTTCTACTAAAACACGACAAAATGAAAATATCTATATCTATAACTCGATTCTCTCATTGGCAGGTTCCAAAAAATTGGGCCAATTATATTATCTATAATGCAAAGGCCCCTAATAACTGAGCTATCCTTTTCAATCATAGATGCAATACGAGATTTTTTTAGAGACAACTAGCTGTTGTAACTGATGATGCAAAAAATTAGTAGTTGAGCTCTTCATCGTAGTGGATGGACGAAGCTGTGATTGGGATCGTCTCTGTTGGAGGAGAACCTACAAAAATGAACTTGGTGGAAAAGTAACACACCGATGTGGCGTTAGCCAAACCACCTCCGATGCTTAAGTCAGTAAGGTAGAAAGATTTTAGAGAGAAATAAACTGGAGAGTGATTTTTGTAAAGTATTTTGTATGTACCTTTAACTTCTATTGCCTTTTCCTTTTATAGTTGTGTGCCTTATTAATGGGCAATGAATTGCTATATTTATGCTCAGCGGCTAGTGCGTTACAAAATCTTTGTCTGAACTTCACAGCTCACTCAGTGACCGTTGCTCCGTTCGTTACTCTTTGTCATTAATGAGCGTAATAAATGCGTAACATCTTCTCTTGGTTAATGACGATCTCAAATCAATGACGATCATAAATTTCTGACTCATCAACTGACCCCTTGTTTGAATTTTCGTCTATTAGACAAGATGAAAACATATTTGTCTGACGCTTCATATTCCGTTTATGGAGCATTTATGACGAGTTGATGTTTGAGTCGTTGAGTGCCATGTGTACAGTCAGGATGCATTCGATGTGCAGATTTTTCTCGGTTTTCCCGTGCACACTTTGGCCATTTGTCTCACATTTTTCCCTTTTGTTCCTTTTTCTAAGTACTCCTTCCTTGTTCAGTTGGCATTTTAGGGTTTGTCTCTCCTTCAAGCTTTCTTTTTCAGTTTTGCGTTTCCTGGTAAGTTCTTCATGCTTCCCTCTCTTTTCCTATTCTTCCATGGTAGGTTATTCTTCTGTCAGGGTCAATTGTCCCTCAATAGCTTTACTTTTTGCTCGCTTAGGTTGTTTACTTGTGGTTGTAGAAGGAGAATGCCTCAAGTGGGTTAGTTTCTTCATGGGGGAGGACTGTCCATATAGGTTTGTCCTTTCTTCTTTATTTCCTCTCGTTTCTCGTTTTGCTAGGGTAGCCAGGTTATTGAAAATGTCTGGGGAGGTTAGGTCTAATGAGTTGGAGACGTGGTTATCCTTGTCTGATGATTGCCTGATTCTCGAGGTTACTTCCCCTTCCACTCCTTATAAAGCTTGGAACATCCCATGTGCCCTCTTAGGTGATAATAAACTTAATAAACATCCCATCATTTCGGCCCCTCTGATCTCTCTTTTCTTAAACATATTTCCTCCTTCCAATAATGAAAATGAAGGAAAACAGCTGCTAATGCAGATTCCCTCAATCATAATAGACGAAAAAGACAAACAAGAGGAACAATATGGTCGACGATCACCGTGGCTGATGCTAAGGATGTGCTGATCTTTCTGTCAACCATTTCCTTTAAAATTTTCTAATTAGTTAGTGCAATATATAAACAGAGGTAATGTTGTCCCTTCGGGGACATCCGATAAACAGAGGTAATGTTCTCTTCGCGTATACGAAGAGTAGTCCAAAAATCCTCTATTTTGTGTCCCTTACTCTATGACAAATTCTCACTTTTTTGGACATTAATTAATACTAGTCCAAAGCCTTGTTTTGTGAGTACACAATCAAAGTTTGCCATTGAATCCTAGGGGTAAGCGTCGGAGCCACTTTTGCACAAAGGATAAATTATATCTAGTGGGGTGAAAGAACTTCTTAAAACAGTGGGTAAAGTTCCACACCTTGGCTTTCAACCATTAATAAATGTTTCTTTCTTCTCAATTTTACTCTTGGTCCGCTTAATTTAATTCATCTTATGTATTTTCCCGAACAAATATATCCTAATGGGGTTCATTTCACCTCGGTGAGAATTGAAAACCATAGATCGCATGAGCTGTTGATAGTTAATTTGTACTTACAGGGTCGTTCTTTTAGGCTGTCAATCAGCAATTATACTTTAATAACCGAGGTAGGTTTTCATAACATTTTTTACTCAAGTATTTTTGTCTATCAATGTATTTATTTATTTTCTCATTGTTATCTTACCGAAATAACATTGACTACGCATTTAAAATTTTATACAAACTAGATTGTAATTCATGTTTATGCATGGAAACATTTAACAATAGTGAAAATAAAGTGATTTTAGTTTACCTAGAAGCTTATTTGGATGGAGAGAGGAGTAGAGGAAGGGGCCAGGGTTAGGTTTAATCATAACCTCATTTGAATGTTTTTTGAGGCAGGAGGAGGGGGGATTTGGAGGGTTCACAACCCCACTTTTTTTAATTCTCCCAATTAGAAAAATTTGGAGGGTAGTGTTAGGAATTTAATCTAATCCCTAAACCTATAAGAAACGAAAAATAGATAAAAATATGTGCCAAGAACAATCACACAACATAAATATTTACAAGGTTCAACAATATGTCTGTGTCCACAGAGTTGCAAGAATTTAAGGAAGAGAAAATACAAAACTAGCCATATAATACAGTTTTCAATACATCAAATCCTAATCCAAAGCAATAGTATGTATATCTCCAAAAATGGATACAAGATGAGTCAAAAAAAATTTCCTTACGGCAAATCTCCCATTTAAAATCGTAATGCATCCAAATTAGGTTAGATCACAAACCAAATCAAACACAAACCAAAATCCACATAGCCCAATAGGAAGTAAAGGGGAGGGTTTAACTTATATTTAAAAAAATTTAATTGCTAATTATGCCCTTATGATGTTAATTTAGAGAGATGCTATATTCATAACATTTTCACAACAAATTATAAGTAATTAGTTATTATTAGTTCAAATTTGAACCTAATACTAAAATTACTTTTTTGTCCTAACAATGACAACTAATAACAACTTACTAGTTAAAATTTATTATAAAAATATTATAAATAAGTCATTTCTGATGGATTTATATCTAATTCCTTAAAATAAGCAAGTATGGGTTTCAATGCATGACACTAATTACGAGAAAATAGCCACATAGACGATGTCAGAAGAGCCCACATCTTGATTACGGATATGATATGTCGGAATAGTGAACTATAAATAAATTTCCATTATAATTCTAAAAGGTGATGGGACCCATGTCAGAATGGAGGGTTCTCATCGTTACAAACCCATTGACCTCATTAGTATAAATAGGGCAAGACCCAAGAGGGAAGGGAGTTGCATGCTGTTGAGAGAGAGAGAGAGAAAGAGAGCGAGAGAGAGAGTCCAAGGGATAAGATAAATAACGTAACATTGTCCATTGTTGCATGCATACTTCGAAACAAGAAACCCACCTTGGGTAGCATGGAAACTGAGTGTTTTGGGCCCTAGTCTAGCTCCACCACCCGTTCTTTTAGGGCTTTTCCTTTTCGGACCTCTCATTATGAACTACTCCCTCATTCCTACATACAAATTGGTTGTGGCATCAATCCAGTTCAAACAAGGTTGTTCCAATCGATCTCCCACATATTTCTTTTTAAAATATAATAATTCTAAAGCAAATTGAATTTTTTGTTTTAAAATTTTCATTTATTTTAAATATAAGAATTTTATAGCAAATAGAATTGTGTAAGAATAGAATTTTTCTAAGACTATAATTGAAAAATCTTAAATTGCAATTATAATTAATATAACTGATAATTTAAGGAGAAAATTAAACTTTAAGAACATGATTTGAAAGGAAAAATCATTAGCCTCTAAAAAGTGAACTCTTAATTTTTCCATGTTCCCACCAAGAATAAAATTTTCAGTAAATTATAATAAAATGATCAAAAGCATAGTTTATAATACCAAATATAAAACAAAACACAAAGAACAAAGTTGTATTTTATTATTATTATTTTTTGAGACCAAAGTTGTAAAGTAGACATAATAAAAGAAAAAAAAATACATTTACAACAAAGGTCAAACTATAATAGTCCACAAAAAAAAAAAAAAAAAAACGTAATAGGAATACTAATAAACTACAACTAGAGTTAGATCTGCGTGATATCAAATTTGAGATGTCAGTGGTATAGTAGACAAATAATTTGATGCTAAGTGCCTCTATATTTTAAATGAGCTGATTTGTGCTAATTAAATGTTGTTCCACCTCAGTTGTAAAATTTTGAATGTGTAATGCTTTCAACTATTTAAAACTATTTGAAGTCCATCGAAAACTACATCTTCTAAAACTACTTCTATCACATTTTATTTTAGATCACATTTGAAATTAATTTAAAACTTAGATTTTCTTATAAAAACATATTATTAGTACAAATATAAAATTGAATGACAATGTATACTATGTTAAAAAAATTGGTTGTTCATATCTTATTTAAAAAATGCACCCATGAAATAAATTTATTGCATCACAATAACATAAATGTTAAGAAGTAACATAGTTTTTTTTTTTTTTTTTAATAATTTTTTTAACCTGAAATAATATAAACAAGCACAAAAAATTTGCATTTTCTTCCCAATAATAATATTAAAAGGCTTTTTAAAAGTTAACAAAACACAATATTGATGATATATAAATATGTAAAAATTATTCTACATATTTAATTGCATATTTTAAAATGTACCCATGTACATGCATGAGGTTACAAGTTAGTGTTTCATTTATGTATTGCATAGGATCATATACACCGCTGGCTAGTGTTATAACATATTATTGTGAAAGAAAGAATTAAATTGAAAAAAGAAAAAGAAAAGATTAAACCAAAAAACAAACCCTAAACCCTAAAACTTCAAAAGAAACTTGTCTAAGACTAACTATAGGTGGTAGTTAGGGCTCGAGTTGGTGATGCGAGATGGATCCAAAAAAGGGAGTTTCTAGTAAAAATCTTGAGAAAATTATTTTTATTATGTGTGTGTGAATGGGTACAGTAAACAAGCCAAAACAAATTTTTCTTGAAAAAATGAAAGAAAAAAAAATCCATCAAAACTTTTAAATTTTGTGTCCCATCCAAACTTGGAATTCAAATTAGAATTTAATTTGTAACATATGTCCTATCCAAACTTTTTAATTTTGTGTCAAATGAGTTAATTCAGTGCAAAATTCGAAAAGTCCAATATAAATGAACCATAAAAAATTCAATCATATATCTAATTATATATCTAAAATTAGAAGAAGAAAAAGTTTGAAAGATTATGTTTTTCAATGACAATATTTGTTTGTCTAGTTTAAAATAATTCAAATTTATCAACTTTTTATATAGTACTATGAACCATGGTCATTTATTAAGTAGAAGCTTATCCATATGGTAAGTGTGTGTGTGTGTTTTTTTTTGTTTTTAAATAGTTCAAAACTAGAATTTATAATGCTAGTGGCTCTTTTGTTTGTTAAGGAAAGACAACTTGGAGATGGAAGAATCAGCTCGTAGTTAAATTCAACTAGCAACTGCTTCAATAAACAATGAAGATCAAAATACTCAAAATGATGAGTTGGTAATTGAAATTATAGAAATGGTCGAAAGGCCGGAGATTCAATCATCAAAACAGTTTTGTATCTACAAGGTTCCACACTATCTTCGAAAAAAATGGAATGAAGAAGTCTTCACTCCTCAGGTTATTTCAATTGGCCTGTTTCACCACAAAAATGAAAGATTGAAAGCCATGGAAGAGCATAAAGAAAGATACTTCAGAAGTTTTGTGAAACAGAGTAAGATAAACTTAAGAGTATTTAGTAGGCACAATAAGGGAAATGGAAGAAAGTATTTGCAGGTGTTATGCAGAGACTATTGACCTGACCAGTAATAGGTTAGTGAAAATGATATTGGTGGATGCGAGCTTCATTATTGAGCTTTTCTTCAGACATAGTTCAGAAAGTATGACAACGAATCCTTTGGTTGGGGAACCAAGGGCTGGTGCTCTGATGCTTGACAGCTTCCATTCTTTGTTATTGAGATTAACAATCTTAACAAAGGAATCTTAAAGATCACGATGAGAGATGAATACATTGCTCTCTGTAATGAATTGAACAGTTTCTAGGAGTATCCTTGGCACAGTTGGGAGGCAACGTTAAAACGTCAGTATTTTAGCACCCCTTGGTGAACCGCATCAACAGTGGCTGCTATTAGTCTCCTGGTGCTCACTTTTATACAAACATGTTTTATCATCCAAGTAGCAAAGGTTCAAAGGCTGTATAATTTAGATGGTTGTTCCATCTTTGACACCCTCCAATATCTTATCAACATTCTGTGGTTGAGAAGAAGTGAAGAGCTTTGTAAGAAAATCCACCAACATACTTGAAAAGGCATCCTCATCCCCGTGCCAAATTTCAGCATCGTCTTTTAAGTTTTAAGTCCTTTGATGAAATTTATCCTCTCTCTAAGTAGCTTTTCCATGAAAATAACTTGTGTTTCCGTCACCCCCTTCGAGCCATTGTATTTTAGATCTTTGACACAACATTCTCTTTTCTTTATCAAGCAACCCATTCAATTCTTTCCTTAACCGGAGTACCACTTCATACTCTCTCTCATCTAAGAACACATGAAGCAATAAAAATTATGTCTTTCTTTTTATTTTCTTGATAGCAATAATATCAAACTTTGTTTTTTCCCCCCTTCAAATCACGATGCAATTTGTATGTTAATTTGAGATTAATTTACAGTGGTCATTTTATTAGTGAAATTTAGTTTCTAAATTACCAGATAACTAAGTGAATTAAATTTTAATATTGATGGTAGAGTAACCTTTTTTAAGTATTTCATGTGACATCTGTAATTTTTAGTAAATTATTTGTTAATTGTGAGATAAAATAATAACTAAAAATTAGTTTATTTTTAAAAAGAAAAAATAAAAAGCTTAGCCAAATGCGGAGGTATAGAGTAAAACCTAAGAGTCTTTAAAGCATTTATATTTATACAAAAACTCATGTTTATTTAACATAAGTACCTGCTTTTTATATTTTACCTAACTATGTAAAAAAAAGTCTAAATTTGATAAAGACATAATGCAAACTCATGATTTACACCCTGCAATCATAGCGGGTCAAATCAACATTCACAAATCAAGGAATGAGATATGCCATATGTACACAATCACTCCCTTTTCATTCCCAATTTAATAAAATCAAAACCAAAAAACCTAGGCCTCATGACTAATGCCGGAGACGATGTCCGGAGAAGCCACTGGAGCTGCTATTGCTCATTTACAGTTTTACACTCCCACCCCCATATCTGAGAAACAGACACTCCTAGTAGCAGAAGTTAGAAACTCAGAAAACAATGGCTTCCTCCGAAAATCCCACAATTGAAAAATAAATAAGTAAACTTAAAAAAACACCAAAGAAGAAAAATAATACTGCTAGTGGCACGAAAGTCAATCCAAAAATATATTATGTATCGTTAATAATAGTAATAATTTTATGTATTATGTATTGTTAATTTTATACTTAATAATTATAATGATTAGGGGTGGGTGGAGTATTAGTGGGATTAAACTTGTTTTGTTTAATAAAATATTTTATTCAAAAAAAAAAAAAAAAAAAGTGCTCTTTTTTGTTTTGCTTTTTTCTATGTCTCATCTAATATCTCCTCTAGAGCCCACGTGACAACTTCAAGAGTGTAAGTTGTAACTATCAATAATCAAATATTGAATTATCAATAATCAACTTATTGACAGTTGTATTTGATTATTGATAGTTAAGACTATATTTCACGTGACAACTTCTTGAAAGAAGTATAGGTCAACTATCAATGATCAAATATATATCATTATTGATATATTTTTATTATTGATAGATACAGCCTATACTTCACTTGACAACTTAGGTCAATTACATATCAATATATTTGATTATTAGTGGTTGTATATTTTTTGAGAGAGAATATTGGTAGTTGTATTTGATTATATATAAGTTGTGGGTTTTGTTATTTTCATTTCCTAAATTTAACTTTATTAGCCCGTGACCAGAGTCAGTCTCTTACCACAATAATTTTTATAATTTTGGCCGCAACTTACTAATAGTGACTAGTGAGTCTTCTCCGTCAGGTGTGCAAATCCAAGCAAAATTGTGAAAATTACCGTGGTATCAAGCTATTCTTTTTAGTACAAAGTTTAGTTACAAAATTGGTTATAATCCAAAACTACAACATTACTCAATATCATTAATATTAGATACAACCTTACTCAATATTATTCTAAACTCACACTGTCCTACCTGATACGGTTGATAATATCAAAAACACGTTAAAAACATCCATATTTCAAAAGAAAAAATTAACCAGCAATACCCAAACTTCTTAAATCCTAAATGGACCTAATAGCCAAGCAAACAACATTACAAAATCCATAAAATGACAAACATAGACGCGAAAAAACAACATTATGAATTTATAATGCGCTACTATTAGGAAAAGTGTGTTAGTAGCCTACTAACACACTTTTCCTAACTACTGGAATTTTTTCCTAAATCACTACCCTCTGTTGGTCTGTTTGTGCATGTTCCTGTTGTTGCAGTTAAACAAATAAACATTATTTTATATTATTTTTTACAGCCCCTACTCTTTGTATATAATATAACTTTACTCACAGCAAATATAATTTTGGGTCTCTGAGAGACGGATTCACAAACACAATCACACATTTACTAATCAATTATTCATATATTCAATTCACAATCATGCTCAGCCAAAAAATACAAAAAAAAGGAACAAACACCACAATCACATATTCGCACAAACTATAAATGTATGGTGTGGAGAAAGAGCATCAGAGAAAAATCATATCAGTATTAGGTTTTAAAAGAGATAATAAATACTTGTGGGTAGGTGGGAATGGAGAGACCGATGGCGTGATCGGTGGGTCAGTGGCCGGTGGTTGCGGTTGATGCTTGATTGTCTCCCCCCCCCCCCCCCCCTCTCTCTCTCTCTCTCTTTTCTTTTCTTTTTTTAATTTGGAATTATGTTAAACGACGTATCTTTTCTTGTTGGGCTGGGGCCTGGGCTGATATGTTCTTGGAGGGGCCCCAAACATGATTTTAATACCCAATTTACCTACTAAAAAATTTCCCTATATTTATGAGATATACATAGTTGCTGTCTTTTTTATATATATACCCTCACGGTTTTGTTTGTTGCCGTGAGAACTCAGAACTAAGAAACATAGATCACATGAGCTGTTGATAGTTAAGTCATACTTAAAGCTTCGTTCTTTCGGCTGCTACATGTTCATAACTGAGGTATGCTTTCGTAATATTTTATACTCAAGTTCCTTTGTCTATTAATGTATTTATTATTTCTAAAAAAAATATATTATTAATCTATTTATTTATGGAAAAAATTTAGTTTCAAACTTGGTTATAACCAATAACTACAATTTTCATTTAAAAAAATTAACAGGACAATATATTTTAAAAATATATCAATTGGATTACATATTCTAGCACGTAAGGCAAAATCCCTACCTTTTATGAGTGTCTGGATGGATGTTGTGCCACCAGACCTTGTATCCATTCTTCAGGCTGATTTGACTAGCCTGCCTTAATAAAACGTCTTTAGCTTGTTTCTCAAAAAAAAAATTGGATTACATATTCTCTATGTTCTTAATATATGCGTTAAATTTCATACCAATTATATATTATTTACTATTTCATTTATAAACTTAATTTTTATACATAATTTCAAATTACAAAAACTTGAAATTGTGTAACGTTTTTGCCTCAAGCATATTTGTTCTCCTTAAAAGATCAATAATGCAACGTTTTTGAGACAAGACAAGACCCGAGAAGTTTGGTAGAACCTCAATGCCAAGGAAAAAATTGAGATTACCCAGATCCTTAATGGCAAAATTAGTCTTTAGATGACAAAGAAGATCATCAATTGCAAAAGGTTTAGAGGCAGTAATAATAAGATCATCAACATAAATGAGAAAATATATAGTAACGGTGGCATTGTGATAGATAAATAGAGAAGAATTAGACCCCGATCCTCTGAAGCCCAAAGAAAGTAAGTGAGAAGAGAGCCATGAGAACCAAGCTCGAGGAGACTGCTTCAACCCATAAAGAGCTTTCTTCAACTTGCCTACGTGTTTAGGAAATTGGGGGTGAATAAACCCAGGAGGCTGAGACATATAAACATCTTCAAATAGATGGCCATGTAAGAAGGCATTCTGAACATCAAATTTTCGAAGAACCCAGCCTCTTGAAACCACAATAGGGAGAATCGTTTTGACAATGGTGGGTTTGATTACAGGACTGAAGGTTTCTCCAAAGTCAATACCAGGAAATTGATGAAATCCTTTAGCCACCAAGCGAGCTTTATAGCGCTCAACGGAACCATCGGCATTATGCTTAACCCAAAATACCCATTTGCATCCAATGACATTGCGAGTAATGTGAGGAGGAACAAGAGCCCACGTCTAATTTTTTAGCAAGACATCAAACTTGGCATTCATGGCTGCAAGCCAATTGGAGTCTTTCACAGCAGTGGTGAAGCAAGTGGGTTCAACAATGGAGGCATAACCATCAACGAGAAGAGCACTCGGAACTGGATATCGCACGGTACCGTCGGTGAAGGTTTCGGGTTTGGTGATGGAGTTTTTGGAGCGAGTGATCATGGGATGGGTGGGTTGAGGGTCATTAGATGTGGGTTGATGATCAATGTGTGTGGGGTGTTTGTGGGTTGAGGGAATGGAGGGCCGGTGTGTGTGGGTTGAGGGAATGGAGGGTCGATGTGTGTGGGTGAAGGGTCAGTGGGTTGAGCATCATCAGGGGAGTTGTTTTGGAGTAGTGAAGGAGGCGGAGAGATATGAGAGGGAAGGGTTTTAGGATGGGGTAAAGGAGATGGCCAAAATGGCCCATTACCATTGATTTTCGAAATATGTGGCCAAAAAACACTGTTTCGGAAATAATTGGGAATATACCACTTTTTTAAGTACTCGAGTTTGGTGAACTCGAGTACTATGTATTTTACCTCTACCGTGGCACGCTGACATGGCAGCTGATTCAAAAATTCCACTTAGTACTCGAGCTTCACGAGCTCGAGTAATGTATTTCTGTGGTACCCGAGTTTCGGAAACTCGGGTACGATTCTGCCTTAACAAATTTTTAAAAAAAAAACCCTGGGCCAACTCAGCTTACTTACTCAATCTGTCACTCTCTCATCTATCACTTTCTCAATCTCCCTCTCAATCTCGCTATCTCCCTCTCAATCTCCCCTCTCAATCTCGCTATCACTTTCTCAATCTCCCTCTCAATCTCGCTGTCAATCTCCCTCTCAGTCTCGCTCTCGCGCTCTCGCTCTCGCTCTCTTCTTCGGCACACAAGCTCTTCTTCTTTCTCTATTTCTCACGGCAACACAGGTTCATCACTCTAACTTTTCTCTTCTTCGTTGACCTCTCTATTTCTCTATTTCTACTCAATCTTAATGCATATAGGCTCTGGGATGTGGGTTTCATTTGAATTTTTTTTTTTTTTTTTTTGTGGGTTTGCTTGGGTTTCATTTGATTTATCGTGGGTTTTGTTGGGGTTTTGTTCGTTTGTTTGTGCGTTTTGTTTCGTTGTATTTTCACTGATTTGTTTTGGGTTTGTCTTTATTTTCTATTTCTGTTATCTTTTTGTGGGTTTGTAATGCAAATTATGTGTTTGATGAAATGCTTCTATGAACTATCTATGAAATGCTTCTATGAAATGCTTCGTGGACTCGTTGAATTTGGGTTAGGATAACATTTGCCGTTCTCATTTGGCACATTTAGCTTGTTTTATCAGTTTAGGATCTTAAGGGTTGGGAGTTTAGGGGTAGAAAATGATCATCTTATAAATTTATTGTAGTTGATGCAATTAGGAAGGAGAAAGGGTTTGTAATCACATTTAGTTACAAAATCCTCATATGCCTTAGAAAGTCATTAGATTCACAATTAGGAATTGGAATTTCTTAGTGTGTTTTTAATGTAAATGTTCAAGGTTGAAATCCGTTTTTTTCTAACTATTGAATTATCAAAAAATAGAAAAGTAGAACAACTCTCTAAATATTTCAAAAAATCTAGTTTAAGATTGAAAGATTTGAGGGCGTCTTTAAGGTGCTATATATATTGTTTTTTATGACCCTTTAAAGTGCTATATATGATGACGCTTTGTACAATACTTATGAAACCTTAATTCTGCTAACATGGTAGTTGAATAAAATCTTACAGTATTGTTACCTATAAACCTCCTATACTGTCTCTTAACAATTCGTACTATCATCCAATAATAGAGAGACCACATACAAAGTTCAGAAAATAAATTTCAGTACCCTACATGTACTACAAGTCATAGTACTAGTTATAATGTATGTATGTATATCTGTTTGTTTATGATGTTGTCAAATTTAAAGTATCTACCAACATCTTTTACGTTTGAACACAAGACATAGTAAATGATCTTTTAAGGGATCACTATTTTATTGCTTCAACAATTGTATCCTTTCAAATGAAAACATAAAAGATAAGGCAAACAGAGATGACTTTTGTTTGGGCTAATGCATATGCAATGCGGGACGGACTCACTAGCTATGCTTTATAGAATGTGTCCAGATGAGGATGTATCCTCTTAACTCAGTAGAACTGTAGAAAAGATTGAAGCCAACTCTATAAACCAAACCCGTGTTTGGTGGAATTTACTCCAAAGATCTTTATGATCTGTTTATTGTATCTGAAAATATTAATTTATTTTGCAGCTAAATTATATATGTACAAATTTTTAAAGATTCACAATAATAATTTTACACAATTAATTTTTAAAACAAAATAAGGTAAATAAAAAAACAAAAAAAATCATCCAAAGACAACCTTAAATATTGAAGGAGTGAAATTAAGTTATGTACAAATTGTTATTGGTACTAGGAGTAGGAATACTCTTAGAGCTCTTTCTTAATTTTGTGATATGGCCATATGGGATAAGCTTTTGGGGCTACTTTAATTGGAATACAATTCAAGTATTACTTCTCAAAGTCTTATTCAAAAAACATATATAATACTTCTAAAAGAAGTTCTAAATATTTGTTTTCTCAAGGGGGTATATATATATATATATATATACCTCTAAACAAAAGAAAAGCTAGAATGAAAAAAAATAACAATACAATAACATTATACTGATACTTGTATTTATTTATTAATTTGACTGATATGGTGCAGTGTGTTATACAAAGAATTTATGCTTCTAACTTGGAACATTATGACTAATTGACTAGCAAAAAGTGCAACAGTAGGCAGTTTCCTGGTTAATGTAGTGTTTGTGAATGAAAGACAGGACTTAGCGCAATCATAGCCGACCTGCAAGATTATGATCTCACAATCATGTTGTAACACGATTTTTTATTATGTTAATGAAGCTTATACTCTGATATGGATGTCCTTTTGGGGGCGCATATTGAATTTATTTTGTCTGCTATTCTACGGTTCTATATCTCGTGGCCATGTGCTTGGCTCAGTTAACTAATGTATATGTACGAGAGAGAGAGAGAGAGATGACAGAAGACACTAGTGGCATACATGGATAGGCAGGTAGGTCTCAGTCGTAGCTAGGCATGAACCATCAATGATACAATGAATAACACAAATTGAGTTGTGACTTTTGTGTTGGGCCATAAAGTATAAAGTGTATAAAGTAATAAACGGTGAAAATAGCTATATAGCATTTTGTTCAAACTATGTTGCAATTTATTACTGTTTCGGAAATATGTAGGGATGACTCACTTTTTGAGTACTCGAGTTTGGCGAAATCGAGTTTTCACTGGTACATTTTGTTTTTGTTTTTTGTTTTTTTTTTTAATGAACATTTTCCTGTGATATTAGAGCAATCAGTAATTGTAGGACACAGTTAGCGTTCTCATTGAGGCCATAATGAGTAGGATGCTTGGAGTATTAAAGTGAGGGTTGATTTTAATAATGTAGAGAGACTTTCATTTTAGAAATTTCTTCCATCTGAATGTTGCAGCCTTCTCATTTAATAAATTAGGGTTGAAAATGTTTTATCGTGTATGCTGATGTATTCTATTTCTATTAGTTGAATATGTTGTAATCTACTTAACATTCTGAAGTTTAATTCATTTTTTTTTTTTTATGAAATCAGTGAATGCTGCATTAGATATATATTATTGCCATTTTCAATAAAATATGTTTATAATTAAAAATAAATAAATAAGAAGAAGAAGAAAGTTTATGTATTTGAAGTGAATTTTCCCCTGATTGTTGTTGTCACCAAATGCCAGATATGGACCCACATGAAGCGGGACCTTCTATACAGACTGTCTTGAGCAGGCAGCCAATGCATCGTTCTAGTTTGCTATGGGATGCTCCTTTGGAAGGCGAGGTATGCACTTGTTAAAACTATGGGCAATATATGTAGTAGAAAGAGTTTTGGCGTTTAAGAAGCGTAATTAATACTAAGTTGCTTTGTTTGCAGGCAGTGCCAGGTGTACTGACTTGTCGTAACCGAGATAAAGATCTGCTTGAAGATGGTGCAGTTTTAGATCCACGGATTACAGCTTATATCATAGATGCAGGGTTAGATGGGCTACTTCGGGTCCCACGTATGGACCTCGACCATGCATTGATCACGGCGTTGGTGGAGAGATGGCGGCCGGAGACGCACTCATTCCACTTGCCCCACGGTGAGATGACCATCACGCTACAAGACATGGAGGTTATAATGGGGGTACCTGTAGATGGCTTGCCGATGGTGGGAGATACTGAAAACGATGATTGGGCCCACTTCTGCTGGGAAATGCTAGGGCATAGGCCGCCGGGAAGACTCGTTGGTGATCGTCGCAAGAACATTGGAGTGATAGAAGGGCCGAGGGTAAAAGTCAAATGGCTTGAGGATCAGTTTCGCAACCCTCTCCCAGCTGACGCCACCGAGCAGCTTGTGCAGCAATATGCTCGGTTTTACATACTGGAGATGTTGGGTGGTACGTTGTTTATGGATAAATCTGGCGAACGGGTCTCACTTATATATCTGCAATTTTTCAATCCAATCAGCAACGGAAAGAAGTATAGTTGGGGTAGTGCAGCACTAAGTTGGCTATATAGACACCTATGTAATGCATCAAAGAAGACAGCCAAGCAGATTGGCGGTGCACTGCTATTGGTGCAATTGTGGGCGTGGGCGAGGTTTCCACACATATGTCCTGTGATGAGGCATCCACACCAGGCATTGCCCCCAGGTCCACTTGCTATCAGGTATGTAGAATCTTAGATAGTTACTGCTTTACATTTCCGCATTATGTTTTTTCTCATGGGAATTATGTAAGTACCTAATATGGCTTTTATGTCTCTGTTGTTTGCTAGATGGAAAGGGGCTAAGATAACAACTGAACATGGAATGCACATCCTACGCGCCTATCATGTGTCGCTTGCTTCGCTACGGCCAAATCAGGTATCGTGCCTTACAAGTGGGAACCACTTTGGCATGTAGTTGTTTTACTTACAATTTGCATATACATGAATAAACATTTTATTTTTTTCAGAGCAAAGTTACATGTATTGTTCACATTCTTGATAATTTTTGATAATTATATTGATAATTACACATTTTTGATAATTATATTGTTAATAAGGTTGTTTGCATCGGTTGGATCATTGCAGATTGTGTGGGAGCCATACAAAAAATATTTGCGCTCCCTTCCCGCATATTGTGGCCAACACATATGGAGGTCTATCGTGCCACTCATACATATATGGGTGGTTGAAGACCATCACCCTGAACGTGTTTTCCGACAGTTTGGGATGAAGCAAGGCATACCATCCGATGTCGATACTTCAGTTCCCCTTCACAAGATAACTCTCCAGGGCAAGCAACACAAAAATTGGGCCGAAGAACATCACACGCATATTGTTAAATGGACTGCGCACGCCACAATTGCCAATGCACCGCCCTTTCATGGAGAGATCAGCTACAATGACGAGTATATGGTGTGGTTTCGTCCCCGTACTGTTCGCCATATTACAAAAGAGACCTCGTACTGGGACACTTTGGTAAGTTTACAAAGACTAGGGCAGTTATAAATGTACCTTGTTTCGCATAGTTTAGCTCAAGCTACTAACACTACTCTTGTATATTTGTGACAGGTTGAATCACAGTTGAAGATTATGGCGAAGTGCGAACCAGGGTCTGAGATCTACACCGACTGTATTAAGGCCTTGGAATCTATTGAAGAGATTGGTCGGTTGACCTTGGACGATGCACGCGTTACGGGCAACACAAGTGAACCGGCTGTAGGGCGTGGTCGACAAGCAAGTGGACGTCAAGGGCGTGGAGGCCGTCAATCTAGTCAGCGTCCCACATCTACTCAGCATCAGCGTCCCACACCCGTGCCCACATCTAGTCGGTGTCCCAAATCTGGACAACGTCACACACCCGTGCCCACATCTAGTCAGCGTCCCACATCTAGTCGGCGTCACACACCCGTGCCCACATCTAGTCGGCGCCACACACCCGTGCATGACCACACCATGGAGGAAGCAAGTCAGACAGCAGATGAGATGTGTTTGGACACTGGTTATGACATGGGCTCCATGGCACGCGATGATGCGGGTCCATCCCATACATTTGCCCATGGGGACACATCTCTGTCCCCATCCATGAGGTGCAATGATACCTGCCCACCCACATCTCCTAGTACATCTCCGTTGCCCACCACCCGTATGTTTCCCCCATTGACTACCAGCACCACCCCGAGTTCAGCCAGACACAGATACCCGCCCCCCCACCAGAGGCTTCACACATTCCAGATCGGCCGCGAAGGCCGCAACGGACACAGACACATCCTCCTGATTGTGGGACTGGACATGGTACTATACTTCGATTCAATACCGATTACATATACATCTTTTTATAGTTAAATGATTTTCATATTAGTATTTGCTTGTGTTCTTTTCAGGCAAGGTGAGACCAGTCAAGGAACCAGTGAGGAGAAGAAAACGGGGATGATTAAATTGTACGAATCAAAGGTCTGGTTTGTGGCTTTGGTTTTTCTCTCAACTCATACCACAACTATTTACATTCTCTAAATTTATCTTCTTTATGATTTCCTTGATTTCTTCTTTTCATAAGCTAATATGGGTATTTTGGGTCTCTTTTCTTCTAAAGTTTTAGCTGCTGGGTATGGAGTTGTGTTTAGTCAAGTAATGTTTGTTTTGGTAGCCAAAACGGTGAGGAAAAGCAAAGCTGTTTCAAGTGGAGGGACCAAAACAAAACTTGAAGAGGGAAAGAGTGTGGGAGGTGGCGAGGGAAAGTTTGGGATGGAAGCGAAGGGAGCCGAGAGTTTTTCTCTGCTCGGTTAATGGTTCTCTAAATGATGGGAGAGAAATGGATGGCTTGGCTAGGTATGTGTCTCTCTCCTAATTTTCTGATTCGCCTTCCCTAAAATTCCTAGATCGGTAGATCATCCTCCTCATTCTCTTATTTTTAATCTCCTTTAAATCCCTTCCTCTCTAGAATGATTAGATCTGTGTACATTTGATTACAAGTTCGATAGAAGAAACTTTGGAGAATAGAATTTGTATTTTTTTTTTCTGAGTTCTAGAGCAACTCACAATATAACTTACCTAAAGCTCAAAACAGCAAAAATCTGAGTTATGTGGGCATGTTTTGTTCCTTTGGCTTCTTGGGGTTTGTAATTGATATTTAACATTGTACATATTATTAGCTTTTCATTTTGCTAGCAATTTGGGAACTTAATAAGAAACTAAAAATTGATTATTGATTTGTTCATCAATTAGCCTTCTTATTTTATGATTTTCAGTATATATATATATATATATATATTTTTTTTTGTGTGTCATTGGCCAATGAATCAAATCTTGACTGTAATTTGCTTTAGTGAAATGATGGAGGCGTTCATTGCTTGAACTGGGGATGAAACAGCGTAATGATTATCTTGAGGGCATGGAGAACTGAAAAAAAAAAAGTAATTGAAATTTACTATTCTGGTTGGGAAAGTAATAGGATTTAAAGCTGCTCACTCTTAGTGTTGTACGATGGTTACTCACACCATCAGAACAAGATATTGATTAAGAACAAGGTATTGAGCAATTTCTTCAATTTTTTTAAATGTAAATAAAACCTTAGGAGCAGCGTATGTTGTCTTTGATTGTTAATTTATTTTAATGTCTAAGTGAGTGTAGTACATCTGAATAGTTATTTGAGATTATGTTTGCAGTTTGCACAATTGAGGTGGTGAATTTGTTTTGTAATAGAACAGTTATGTTTAGGGATTTTGTTGTGAGAGGTGTTAGTTAGATACTTAATATTTTTGTGATAATTTGTGGTTTTAAATGAGTACTTGGATTGAAAAGGCTTATCATTGAGATAATTTGATAATGTTACAAGCATTTTAACCTAATAGTTGTCAATTATATCATAAAAAATTTAATCTGTAATAATTATGCTATAGAAAAAACAGCTTTTTTCATAAATATATATTTGACTTTATTAGATCCTTCAAATTTTGTTGTTTTTATTCTTCTTTTAAAAAAAAAAAAAAAAAAGTGTACTTGATTAGTCAATAATAATATGCCTTCATCATGATTTACTAATTTGTGAGAGTAATATGATTTTTTTTTTCTTTTTAAGGATTGTTCTTGAGAAGTTGGATGTTTTAAGGAATTGAAGACCAACATTACAAAAGAGCTCAATGCCAGGCACAAAAGGTTTCTAATTTTTCTTTGATTTTTTTTCCCCTTGTATTTAAAACTCAACAGACCCCCAAATTCAATGAAACCTAAATTTACCACACTTCTTTTGCTAAAGCTTTGGATAATACCCTTATTTTGATTGATTAGAAACCTCTACCCTTAATTGTGGCCAAGCAGTATGATAATTGTTTGATTGTTTATCTTTATAGCTTTGTTTGTAGTTGTATATTCTTGTTATTTATACTTTTTACTCCCCATTGACTCAATTTTCTTTTTAATATATATTTTTGTTGTATGAGTTAGCAGTTTTCTATGGCTCCCACTAAAGGATATGTCACTTTTGTTAGATAAAGGTAAAATAGCACTGGCATTACAATTTTAGGTTCTTTTATCAGATTATACTTTTCCACTGCATACGAATTATTTTGCTTACTTGTTCACTAAAGGATATGTGTTATTTCTTATTTTATCAATTTTTGAATGGGTATCAAGTGTTTGCTTAACTTTTGAATTAATCAAACGTGTTGTTACTCTTAACTTTTGAATTAATCAAACGTGTTGAATTAAAAATTGTGTAATTAAAATTCTTATATGGATGAGATTAGCATTATATGACATACATATTTTTTTTTTTTTCATAGTTTCATATTTCTTTAAATAAAAACTCTATATTGATTTTCTTACTCAAGTCAAGGGGCAGGGCAGCACGTGCCTAGTTAATTATAGCATGTGACCTTGTTCATTTGGCTAGCATGTATAATTTACACACACATTCATTTATTTATTTACTTTGCCTTGAGCTTTTCTTTGGCTTGCTCATGGTCATGCTTCTATGGTTCTAGTTGTTTATGTTTTTATTACCATACAGGTTCTGGTAGCTGACCCTTTCAAGAATCCCCTTGTAAAAATCTTATATGATGAGTGGCTAGAGTATATGATGAGTGGCTAGAGCAACCAGGCTCGGAGAAAGCTAAGAGATTCATGCACACAACATACCATCCTGTGGTAAAAAGCATTACTTCTCAGTTTCACAATTGGTAAAAAAATTTGCTGTCCTAACCTCTGATTCCCTGAAGTACGTTGAAAGTTGCCAAATTTCTCTCCACTGGCTCAACCCGATAGATTTGTGTGGCCATCACTTCTTGTTCTGGGGATTGCATCCATGGAGGAGTCCAGTTTTGATAGAGTTTCAGGATTTTTTTTGTTCTTTTTCCAATTTTTACTCATGTATATACTTCATACTTGACTGTTAGCTAGAGAAACATTACTTATGTGGCTATGTAATTCACCATCTCTTATCTTTTATTTTTTTCCTATTGTATTTTCCTTTTTTTTTTTTTACCTCCTTTTAAACGTTAAAGGCTCCAAATAAAATTGTCTTGATTCATGTATTATCCCTGTGTATCTGAGTAAGACAATTGAACAGTCCAGGGAATGATAATGGCCTGATTCTTAAACAAAATTGCAGTCCTTATACGGTTCATATATATATATATATATTAAATTGGTTGCAATTGAGATGAGAGAATGCTTTTTTTTTACTGATGGCTAGCATGGTTGTAGCTGTTTATTTTTTTGATGGCAATAAGGCAGATTGGTACCTGAGTTTCAAACTCGGGTACCAATCTGCCTTATCAAATTTTTTTCAAAAATTCCTTGGGCCAAAAAACCTTGAGCGAAAGGCAATAAGGCAGATTGGTACTCGAGCTTCTGAAACTCGGGTACTAGATTGGTACCCGAGTTTCAGAAGCTCGAGTACCAATCTGCCTTATTGCCTTTCACTCAAGGTTTTTTGGCCCAAGGAATTTTTGAAAAAAATTTGTTAAGGCAGATTGGTACTCGAGTTTCAGAAGCTCGGGTACCAATCTGCCTTACCAATTTTTTTGGAAAATTTCCCTGGGCAAAAAAAACCTGAGCCAAAAAATTCCCTGTAAGCCAATTTCTGGATAATGCACAAATCTTTATGTCCATCTAGTTCTGGGGTTGTGGCTGCCCATCTAACTAAATTCACTGCAAGGTCAAATTGGCTAGAAGCTCATGCTTTCTCTATCTCTCTCAGTAAAAAAACAAAGAAACAGAGGTCCCCATATATGCTATTATATATTCCTTGGAAAAAAGGCCCATGAGTAGCAAGATCTCACATTTGCTTAAAACGGAATCATACAGGGGAACATGTCACATAGGAACTCTCTTTTTTGCTCGGGCGTAGGAAACTTCATGTAATTCCTTATTTAAATACTTCAAAAGCCTTGTTTTTACAATTTCCACAGTTGCAAAAAATACAATACATTGCATTTTATATTGTGTTTATGTACAAGACGCACATGGCACATACACATGAAAAATATTAAGAGGAAGACTCAGGACCCAAAAAAAAAAGACCAAAAATGAAGATCACTGAGATGTTAAGGCAAACCCAAAATAAGTAGGTGTTGTTTGGTAGAGTATATCCCCCACCCCCCCCCCCCCCAAAAAAAGAGAAAATCTCCCCTGCCAGTAATAATATAATGCATGGGAAGCAGTCATCACCCATGCTTTCCCATGCATTTCTGAAATTGGAGACCCCCACTTTCAACATGTAATCAGCTGCTACAACCTCCAGGTCTTCTAGCTGGTATTCATCTTAAACACCATCATCCTCTGTCTCACCAGTGGTTGGATCAACCTAATAGTATCGCCAAATGCATTAGTTAATAAAACAACTATGAAATTTTCATGCAGACTGAAACAATTTGCATCAGGACTACGAAATTTTCAAAGTATAAAGTGTTTTTGGAATGCTAGTCGACTAGAAATTGGCAATATGGTATGCCTCAAATTCCATTTAATTTACTTACACAGGCTAACTACGAAAAGGTTTTGGATTATAGTTAAGTCAATAGCCAATCTCTTTAGTAGATAATCACAAAAGCTAACAATGCAACTATGAGTTATAAATTTGTAAAAGACCACTCATCGAAAATCCAGCTAACTATAAGATTTCACCTGGTGTCATTATGCCTAGTTTCTTCAGGGCATAGTGGGATGGCTCAAAATGCCAAGCTTGAGGACAGCACATTATAATTTAAATAGAAACCATACACAAGTTCAATAATTTGAATATAAAGAGAAAGTCATCATTATCATAAGCATAATAATTTGAAGTTTTGAACTAGTACAATCAAAGACATTTAGAAGGAACTAAAGTGTTCAATTGTGAGAGTGTAGGCAATTCCTTTGATTGGTAGCAATGTTTAAGAACAAGTCAGAAGTTAGAACTTCTACAATCAGCATTAAAAAAATGGAAAAAATTTACATTTAAAAGGATGCCACGGTTCAAACTTAGTATACCTAGTCCGCGAGACCACCACTCGTCCGTACCTTGTTCCGCTTAGGGCATGTTCTTCGGTTATGCCCCTCTTGGTCACACAACCCGCATTGCACCTTCCTCCCCCCCTCCTTCCATGGTGTGGTTCTCGGCCGTCTCCCACCCTCGTCCATCTCATTCCTGATTCGTGTTGAGACAGGGCGACCTTTTTCTCAGATCAATCGAGGGTTAAGGAGGACTTTTCGAGTTTCTTCAAGATCCGGCCATGATAATCTATCTTTCAACACAGGGAAAACGGGAGCATAGCTCCGGAACAGTGCATCCACGCTATAGCATGGGTCAATGTACTGCTCTGCATCATGTCGATACCTAATACAAACTGCAATGACATGTGAACATGCATCTTGTACAGTTTCCATTTCTGACATGTGCAAGTTCTTTGCAACAGATTAACTCCATGTGTGTGATCCCCATGTCCATCAGTCCCTGCATTATGCGGTGTATCTACTTGATATGATTGTTGTTGCGCGCTCAATCTCGTGACCCTGTGATTCTCCGCCTTCGCCTTATTTCTCATGAAGATATCCAAGGCATATTTAGTCCATCTTTGACCCGATTTCAACTGCACTACGCTTTTATTACGACGATCATCAAAGTAGGCATTTAGTTTGAACCATGTGTATTTCACCATTGCCGTAATAGGCAAGCTACGAGCACCCTTTAGAACACCATTGAAGCACTCGGACACGTTTGTAGTCATCGCCCCATAACGGTAACCATTGTCAAAAGTTAGAGCCCATTTCTCTTTGGGCACATCCTTCAGATATCGGTGCGCATCCCGGTCGACATTCTCAATTGAATCGAAAGTGGCATTGAACTTTCGCTCTTGGGTAGCACTTGCTGCCCTCTATACTAGATTCTTTAAAGTTTCATTTTTCCATCTAGTGTTAACATTACTGCATAGATGACGAAGGCAGTAACGATTTTCTGTCATGGGAGGTCGCAGGTAGACGTCTCGATTAGTGTCTCTGAAGATAGCTTGTATCCCAGGGTGTCTGTCAAATATGACACACAGGTCTCTCCGGTCGGTCACATACGTTCTTATACAAGCCAAGAACCAACCCCAAGTCTCTGTGCTCTCGCTCTCGACAACAGCGAAGGCTAGTGGATAAATCTTATTATTAGCATCTGTCGCCATTGCAATCATCAATTTCCCTTTATATTTTCCATAGAGGTGGGTTGCATCAATGCTAATCACAGGCCTACACTTCTTGAACCCAACAATACATGGACAAAATGCCCAAAATACAGACTTGAATGTACAAGTTCCCCGTTCATAATTATCGTCCAGTAGTAAGTTATACTGTGTACCCGGATTTGCATCCGTAAGTCCTGCCAAAAAACGCGGCAACTCTGCATAAGACTCCTTAAAATCTCCGTATATAGTTGCAACGGCCTTTTGTTTGGCATCCCATACCTTGTATGTGAACCATAATGATTGCGTTAGACATGAATACAAGTTAAATCATTATAGTTGAAGAAAACAAATGAAGACTTGTAAGGCTATAAGATGAATATAATATTTCTTCCTCTTTATTCGTTTTTTTCTTTTTCTTTTTCAATTTCAATTTTCATAATATAAAGTATTCATGGGTTTTGGGAAAAAGTATCTTGGTTATACTAGATTGGTCTGCATGTCTCTACATTGTATTGAAAAAAGAATGCAAATTAAATAATACCTTGTAATGACATACTTCGTGTTTTAAGTCTGCCAAAACAACGTGGCGTAAGTTCTTTATCTTATATGCAGGGTCTTCTCGTATATAGCGCTCAAGTACGTATGTTAGGAACACCGAATCAATCATCCGACCATCGTGAGCATTCTGAATTTTGTCGCACGTGTGGGGGCCTTTGCATTTTGCGATCTTCCAGACATTGTCTCCCTTGCAACAAGTCGCACGGACTGACCATGTACAGGAATCATCCTCACAACTCACTATAAGCCTCTCTAAGTCTGAATGCTCAGTCTTGAAGCTAAAATTCTCTCGCAATGCGTACCAAGTCAATGCAAATTTTACTGACAATTTATTGGCGAATACCATCCCTTTCAGTGGCTGCTCCCCAGGCGTCCAACTTGATACTTTTGCTTGCATAACCGGTGATGGATCAAACATATTATCCCAAGTGTTTTTAGTGAACCATTCTGGTGTAGGATCAGGACCTGGGCATGTGTCTCTATTCTCTTCTACAACAACATCTTCAATATGATCAACATCCTCATGTTCACCCATGGTATCTAGGAACTCCTCGAACTCATCCCTAGTAACATCAATATGGGTTGCATCATCAGCAACTCCGTAATCATCTTCATTTTCGAATGTGCCCCCATGCAGCTCATCATGAGATAAATGCTCTCCTTAATGCACTTCATGGCGCCCTGCCTCCTCCTCAGTTGAGTTCACACCAGGAAATGTCTGCTATGGTTCATTGCCATACCCATCTCCTGTGTTCTCTGCACACCCTTGATAAGACTGTAGTGGTATTGACTCGATGTGCTCATTTGTAGTTCCATCCAAAACAGTATGTTGTGAACTCTCTCCAGCCTCTACTATGGTGGGCTCAACAGTGACATAGAGCTCCGAAGCGACAAATCCTTTCACCACCATTTGTTCAACAACTTCCCACATCATCTTCACTTCGGCGCCACACGATAACTGTAGTGACTTGTAGACATCCTGGGTGCCTACAACCAGTTGAGGTGCTCGATACACGATGGAAATGTTATGCCTGCACTGATCTAACCCCATCGCCTTCAATATTCTTCGTTTCAAATTCATAAGGCCTATCCCACGCTTCACCTTAACACATTTTTGCTTTTGGTTTGAGCCTTGGTATGACAACCCATTTAACTCATGATAATACGTCTCTCCATCGTAGTACACATAGAAAAAGTGAAAATCCATCACCGACCTGTTATTAACAATATTAAAAGTTGTCATAATCTATAAATAGTTACATAAATTTGGCGTATGATAAAAACAATTTCTATTCAAACTCAACCTCCTTGACCATGTGTATAGACTAGGGGCAGAGTCAGGGGGGGTCGAGAGGGGGCACTTGCCCCCCCTGACCCTGCCCAAAATTTTCCTTTTTTATGTGTGTAGCAATAAAAGGTGGAGACTTAATTGAAACTGTGATAAATAGTGCATGAGTAATGAAGCTGCATTAAAAACCCCTTCAACTACATGTTTTGAAATAAAATTGTAAAGTGGAGGGCCACAGTTGCTTACCATACATCATTTTGTGTGTGTGTGTATATATATATATATCCCTATCTTTTTGAAAAGTCAAACTCAATTGGTTTATCATAGATCTTCATATCTTTTTTTTTTACCTTATCAATATTTTTTAAAGTTCAAATTTAAAAAAAATAAAAAAATAAATAAACAATGATAAAAAAATAAACTTAAATAAAGAAGAAAAAGTATCAATTGAAGAGACAAAAATACCACCCCAAAAAAAAAAAAGTTTCCTTTCAAAAGTATTAAGCAATAAAATTTGGAAACAAATAAAATATACGCAATATATTATTGGCTATATATTAAAAAAAAAAACTAATAAAATATACGCAATATAATGATATGCAATGATTTTAGGGGATCTTTCAATATTGAATGATCACTTACTATTCATAATACTGGCATTTAATTGTCAAGTTTGGTTAATATTTTATATATATAATGCATATGTTGTATGCTACATACACAATATGTATTTGTTTATGGAGACACATGTATATTAGTTATAAATTTTGCCCCCCCTAAGGTCAAATCCTGCCTCCGCCACTGGTATAGACGTATAAATAATTGAATCTCTATCATAATGTGCACTTAACCATATATATATTCTATACACAAATAAAATAATAAAATGTCAACCATTTCGACTTTATTTTATTAAGCCAATTTCTTTGATGAGTAATGAATTCATATTATATGCAAGTTTCATAGGTAAGGTAAGTATGAGAAGGAAATATTACATTAAGAAACTGTACGGTAAGAAAAGGAAAAAATATACCAAACTGTATATACAGCCCCACTTTTATATCAGATAATTTTATATTGTGAAGAAATTGATAACTTGATATAAATAGAAAGAAAAAAGGAGTTTACGTAATTTATAAGTTTATATTAATTGCATATTATTATTTTGTTTTTTACTTCATCTAAAAAAATAGTTAATGTTATTAGAATTTTATTAGAAATTTTTTTTCAGTTTACCTTAAAGATAAGAAGTCCACATTAGTGAAGTACAATTCTGAAATTTCTAACCTTGGAGTGGGCTCTCTAGATACTGCCTCATTTGGGAGGGGGAATAAACTACAAAGTAGAAAAGAAATGAAGTTTTAAAGAATAGTATTCTTCTATTTATTTATTTATTTTAAATGTCATCATTTAAGTTTTTAATTGAAGGTCCCTATTAACTCCATTTTCTAGTCCCTGATGAATTGGAGGAGAGGTAAGGAGTAAAATATATATTTAAATGAATATAATGTAAACGAATTTACATCACCTTGAAAAATAAATTTATATGGTATGATTACTAAATTTGTCCTTATAATGAATTTATCATGATGATATTTAGATTACTTAATCAATTCTTTTTTTGTAATTGTGATGGATGATAATAAAGCGATACCATAGAGTGAGAACTTTCAATATTTTGGATCAATGACTCATAAAAATTGAGACGGTTAACATCTGTATATCATAAAATAAAAGCATGATAACTTGATATCAGATGAAAATGGCCAAACTCATTACACAGTTAAATTTCCACTATATATATAGAACCATGTATGTATCAGCAGTTGTACACAGTTAATATTGCAAAACTCATTACATGAAAGTCATGCATAAAAATCTCATACAAACACAATCTAAAAACTCATTGAGGTCATGTAACTCATGCAAAAAAATTTAAAAACTAAGCATTTAACAAAATACCTCTATGTACTGGTCACAAGAGAATTGACCCAACGGTGAAATGGATAGCACGTTGGTTGATGGAGACACGGATGGAGCTCAAGGACTTGCAGATGGTAACCAAACAGTCAAGTGTATGCTGAAAATGTCTGACTCGCAGAAGGAGTTCCTCAAGAGCATTGTACTGAAAATGTCTTAATGCTGATGGGTTGGTATTTGGTTAAATGGTACTCGAGCTCAAAGAACTCGAGTACCATTAACTAGCATTTACTCATGCCGTTGAAGCTAGTTCGTATGTGAGTAGGTGGGCGGGCAATAACTGTGGGAGAAGGTACTCGAGTTTCAAGGACTCAAGTACCTTGTTAAAACTGCCCAAAGTTCAGTGTTTTTTGGCTCAGTGTTTTTAAAAAAATATGTAAGGCAGATTGGTACCCGAGTTTCACAAACTCGGGTACCAATCTGCCTTAAGGAAATAAGGAAAACTCACACGCAAATAGTTTACTTGGTTCTCGAGTGTTTTTATAAAATGTCCTTTTTTTTTCATTTTTTATAAAATGTCCCCTTTTTTTTTATTTATAAAATGTCCCTTTTTTCTAAACCTGCATGCACAGTTTAAGGTGCTTTGATCAATCAGATCAAGGGCCTAACATTGAGAAATTGCTTTGACACCCCCATCATGCTCATTCGGATTGCAAACATTGCTTGCTTTGTGTACATGAGTTTGACATCAGTTTTAAGCTTCAGTTTGTAACTTTTCTATACAACTTTTTAAAACTTCATTTTTGTTGGCTCTTTTTTCTCATTATTTTCAATTACAAACTTTTCTATACAACTTTTTAAAACTTCATTTTTGTTGGTTCTTTTTTCTCATTATTTTCAATTTTTTTACAAGTATACTGTACCCCACCATCATAAAAACAAATTTAGCAAAAGACCTACATAAATGGTTCCCAAATATAGGTCAGATAACGGTTTGCATGTGTGTATAAGCGAGTAATTTAGAACAAATTCTTTCATGAGCTATAGTCAGTTACCAAGCTTGCAAAAAGTTGGTTAGCATTTCTACTTTGAAAGAGAAAAGGGGGAAAGGACTAAGGAGACACATCAATCTACACTATCATACAGCATAATCTACATATATAAACACCATTGTTGTATTTTACATTGAGAATGGTTAATATACAATCACTGCCGAAGCTTAATTCTTGCCATCTCTAAGGCTGCCTTGGCTGCATTAAGTTTTTGCTCCCTTTGATGACAAAGTTTTGTTGCCTCTTCTGCTTCCTGAGATGCAGTCTGCAAACTCTTTTCAGACTCCAACATATCCCTAGAAACCTCACCTACACGAGTCTCTAGCTCCTTAGTCTCAGCCTCACAACTGGACAACTGATTCTCAATTTGGAGAAGCAACTCTGTGACACAGGAAGCCTCTTCACGAAGTGAGTGAAGACACTGATTGGAGTCTATAAATGCAGTCATTATTTCGTCGTGGATGCGAGAAATATCATCATACCTTACTTTCTCACTATGTAACTGCTCCATCAAACCTTGAAAAGAATGTTCGTTGTTCATACCTTACTTTCTTACTTTCTTAACAACGCCTGCAACTTTATCAATCTTGCAATGAAGCTTCCCTGCAGCAATAAAACACGAGAGCTCCCTGTCATAGAGGAATAGAGAATAGGTGGATTAAAAACGTAAACAAATTTCAACCAGAATTACTTAGTAAAATTATTTTAATCTTAATCATTCTTTTGGCTGTATAATTATTTTAATGCAGTAATGCACTGATGCAACACATAGATTATTAAATTATAACTAAAACTTCCATTTCACAAACTCAGTTCACACAATAACCCTCTAGATTTATCAAAGTAGTTCCACATTTAAATCTACCTAGAATCCAACTGAAAGCTAAAACATAGAACCATGGCATTAACAGAATGCATATAAATTATAACTAACAAATGGATTGAATGTCCCAGCAATCTGCCTTGCAAATAAGATTCAGAAGTAAATAAACTGACATAGACACAACCAATATTGTAAGTGTATGAGTTGTTGGAGACTAACTTTATATTATTTCACCTGTACAGGCAAGACAAAATACAAAATTTGGAAGCAAATAATAATTGAGCAGATTTATGAGCAAAAAAATTGACAGTCACAGAATCTATGGTTCCATAGTTGTAAAGTAGGTGAAACTAAACACAAGGAACTTTGACAGACCTTGTAATGCAGAGCCTCACATGATAATTTCCCCTGCTTACTGCTGCCAGCTGAACATGAAATGCAATCAACTTTTAATTAGAGATATTAATGGGAAAGAAAAACATTTCATAAACACAGGAAACTATATATATTTATGGAATTTGAAAATAAACTTACGGCTAAGCACAGAAAGTTCAGAGCTCTTCAACACACGCAGCCTCTTAACCGTAGATACAAACATTCTGTAAATTATAAATTGAGAAATTAAATTCATAAAACAGGAACTTTAGTGCTTATTAAAGGAAGAACCCAAATTCAGTGTGGGATTTGAACTTTAGTAGTTAAGATACTAAGCAATGGCATAAAAACAACGCGGTTGAAGTACCTAACTGTACCCCCACACTTCTCCCCGTTTTCCTCACCCACTAGTGATTATTCAAGGAACAAACTATTGTCCAGCAGATGCTCCAAGATAATCACAGGGAGGGCTAAATGTCGCATAAAATGTTCATATTCATTAGGACAAACGAATTCATTGTAACTAGAGACTTCATGTTCATTATATGTATAAAAGAATAACATTCAATTACTTAAAAAAAAAAAAACACTAGACTCTTCGTAAACTAAGTTAAAATCACATCAACAAACCTGGATACTGAGGCACAACAGCTCTGCAAGTCTCTTCAAGGTGATCCTTGCGTAATAGTTAGCATCAGTTTTATAACAATTGACATGACATTCAATAACTTAAGTAATTAAACATATTTGTTGTTTTAAGACAACAAATGTCCAATAAATTTTCATCTTACTAATTTATTGTTCAAATGAATCCACAATTTTTTTTTTTTTTTTTTAATTTTTGGTAATTTCCTAGCAGCAGCATGAAGTTGATTAGTGTATATATACAGATGTATTTTGACATAGAAGCCACATAACCTCCTTGTCATATAATAATATATGACATATCTACAAAAGCTGTTGGATGCATTGAAAAACTTCACACAGTCAATTCAACAAACAAATAGCAATCAATCAAAATTGCTTGAGGATGAAACAGAAAAACAATACCTTGTTGGAGCTGGAGTGGGTTTGATTGATTTTGGTGAAAACCCAGGTAGGGGAAAGGTATAAATTGTGGTTGGAAGTAGTTCTAGGGGCTTCAAAGAAGCCCTACAATCAAAGAAATACAGAAAATAGAGCGCCATTGAAGAGGAAGATGATTCTTTACTGTTTGTGGAGCAAAGCAAGAAGCATTTCATCAAACACGTAATTTGCATTACAAACCCACAAACACAGAACAGAAATAGAAAATAAAGACAAACCCAAAACAAATCAGTGAAAATACAACAAAACAAAATGCACAAACAAACGAACAAAACCCCAACAAAACCCACAATAAATCAAATGAAACCCAAGCAAACCCACAGAAAAAAAAAAAAAAAAAAATTCAAATGAAACCCACATCCCACAGCCTATATGCATTAAGATTGAGTAGAAATAGAGAAATAGAGAGGTCAACGAAGAAGAGAAAAGTTAGAGTGATGTACCTGTGTTGCCGTGAGAAATAGAGAAAGAGCTTGTGGTGCCAAAGAAGAGGGCGAGACCGAGAGCGCGAGAGCGAGAGCGAGACTGAAAGGGAGATTGACAGCGTGTGGGAGATTGAGAGGGAGATAGCGAGATTGAGAGGGAGAGAGCGAGATTGAAAGGGAGAGAGCAAGATTGAGAGCGAGATTGAGAGGGAGATAGCGAGATTGAGAGGGAGATTTGAGATTGAGAAAGTGATAGATGAGGGAGTAATGGTTTAAGTGTGGGTAATAGGGGCTATACCCGGTGTTAACTGGCCAGAACAGTACTCGAGCTCGTGAAGATCGAGTACTAAGTGGAATTTTTGAATTTCTTTGCCATGTCAGAGTGCCAAGGTGGAAGTATAAAAACATAGTACTCAAGTTCACCAAACTTGAGTACTTAAAAACGTGGTATATCCCCAATTATTTTCGAAACAGTGTTTCTTGGCCAAATATTTCGAAAATTGATGGTAATGGGCCATTTTGGCCAAGAAGTGGTATTAATTTTCATGGGTATTGGACCTTGGGCTTTGGGCTAACTATGGGCTCTTAAAACTGTTGGTCTGTTAAAATAAATAAATAAAAACTCTAACACGAAAATACCTATAAAATGATTTCCCTTCAGATTTATTTCAGAATCTATGAAACTAGAAAAAAAGAAAAAGAAAAAGGTAAGGCCGAAAAATTAATAAAAGATATATTTGATGGTGTAATGAAAATGCACAAGTCCTATTTCGTCCGTATGAGTCGTCCGTCAGAATGAATGAAGAGATGGGATGTGCAAAGCATGCTCGTCCCTAATAACTTCGTCCACCTTAATAAAGTATGGACGAGTCTGTTGGACCATGAGCATATTGATCTTTTAACAAGCCAAGTCTTCCAAACTTACCGTTATGGAGTACCAGTACAAATAAAGTAACTTCCATGGCAGTTATGGAAGTTACCTCCGAATCTTCTGAATTCCTCAACAATAGGAGCGGTTATTAAACAAAATAATCGTTCCATGTGCACTATATAAGCATTTCCCTACAAAGAGGTAAGCAGGGAGAGACATTTTTTCATACAAATTGAAATTTTAAGAATACTGACTTGATCATCGAAGGATCCTTGGCCGGTCTTCCCCGGTCTCCTCTGATCTTGTGTTTATCTTTTAGGACATTCCAATTGACTTAGAGATCAACGCCCGAGACATTCAGCCTATTGATTTCTTTGCTTTCATCAATATTCATCAGATTTAAAGGATCTTTAACTATGTTTTTCTATTTAATACCTTCTTGTAATATTGTTCATTTTAAGATCAATGCAGCTGTTCTTTTTTTTTTTTTTCTTTTTTTTTCTTTTTTTAATCAACGAGCTTTTGCATAAATTGAATCATGATACTATAGAATTTCAATTTATAATGTTCACTTTATGATTATTGTTCATATCACCAAGCTAAGATACCTATCGATTTATTTATATAAGCTGAATTTCAAACCCATATATCTTATTTGAGTTGGGTCGGGTTCATGCATCCATGGCCGAGCAAGTTTCACTTCCAAACTCGGTGGCTGCAGTGGAAGCAATTGCTGCATCAAGAGTTGTCACCTTTGCTAAAGAAATTGGTCTCAATTCTATTATGTTGGATGGAGACTCGGTGGCTATTATTGGTTCTTTGAAGAATGACGAGATTTTTGTAACTAATTATATTCACTTGATTGAGAAGGTGAAAGACTTTACAAGTTCCTTTGCTATTTATGATTTTCTCCTATTAAAAGACAGGACAATTCTGCTGCTCATCACATTGCTAGACATGTTAGCAATTTCAAAGTGTGAATGGAAGATATTCCTCTACTCCTAAATGCTGTAATCTTAGTCGACCTAGCTAATTTTTAGTAATAAACATGCATCATTTTTCTCCAAAGTTTTTTTTTGGGTTAAAAAAAAAAAGTTTAAGCCAACTGAAACAATAAAATAAAATAAATTATATTACTAAATTACACATATCCCACTAAAATATGCGTGTCAATTTGTTATTGGTCCATTGACGCAAAATAAAGAAGCACTAAATGATACAAACCAGCACGGTTGCACATGCGTAGCACGTGCTACCACCCTTTTTTATTTGGGTAAATTTTATTAACTACCTCTGAAGTTTAGAGTAATATCAAGCAGGTCCAAACCTTTTTAAAAGTAACCAATAGGGTCCTTATACACAATTTAGTCCCTAAACAGAGTGACGGACGTTACTCACTTTTTAACTCTCCCTTCTCTTTACTCCTCTCTGACTTAAACCCCTCTTCTCTCTTCTCACTCTTATCTCAAACCTCTCTTCTCTCTCAAATCACCACTATAAACACGCCGAAACATCATCATCGAGACCTACAGCCACCGATCAACGGTTAATATGAGTTTCCCGCTACTGTATTTGAGGTTTGGCTTGGGGTAAGTTTAGTTGCAAGGTTTAATTTGGTATTTTCTGTGATTTTTTTTTTTTTTTGAATTGCTGGTTGTGGTTTTCTGTTTGTGGGTCTCGCTAATGACGGGTTTAGGTTTGAGAAGAGGTGGGTTTTGTTGAATTTTCTAGTGTTTCTGGGGTGGGGTCTGGTTTGATTTGGGTGGCTGTGACCGTGGGTCTACGGTGGTTGGGTTCCTATTTATGAATTTGGTTTTGTGGTGGTGGGCTTTGTAATGATGGTGGTGAGGCGGTGGTCGTGGTGGGTTTTTTTGGGTGCGATTGGAGTTCGAACTGATGGTGCAAGAAAAACTAAGTCGATTACTCGTCCATATTGCCGTCCATAGCAATGTGCAACAAGGAACGTCCATATTGCCGTCCATAGCAATGGGCAACATGGAAGGTCCGTATTGCCGTCCATAGCAATTTGCAACATGGAGAACGAATGAGTGATACGCTCGTCCTACCATTCAACCTGTTTGATTGTCCATTCACTCGTCCAATGAAGGACGAGTGCCCAGTGAACCTCGTCCTTCATTGATGATAGGCGAGGAAGGTTCACCAAGAATTACACTTCAACACATTCCCAACCAAGAGTCACGATTGAAGAGTCATATTGTTTGAATCTCAACACAGATCCCGATGAGGTGCCTCCTATGACAGTTATGGAGGTTACCCTCTGAATCCTCCAAACTTTATGACGATTGGAGGATTAACCGACCTCTAACACTATATAAAGACCCTTCTGCGCAAAGGTAAGGGGACCTTTTTCTCTCTTTGAGAATTCTAGATAAAAAATTATTGAAGTCTTTGAAGTCTCCTCTTTCTACTTCAAATCACTGACTTTACCATCGGAGGACCCTAGACCGGCCTCCACCGGTCTTTCTCTGATTGAATCTGGTGTTTTCAGGACTTGGCCTTCAAGATCAGCAGCATTCGAAGACTTTTCAGCCCACTGATCCCTTAGAACTTATCAGTTGGCGTCGTCTGTGGGGAGGAATTATTTCAGGCTTGGACTTCACTTGTTGAATTTCGTGCTTTCTTTCTCCGACAAAGGGCTGAAATGGTTCGGACCAAATTAAGGGCTACCAGTCCGGGTCCTCAAGAGAGTAGAGACGCTTCCAGCAATCCTCATCGCCCTCAACAATCTGCACCAGCCATGCAACCCCCTTCTAGCCAACACGTCCAAGCAATGGCCGCCGCTATGGCGGAGTTGACTCGCCAGAACCAGGAATTGAGGAGAGAGATTACCTTTAAAAGGCAACAACATGAGGCCTATGGAGAAGACCTTGGACAGAGTCAAGGGGATGGAAGACGTGCAGATCCGGAGAGCCAATCTAGGGGTACCATTCCTACAAGGGTACCACATTTGGAAAAGGAGATGGATCAAATGAGGAGAGTCATGGACGAGATGAGGGAGAACATGAGGAGAACCAATCCTGTAGAAGACCTGGTTCACCGAACTGACTCACCCTTCACAGCCTCTATCAATGGTCATCCCTTGCCTCCGAAATTCAAAATGCCTTCCTTGGATTCGTATGATGGAACGCGAGACCCTTTTGACCATATCGCCACTTTCAAGACTACCATGCACCTTCAGGGGGTTCCTGATGAGATAATGTGTAGAGCCTTCCCCACTACCCTCAAAGGGCCCGCGCGGGTATGGTTTAGCAAAATACCCCCCAACTCAGTGACGTCCTTCGAGGAGCTAAGCAAGTTATTCGTTAATAATTTTATCGGAGGGCAGAGGCACAAACATTCCTCGTCTAGCTTGCTGACCATAGAGCAAGGAGAGAATGAAAGTTTGCGGTCATTCATCACGCGGTTCAACAGGGACGCCTTGGCAGTGGACGAGGTGGATGATAAGCTCCTCCTCGCAGCATTCCATAATGGGGTTCACTCTGATTTGTTTATCCACAAGTTATACGAACAGGCGCCTCAAACCATGGCTGAACTAGTCCATTCAGCCCAGAATTTTATGAATGCGGAGGACGCTATCATAGCCAAGAAGAGTAAAAGACTTGAAAGAGTGGAAGCCAACCCAATGCGTCAGTCAGAACAAGGTCCTCGTCCTAAGAAGGGTCGAACAGAAGATAGGAAAGACCGAGACAAGAAGGCAGGCCCTTCGGCGCGGAATCAACAGTACACCCCGTTGAATGTGCCACTTGAGCAAGTCCTTATGCAAATCAAGGACGAGCCTTCCTTGAAGTAGCTGAAGAAGATGAGGGGAGATCCCAACAAACGCAACCGAAGAAAGTATTGTCACTTCCATAGAGACCACGGGCATGACACGAACGAGTGTTTTGACTTGAAACAGCAGATTGAGAATCTTATTAGGCAAGGGAAGCTGAAAAATTTCCTTGGAAGGGACCATAAGGACGAAAAATTGAAAGGGAAGGTCGAGGAATCGTCACGACCACCGCTCGGAGAAATAAGAGTCATTATAGGGGGGAGTTCAGCTGGACAATCGTCCAAAATGAAGAAAGCGTACCTGAAGGAAGTGCAGAGCGTCCAACTTTTGGGACGATCACCAAGGGCAAGATCCATGGACGAGCAGGCAATTACCTTCACGGACGAGGAAGCTGAGAGAATCCACCACCCCCACGATGACGCCATTGTTATCGCCCTGCTTATTGCTGATTACACAACCAGAAGAGTGTTGGTAGACAACGGAAGTTCAGCGGACATCCTCTACTACCCTGCCTTTCAGCAGATGAGGGTTGGACGGAACCAACTTCGTCCAGTACACTCGCCTTTAGTAGGTTTTGGAGGAATGAAGGTACAGCCTGTAGGTACAGTAACATTGCCAGTGGTGGTAGGAGCATATCCACGACAGTTGACTACCGATGTGAATTTCCTAGTAGTAGACTGCTCGTCCTCTTACAATGCCATAATTGGAAGACCGACCCTGAATAGGTGGAAGGCGGTCACGTCTACCTACCACTTGTCAATCAAGTTCCCGACAGAACAAGGAGTGGGGGAAGTACAGGGAGATCAATTGGCAGCAAGAGAGTGCTATCTGGCCATGTTGGCTACAGACGAGCAATTTCAGACAATGAATATCGAAGAAAAGAAAGTTGTGGCAGAACCCATTGAAGCGTTGGAAGATATTCCTTTAGACGATGAAAACCTTGAGAGGTGTACCAGGGTTGGAGCAGATCTGGAAGCGAAGATCAAGAAAAATCTCATTTGTTTTCTAAAGAAAAACAGAGACGTGTTTGCATGGAGTCACGAAGACATGCCGGGTATAGATCCTAATGTCATTACCCACCGTCTGAGTGTATGCCCTTCCTCCAAACCAGTCCGACAAAAGAAGAGGGTATTTACCCCAGAGAGAGACAATGCTGTTAAGGAGGAAGTTCAGAAGCTGATTACAGCGAAGTTCATTCGAGAGGTATACTATCCTGAATGGTTGGCCAACGTGGTCATGGTCAAGAAGGCGAACAGCAAGTGGAGAATGTGTGTTGATTTCACTGACCTGAACAAAGCTTGTCCCAAGGATAGTTACCCGTTACCACGCATTGATCAGCTGGTAGATTCTACTGCAGGCCATAAGTTGCTTAGTTTCCTGGATGCATTCTCTGGATATAATCAGATTAGGATGGATGAAGCGGACCAAGAGAAGACCTCCTTTGTCACCAGTCAGGGATTATTTTGTTATGAAGTGATGCCTTTCGGTTTGAAAAATGCTGGTGCAACGTACCAACGGCTAGTCAATCATATGTTTCGTCCACAGATCGGGTGGAATATGGAAGTCTATATAGACGATATGTTGGTAAAAACTCAGGACGAGAATAGGCATCTGGACGACTTGAAGGAAACGTTCGACACACTGAGGCAGTATCACATGAAATTGAACCCTAGCAAATGTGCTTTTGGAGTATCATCAGGGAAATTCTTAGGGTTTATGGTCTCCTACAGGGGAATCGAAGCAAACCCTGACAAAATTCAAGCAATTTTGAACATGAAGCCCCCAAGCAATGTTAAGGAAGTCCAGTCCCTCAACGGACGAGTTGCCGCCCTCAACAGGTTTGTCTCTAAGGCTACTGATAAATGCTTGCCATTTTTCAAGGTTCTTAAAAAAGCATTTGAATGGACCGACGAATGTCAGAAAGCTTTTGAAGATTTGAAAACATATCTCGCTAAGGCTCCTTTGTTGAGCCCGTCCGTGCAAGGAGAAGAGTTGTATTTATACTTGGCAGTTACTCCACACGCAGTGAGTTCAGCATTAGTGAGGGAAGAAGACAAGGTACAAAGACCTGTGTATTATACCAGCAAGGCACTGAGGGGAGCGGAAGGACGATATCCCCTAATGGAGAAATTAGCTTTTGCATTGATAACAGCCTCCACGAAACTAAGGCACTATTTTCAAGCTCATGTCATCAATGTCATGACAGACCACCCACTTAAGAAGGCAATGAACAAATTGGAGGCCGCAGGACGTCTGATCCAATAGGCCGTCGAGCTCAGTGAATTTGATATAAAATATCGGCCTAGGCACGCCATAAAAGCTCAAGCTCTAACAGATTTCATCGCGGAATTTACCTCAATCGGTGACGAAGGGGGCGAAAAGGAAAATACTAAGTGGGTCGTCTATGTGGATGGTTCGTCCACACAGCACACAGGAGGAGTAGGTGTGGTTTTACAATCTCCAGAGGGGGATAAACTAAAACACAGAGTCCGTCTGCAGTACCAGACAACTAATAATGAAGCTGAGTATGAAGCTCTCCTCAAAGGCATGGAATTGGCCAAGTCCGTAGAAGCGAAGTCGCTCCTCGTCCTGGGAGATTCTCAGTTAATCATAGGCCAAGTGAGTGGCATGTTTGAAGCCAAGGAAGAGCGAATGAGGAAGTATCTAACCAGAGCGATGCGCCTTATAAAAAAGTTTGAGGAAGTTAATTTCGTTCAAATCCCACGGGAGGAGAACATGGAAGCTGATGCCTTGGCAAAAGAAGCCTCAACAAGTGAAGCCGTAGATGAACTTGATGAAATTCGGTATATGCCAAGTATAGACATCCCAGAAGTACAACAGGTGGATAATAGAGCAAATTGGATGACTCCAATTGTGTCGTACCTAAAAGACGGACGACTCCCAGAAGAGAAGGACGAAGCAAGAAAGCTAAGGGTAAGGGCGGCCAGGTACGTTCTTATGAACGAGATTCTTTATAAAAGAGGTTTTTCCCAGCCTTATCTCAGGTGTTTGGCCCCCGATGAAGCAAACTACATAATAAGGAAAATTCATGAGGGAGCGTGTGGCAATCACTCAGGAGCCAGGTCGCTCATCCACAAAATCGTCCGTGCAGGATATTATTGGCCAAGCATGCAAGCTGACGCTAAGGCCTACGTCAAGGTCTGCGACCAATGCCAAAGATTTAGCAACGTCCCCAGGTAGCCATCAGAGTACTTGACTCCAATGACGGCACCCTGGCCTTTTGCACAGTGGGGACTAGACATTCTGGGTCCTTTTCCACTAGGTGTACGGCAAATGAAGTTTCTCGTCGTTGGAATTGATTATTTTACCAAGTGGGTAGAAGCAGAACCCTTGGCTAACATCACACAACAAAATGTCAAAAACTTCGTATGGAAGAACATTATGTGTAGGTTTGGGGTGCCCAGGGTGCTGATATCTGACAATGGACGACAATTTGACAATGCATTGTTCAAAGATTTTTGCCTACACTTTGGAATTCAAAATCATTACTCCTCGCCAGCCCACCCACAAGCTAATGGACAGGCTGAAGTTGCAAACCGATCCTTATTAAAGATAATCAAGACTCGGCTTGAGGGGGCAAAGGGAGTATGGCCAGATGAGCTACCAGGTGTTTTATGGGCATATAGGACCACAGCCAGAACCCCCACAGGAGAGACTCCTTTTAAACTAGCCTATGGAGCTGAAGCAATCATACCAGCGGAAGTGCACATGGCCAGTCACAGGGTGGCAACCTACCAGGATGAAGCTAATGAGGAACAACT
This sequence comes from Quercus ilex subsp. ballota, assembly GCA_032727855.1. Taxonomy (NCBI): domain Eukaryota; kingdom Viridiplantae; phylum Streptophyta; class Magnoliopsida; order Fagales; family Fagaceae; genus Quercus; species Quercus ilex. Next base: position 50,459,115 of record CM064917.1, read on the forward strand.
CCGTGTAAATCTCGATTTAATAGACGAGGTAAGGACGGATGCTGAACAAAGAATGGCGAGGTATAAAAACCTGATGGCTAGGCAATATGACGCAATGGTAAAGCCAAGGCGATTCAACATAGGGGACCTCGTCCTGAAAAGGGTTTCCTTAGCAACAAAGAACCCAGCTCATGGGAAGTTGGGACCTAACTGGGAAGGCCCCTACAGAGTCATAAACTTCAAAAGACAGGGATCCTATTACTTGGAAGCCCTTGATGGAAGGAAGCTGGAGCATCCTTGGAATGTGGAGCACTTGAGGAGATACTATCAATAAATTGCCAGCCTAGAGGAGCATGACTCTGGACGAGCCCAGGGATAACATAAAAACTTGTTTATTTATATGTTTTCAGTGTGGTTTTGTTATGTTAAACGCATAGACGAAATTATGGTTTGGTTTGTATTTGTTCTAATAAAGGCATTAGCCTCTAAAGTGCGTGCCTCGTCTATGAACAATATCTATGTTATGAACTATGTTTGTGGAATGTACATAATGTTGTGTAAATTTATGTTCTCCATTGATTTTTGTTCATATTGACTCTTAAAGAAGCTTAAAAGCTCAAGACGAAAAAAGCTTAAAAGCTCAAGACGAGAAAATTCTCTGGACGCGGAGATGTAACCTCAAGCTTTCCTAGAAAGCGAAATCAAAGCACACTCGTCCAAATCGAAGGACGGGGTAAAGCTAATGCCTAAGAGCAAGTCGCGAAGTCCAAGGCATTCTCGGCCATAGGATGGGCAAGGTAAAACATTACACCCAATCATACCATGGACGAGACAGTGCATAGACGAGTGCATGTTAAGCCATGGACGAAGAAATGTATGGCTGTATTTCAGTCTTTTTAGGCCTTTATTAAAACAATCCAGTCCATGGACGAGCAAAATGTAAGGCCTTGACTTCATAAGCATAAAGATCAGCCAAGTACATGGACGAGTAATGCTAATCTTTATCATTTCTCAACAGGTCCTTGGACGAGTAATGTTGATTATTACCATTTCACATAGACAAATTACATTTAAAATGCAAATGAAAATGGTAGACGAATATATGATAAATATGGACGAAGTTAAAAAAAGGGGTATACATAAAACCCGTCTATACATATATGAAAGAAAAATGACATTCATTAAGCCAAGGCTGAAATAAACAAACTGAAATAATTGTTTAAAAACCTCGTCCTAAAACCTTGGACGAGGTAAATGTATTGAAATTACATAAAAAGGTCACAAAACGGACCAACTCAAAGTAAAAAATGAAATAAACAATAAAAATCTTAAGTAGGAGGAGCAACATTGGGGGCGTCCTGAGGCTGAGTCGTGGTGTCGTCCTCTATATTGGCGTCCTCAGAGTCAAGACCAAGGAGAGAGCTAGTGGTGGTAGGGTTCAAATTGAGCACGATGGAGCTGAAGTCCACATTAGGAAACTTGTCAACAGCGTCCATCCTGAAGTCTTCAAACCCTGCTGCATAGTTGGTGTCCATAGCATCTGTGTATTGCTTAGATGCTTTAAACTCAACCACAGCATCTTCCTTCGCTTTGGAGAGAAGAGTCTCATATTCATCTTTCTTTTTCTTCAGGACCTCAAGACGAGCGTCCTTCTCCGCAGCACTGGTCCTCAGCTCCTCAACCAAAGTCTTTAGCTCCTTCACCTCGTCCGTGGTTTTGACAGCCACTTCAGCCCATTGCTTCGCTTCAGCCTTCAACTCTTGATTCCTCGTCTCCAACTGAATCCTCGTCTTGTCCAACCCTGTGGCCTGCCTAGACGCCGCTATAAACTTAGACATGCCCTACAAAAAAAGGGGAAAAACACAACCACAAATAAAAGTTAAAAAAGAGATACGAAGAAGGAAAGTGAAAATATTTGCTCAAGACGAGGTATGAGTGTTACCTTGAAAAGGTCGTGAACACCAGAGTGTTCAAATTCTTTAAGGGACATATCATAGCAGACATTGATATCCTCGTCGGTCACAGCCTTCTTAAAACGTTCCCAAGCCAGGTCCTCGTTTTCAATAATATTCGAAGGGACCATTTTAGAAGGCTGGGATGGGGTTGACACGGCCTTGGACGGAGTAGACTTAGACGGAGTGGTCTGGGATGGAGTGCTCTCAGTTGGAATGGACGAGTCCACGTCAAATATAGGTACAGGCTGCTGGGACGGAGGAAGGGTAGGCTTAACTACCTGGGACGAGCTGGACTTGGACTTTTTGCCTCTTCGACTAGGTAGATTTCCCAAATCTAAGCCTTTTGACAGCGTCTTCCTCTTCTCCCCAGTCACAGGACGAGGTTGAGTTTCAGGCTCAGGACGATCCCCCTCAGCAGCCACGTCCTTTCCTTTATTCCCTTTCATTGTTGCCATTCCTTAAAAAAAAAAAAAGAGAAGAAAAGGAGTAAAAATACTTGAGTTAAAACGAAGTAAACAATGTGCAAGGACGCTTAGAACTTAGGACTTACTTCTTCTTACTGTGACTTCGTGTGCAATTGCTACGTCAGATGGGTTAGGGCCCAAACTCCACTTGGCAAGTCATCTAAGTGAGACTAAAGAATGGAAGTCCCTATCCGCGTGTAGACGAGCTCTATGGACGCGGTCACGGTGGAATTTGCTCAAAGATGGTCGTTTAACAGCTGAAACGAAACAAGTTAAAACTTTTTAATTAATCATTAATGCAAAAAAGAAAAAGGAAAATCAAAAGAAAAAGGGGAGCAACTTACCCTCAGGACGAAGGTTTCCTAGGTCCCCGGTATAACGACCAAACGTGTCCCGGCCAACGTCTACAGGATTTCCAGCCCAGAAGCCGGAGACGAAGAAGAATTCCGTCTTCCATCTTCTGTCAGACGAGGCCAGGGACTTGATCAATCTACAATCTCTACCCCTAGCTGTGAATTGATGAAAGCCAGGGGATTGGTGTATCTCTGAAGGTTTGTAACAATAGAGGAACTCGTCCACAGTGAGAGGACGGTCCTTTCCAAATACTTCACCCCACAAAATTTGCATTGAGATGATTAATCTCCATGCATTTGGGTTGAATTGGCATATCCCTAAACCTAACCTAATCAACAACTCTCTAGTAAAGGCGTTTAAAGGAAACCTTAAACCCCCTAAAAGGTAAGCCTCATAGACGCCTATCCCAAAATGAGGATTGCAACACCATTCTCCTCGGACGGGCAACCTAGGGTTAAATTCATCTGGAATTTGGTACCACTCCCTAAGGTTTTTTAATCTTTGCTCGTCCGTCCTAGAAGGGATATCTATGGCACAACTATAAACAGTTACCTCCTCCTCGTCCAAAGGACCAGAAGGAGGGTCAGTGGACGAGGTACCAGCTTGAGACCCTGAGGCCTTCCTAAGCTGCTCCTATACAACCTCTATAGGAAGCCCAGGGACGCCAGAAACATATTCCTCGTCCGTGGTGTTCCCCCCGCTACTATCACTACTGCTACTAGAACTGTTGTAGCTACTCTCATCATTGTACTCGTCTATGGCCTTATCTACACTATCGCTAGACGAGGAAAGTACAACATCAGCCATCTTAATTGAAAAACTAAGGACGAGAGGAAGAAGAATACGTGGATCTAGGACGAATGAAAGCTATGGACGCGAGAAGCTTCTAGACGAAGATCTAAGACGAGGAAGGACAAGGAAAGAAATTTCGGAAATGGGGGGGGTAACTGAGGTATTCCACTATTTATAGGGAATAAACCTCAGCATCTGAAACGACAGGACCAATCAAGCATTGACACGTGTTCCTCGTCTCGAAAAAATAAATCGTCAGAATGAACCATCAATTAGATTATGACACGTGGCACCTTTGGTCGATAAAAAAGCTCGTCCATCCAGAGGAATAAATTGCTATATTTCTTTGGACGACACATGGACAGGGGGGCAACTGATGGTGCAAGAAAAACTAAGTCGATTACTCGTCCATATTGCCGTCCATAGCAATGTGCAACAAGGAACGTCCATATTGCCGTCCATAGCAATGGGCAACATGGAAGGTCCGTATTGCCGTCCATAGCAATTTGCAACATGGAGAACGAATGAGTGATACGCTCGTCCTACCATTCAACCTGTTTGATTGTCCATTCACTCGTCCAATGAAGGACGAGTGCCCAGTGAACCTCGTCCTTCATTGATGATAGGCGAGGAAGGTTCACCAAGAATTACACTTCAACACATTCCCAACCAAGAGTCACGATTGAAGAGTCATATTGTTTAATCTCAACACAGATCCCGATGAGGTGCCTCCTATGACAGTTATGGAGGTTACCCTCTGAATCCTCCAAACTTTATGACGATTGGAGGATTAACCGACCTCTAACACTATATAAAGACCCTTCTGCGCAAAGGTAAGGGGACCTTTTTCTCTCTTTGAGAATTCTAGATAAAAAATTATTGAAGTCTTTGAAGTCTCCTCTTTCTACTTCAAATCACTGACTTTACCATCGGAGGACCCTAGACCGGCCTCCACCGGTCTTTCTCTGATTGAATCTGGTGTTTTCAGGACTTGGCCTTCAAGATCAGCAGCATTCGAAGACTTTTCAGCCCACTGATCCCTTAGAACTTATCACGAACTATTGGTTATGTTGTGAATCAGGGCGTCTATGCTTTGTGGACCTGCGGTGTTGTGGTTTGGTAGTTGTGAGTCTTTGCCGTCTGTGTTTTCGTCACAGTGGTGGTTTGAGAGAGAAGAAGAGGTCTGAGATAGAGTGAAAGAGAGACGAGAGAGAAGAAACAGAAAGAGAACAAGTGAAAAAAACTACCTTTACTAACGCCGTTTAGGGACTCAGTTGTGCTTAGGGACTATATTGGTTAGTTTTGATTAATGAAATTTATCCTTTTTATTTATTTTGATAACTTAATGCGCACTCTCTGGTCTGTTAAATTTCTCTCTCTTTATTCTTTCTCTCACAGTTTTCACTGCACTTTTACGCGAAAGTGCTCAAACCCTTCACTGAAACCCCCGCCCGAGCTCAGATCTACTCGCCGGAAAATTCGCCGATATCTCCAACGGTATTCTTTCACATCTCCTTCTCTCTCTCAATCGCTGTATATATATAATGCGTATGTATTCGTATTTTTATTAAATTTCATCTCTATATATATTTTTGGATTTGGAGTTGAAGATCTGTGTGAGTTTGACAAAAGCCACATGAATTATGAATTTTCTCTCTTAGATTTTGTAGATTTAATGAATTAATGGTTATTTAATTTTCACTCGGAAATGAACTTAGGTTTTAGTTTCATTTTGGTACTGTAGGTGTTGTATTTAATGGCCAATTTTTTTTTTTTAAAATAATTTTTGGATTGCATCAAGTTGTTATTAATCTGTTTTGGAAAAGAAAAATGAAAAAAAAGGGTTTGGGATAGGAAGAATAAGGTTGTGAAATGAGAAGAATGTTGTTGTGTATTGAATTACGGCGAATGTATTTGGGTTGAAAAGGGGTTAGGGTAATATGTTGGGTGAGATTTTTAAGAGATACGATGACAATAAAAACAAAACCTTAGTCCCAAAACTATGAGACTAGTCGCAGGAGTTGGGGTAGTAGGGATTTAAATGTAGGTTCTCCTAAGGAGGAGAATTAGATAGTGGGAGAAAGTTGTTTAACTATTTGGGAACTAAATAGGATTTAGCAGATTCAGGTTTTCTGCCAAGAGCCTTGTAGCTTAGTGGCCATTACTTGGTCTCCTTTATGAGGAGAACCAAGATTTGTATCTCCCCTTCCCCGCTTATTGTGACAATTGAATTATTAAAAAAAAAAAAAAAAAGAACAGATTCTGGTTTTCATGAGCCGGGTAAGTAGCTTTTAGTTTTATGCTTCATTTTAAAATTGTGACTCACTGTGCTGACGTTTAATCGGAAAAGGGAAAATTTTGGCTGTGAAATTTAGCAATAGTAGTCTCCTTGGATGAATTAAACTTGAGCTGTGCTTTTGGGTGCAATTGTGACCTTGTTTTTTGTTGGGTTGAATTACAGAAATGTACAACAATGTGGGGACCCAGCCTGGGGTGCCAAGACCACCAGTAAATGCAGCAAATGCTCTGCCTAATCCATTTGGGAATGCATTTTATGAAGCTGGTTCTGGGCTTATCAGAGGTGGATTGGGTGCATATGGAGAGAAAATTTTAGGATCGAGCTCTGAATATGTGCAAAGCAATGTAAGTGGCATATACTGTTATGATTTAAGACTAACATTCTTGTTTGAGCTTACAAGAGATATAATATTACGATAACTTGAATGTTGTCGTGTTGGTACTATCAAGTTTGTTCTCAATCTTTTATTATTTGTGTATACGTATGATGGATTAGAATGCACTCAAGCTCTAGAGGACACTGTCAGTGCAGTTATTGAAGTTGTCAATTAGACTTCTAGGTTGCAACTATTTTTGAGGGAAATCAACATCTTTTTAATGTAATATGCAAAAGCTTAGGCGAAATTATGGTACTGAAGTACATACCCTATGATCTGAATGATCTTGGGAGCTGTAGAATTGGCAAAGTTTGAACTTTGTCTTTTAAAACTGTCCATGCAGGGATAGTGTGATCTTCCATATAAATTCCAAAGAAAATAAAAAATTTCATTAGTTACTTTCCTTTTCAAGTCAAAATATATGACTGCCTTCCTCTTTAACATTTGATTGGGAAAACACAACACACCAAAAGTAATACTTAAAAACATATCACAATCACAACCATCTACAAACTCTTAATCTTAACAAATTCAGGATTGGGTTTGTAGATTTTTTTTCAATTAATCTGGGTTAAACTGGGGTCAGGCACGTATATTCCTGTTATTCTGTCCCACTAAGCTCATATACTCCATTACCTCCTTCACCACTTCTACACTTGTTATTTTCGACCTTCCTTTGCTCCATTTCTCTCCAACTTGAAGTTGAAACCTAAAACATTTCGAAGTCATTTTTATTTAAGTTGTGCAAAATACATTAAAATTATATTTATTATTATTATTTTTTTTTTATGGATATCTGAAGGCCCTTGTACTATAACTAAGGCATTGCAAATTTAACAAAAACAGCAAAATTACATTTACCTAGGAATCAAGTTTGCCAGGAAGCAAGAGAAAACAAAACCTGGGAATCAGTACCAAGCTAACAAAGGAAAAACTCCAAAAATAAACTTTATTACTCAAGCAAATTGTAAAACAACACTGATCCCTGGATTCTTTAAATAGAGTTCCAAACTTATTGTCCTATTAGGAAAAGAAAATAGTTTTACTAACCTAGTAAGAAAAGGAATTAAATTCCCTAAGCAAACAGGAAAAGAAAACAAGGTTTAACCAATTACATAACTTAAAGAAATTAAACAAATTGTAGACACTGGTTGATTAACCCTTAGGCCATACGTTAGCAGGCTCCATCCATAAGGCCACTGGTTGGGCCATTTTCTTCATGCGTCTGTGTCAACATTTCATAAGTCTGCATAATTGGAGGCCTGTATCTAGTGTCTGCACCAATAACTGTCATAAAATCATTGAGTTTGTCCCTTAAATATCTGGGTTCTCTTAAATGAAAGTACTTTTTTTGTCAGTTGCATTCTTGATACATGTTTGTCCTCTATATTGATATTTTGTTTCAAACTAAACAGATAAGTAGGTACTTCTCGGATCCCCAATACTATTTCCAAGTGAATGACCACTATGTAAGGAACAAATTGAAGGTTGTTCTGTTTCCATTCCTGCACAGGGTAAGCAATGTTCATGCTCTGTTTTCTTGTAGCAAACTTTTTCCTTCCATGGTAGTTATATCTTCTTTGCTTATTTTCCTTTTCTCCAAGGCCATTGGACCCGGATAACTGAGCCAGTAGGGGGCAGGCTGTCTTATAAGCCCCCAATTTATGATATAAATGCACCAGACCTCTACATTCCATTTATGGCATTTGGTACCTACATTGTTCTTGCTGGCTTCTCATTGGGTCTTAATGGCTACTCTGATCTGTTACGTTTCTCTCTCTTTATTCTTTCTCTCACAGTTTCACTGCACTTTTTGGCGAAAGTGCCCCAAACCCTTCACTGAAACCCCCGCCGGAGCTCAGATCTATTCGCCTATTCGCCGATATCTCCAAAGGTATCCTGTCACATCTCCTTCTCTCTCTCTCTCTCTCTCTCTCTCTCAATTTCTTTATATATATAATGCAACGTATTCGTATTTTTATTAAATTTCATCTATATATATTTTTTTGGATTTGGAGTTGAAGATCTGTTTGAGTTTGACAAAAGCCACATGAATTATGAATTTTCTCTCTTAGATTTTGCAGATTTAATGAATTAATGGTTATTTAATTTTCACTCGGAAATTAACTTAGGTTTTAGTTTCATTTTGGTACTGTAGGTGTTGTCTTTAATGGCCAATTTTTTTTTTTTTTTGGATTGCATCGAGTTGTTATTAATTTGTTTTGGAAAAGAAAAATGAAAAAGGGTTTTGGAATTTTTTGGGGGAAAAGGTTTAGGAAGAATAAGGTTGTGAAATGAGAAGAATGTTGTGTATGGAATGGGGTAGCAGGGATATAAATGTAGGAGGAGATTTGGATATTGGGAGAAAGCTGTTTAACTATATGGGAACTATATAGGATTTAACAGCTTCGGGTTTTCTGCCAAGAGCCTTGTAGCTTAGTCGGCATTACTTGTTCTCCTTTATGAGGAGAACCAAGATTCGAATCTCCCCTTCCTCACTTATTGTAACAATTGAATTATTAGAAAGAAAGAAAAATAGATTCTAGTTTTCGTGAGCTGGGTTAAGTAGCTTTTAGTTTTATGCTTCATTTTAAAATTGTGACTCACTGTGCTGACATATAATCAGAAACTGAAAATTTTGGTTTTGAAATTTAGCAGTAGTAGTCTCATTGGATAACTCAAACCTGAGCTGTGCTTTTGGGTGCAATTGTTACCTTGTTTTTTGTTGGGTTCAATTACGGAAATGTACAGTTGGAAAGCAACATTAAAATGTGAATATTTTAGCACCTCTTGGGGAACCACTTCAACAGTGGCTGCTATTATTCTTCTGGTGCTCACTTTTATACAAACAGCTAGCATGTTCTATCATCCAGATATAAGTTCAAAGGCTATATAATTTGGATGGCTGATACACAAATTATTTATTTATTTCTTTGTTTTTATTGTTAACTTAATTGATCTTGCCTATGTAAAATACATGATTGTTGTGTTTCTGCATCCTTGTAGTGTACTAGTTTTGTTATCTCCACTCTAAAACTTATTTGATTGATCCTTGAACAAAATGCCTGGATGCCAACCATCAATAAATACTTCATTGGAAATTGGTTATCAATCTTTAGAAAGCATTCTATACAGGTTTATCATGATCAAGATTGTGTTAATACTCATGCTAAACAAAGATTGTAAATTCCCTTGGGTAATAAAATGGATGTTTTGAAAGAATATTTTCAGTAGTGCACTGATGCTTTCTTACAAAATTTTGTACTTGAATGACTAGGAAATTCTATAATTAATAAACACATGTAACACACTGATTTCTTATGCATTAAACATCCAGAATGCTCATGACATCATTCTATGTGGACTTTTTGGGTAATTGGTTAACGTTCGTTTTTTGTCAATTATAGCCTGTTCAGTTGGTGAAACTTTCCTTGCTAGAATAAGGCAAAAGAGTTTTTTGTGTTTAGTTTTTATAGAGTTTTTTTTTTTTTTTTTTTTTCCATCACATGGAAATTAATGAAGAGTTTTTAAAGAGTTTTTACTAATGAAGAAACGACATTCTGAAGTTTTATTTCTAAAATTTGTGTTCTAAGTTCCTCAATTTGTACTCATTGCAATTTGCAAGTTGTAACATTCTTATCATCCCATTGCCATTTGCTACCCCCAACTCTCGATAAAAGCACCATACTATCACCACTGCCAAGATCACCCTTCCTAGCATATATTGCCCCATGACTACCACTACAACCCGTTGATTGGCAACCATTTTGATTGTGCATAGGTATCACTTCGTATTTCTTGTGCTACAAAATTAGGCAGAAATTAGCTTTCACATTCATAATTATCTAATATTTTTCTATATTGTTACTGTACTTCTTAGTACAAGTCTACAACAATGTTAACCCTCCATTTGATGCTCTTTCAAAAATTGAAATTAAGATTTGACATGATTATCGTCAGATCCTTCTTTACTAGTTCCTAATCATCTTGAGTTCCCTTCAGATTTCAGAAGAACCTATTGTTCGGGGTAATTTGCTGACTTGCCGTGTGTTGCAAATCGGTTGATTTCTTCTAATGATTCGGATCATGGTTGTCAAAATCGCGATCCGGATTGTAAAATCACACGATTTTACGATTACACCTCACCAAAAAGTTTAAAATCGTAACAGGATCGCAAAACTGGTTGGATCGTATGTAGGATTGCATAGGATTGTAGGATCATATGGGATTCTACCGATCCTATCATTTAGCTTGATTTTTTATTTTATTTTATTTTTTTATTAAAGTGGGATTCATTTGGGTAAGATAATCCACCTAAACGCACAAGTCCAATGGGTTATCAAAAGCCCAATAATGAATTGAAGTCCCAAATTTGCTCTTATGTCAACATAAAATTTCAAAAAAACCTATAGTACTTAAGTTTAACATTTTCAAAAACGAAACCTAAAATATTTAGATGATGAAATGGGATATGACAATGACAATGATTAGATTAGAAGAACCTTAGAATGAGAATTCTCTTTTGGATTTCATATTTTGGATTTCATATTTGTAATTAACTAGTTTACCTTAGATTGAGAATTCTCTTTTGCATTACATATTGTAAATTTGTAGTTAGTTTTTATATGCTAATTAACCTAACTTATTTTAGATTTGGAACTTAGAATTTGGAAAACATTTTTCATATGTGTAGATAATATTTTGGTACTTAGTTGCTAATTAAACATGTACTGAACTTTTTAGATACATTATGTCAAAAGTTAAATATATTTTGTTTCGTCAGAATGATATAAGAACAATGTAGTGTGTGCAAATTACATTTTATGATGCAATTTTTTTTAATAGATGGATTCATATTTTAAATGATTATATAACATACAAAGTCACTATCAATCGGTTTTTTGCTTAAAATCTAAAAATAGGTAGGATCTTACGATCTATGATCCGATAATACGATCCACAATCCTACTTACTTTTCACAATCCTATGTAGGATCTCGATTTTGACAATCTTGATCCGGATAGTATTCAAAGAGCCGAGTCCACTACTCACATCCACATAAATAATGAGGATGGCTAGTGGTGCACCCTTTAATCGCAGATCATCCTTGTATGCAAATAGCTAAGTAAGAACTTGCAGAAGAAAATCCATCACAACATGATGAGATTTTAAACGTTAGCTTTGAGAATTTGGAAAAATCGGATAGAGTGAGTTGGAAGAGAAAGGGAACACCCTTCTTTGTGTACCTAATATTGATTTCCGAGTGCACAAATAAAAAGATGTCCAAAGCAAGGAAACGCAATCAGTTTATGTTAGATCTAAGACATCAGATTACAACACTGAACTTTGGGAGATATTAACATATAACTCATAAAATTAAACTGATACACAAACAAAAAAAGATAAGTTCTGCAACCGATGATTATTTGAGAAAGAATTACAAATATATCAATAAAATTTGAAACAGTGGCGGTAAGCAACACCAAAGAGTATTGAGTAAAACCAACGCAAATAGTCGTTCCTGCAGTTCAGGCATCTTTCGTACGTCTATTATACAATAGAGTTGTTTATGTGAGAGAAATTTTCCCACGTATTATCATCACTTTTGCTTCCACCTATTCTCTCTCATCACATACTCTTGTCTCTATTTTTTTCCTTCATCTCTCTTTAATGGGTCTCTACTCTCTCTCAAAACCCGCAAGTCTCTTACTTTCTTTCCATTATCTCCATCAGTGGTCTTTGTCTCCCTTAGCCCTCGTTTGGGAGGTGAGAATAGAATGGAATGAAGAGAATAATTTTATAATATTCTTTCATTCTCTTATTTGAGAGTTTTAATGGAGGAAATTGAAAGTCTATTCTTTTGTTTGAGAGTTTAAGTAGTAGAGAATGAAATGGGTAGGAATGAATACTCATTCCTCTTTATTCCCTTAAAATCTCAAATTTTCATTTCCTCCGAAATTGTGAGAAATTTGTAAGAATGAAATTAGATTTAATGAATTGTTTTACTAAAACTTTCGAAATACTCCTATATATTCAACTATTTATTTTAAAACAGGGATCTAATAATAATATTGTCATAAAATAATTCTATTTATTTTCCTTTATGTTACTCCAAAACAAGGTTACGTGCATTTCATTCATTTACATTCTTTTCCAATTCTTTATTTTAAAATATCTAAATAAGGTTAGTTAATTTCATTTCATTTATTTTTTTTTTTCCATTCATTTCACTTACTTAAACACATTCTATTTTGTTCATTTCCTTTCCATAAGGTTAGTGATATCTCTATACTCTCTCTTTTCTTTTTAAATAGATTTCACATTTGGATCTATCAATATTGTGAGAAGTGTTTTGTGAAATTTGTACAAAAATTCTAAACTCCAAGGGAAATTGCAACATGCATCATTGATAGCGTGCGATTGTAATTTTACTTCTAAATATCGGATTATTATGATTTCTGATAAGACTCCATGATCTATCTCCACCACAATCATTTTCATGGTTCTCACTCCTCAGGTTCATAATATCATATAGGGTCCTTTGTTATCATCTTAAAATCTAAGGATTTAATGGTGATGCTCATAACAAAGTGCTTCCCACAAGATACAAAGAAGAGAGAGACCTGTACGGTTGTTTTGGGGGGGGGGGGGGGGGGGGGTGTTGGTGGGTGAAGGAACAGGGGAAGAAAGAGAGAGAGAAGAGTCTCCCACTTACAATGTTTGGTCAAATCATCTTGGTCCCACAATTTTTATTATATTTACAACATTAAGAACCGTAACTCAAAACACTTTCAATCAAACTATTATCTAGGATCACATACCTACCAGGCCACCGCTCATAATCAAACCAAATTGCAAAGAGGATGTTTAGAGAAAATAGAGAGAGAGAGTGTGTGCTAGGTGGATAAGTGTGAAATAATAATAAGAAGTATGAAAAATATTATTTAAATAAAAGACAATATATACTAGATAATCTAATGTTGGTGTTTTTGCAAAGTATTAATGTAAATAGAAAAAGTAGGTTATTATACTAAAACTAGTCTTATTACATGCGCTTTGCACCTTCGATAAGACTTTTTTATTTTTTATTTTGGGTTTAGTTGTATAATGTTTAAAAATAAGATTGAGATAGTGTCATAATTTTTAGGATCTTTTTCTACGTAAGTTTCTTTTTTTTCTTAATTAGTTATTTGTCTAAAAAAAATATAATATAACCAATAGTTTTTTTTTTTCTTAAAAAAAAATTTAAGAAAGAGATAAGGTAATGTGGAATAATGTTTAAAAGTGAGATAAAGATAATGTCCTAATTTTTTAGGATATTTCTCTACATGAGAGTTGATAAATGTTTGAAAATTTGAATTTAAAATAAAAAGTGGTAATTCAAATTGGAGAGGAGAAATAAAAAAGCCTAAAACTTAGGAATTTTTAAAAAAAGTAATAAATTACTCTTTTAATCAATTTGTGTTTTTAAATTTAAAATTATAAAACTAAAAGATAAGAATATTCTAGAGAGTTTAAGAATTTGTTTAAGGATATTTTTGTAAGCAAAATTTTGAAACTCAAAGAGAGAATCTTGTTATTAGTAGTATAAATAGACAAAAAATTTTAGACAAATTAATGCGAATGCTTTCATAAATGCAATACAAGAAATTTTTTTTAGTACTATTCTCAAATCTAAATCCACACTATAAACCTATTGATTAGATTTTGGTACTTCCATATAAGTCAATGAAGATTTTAAATCCTCATTAAGAGTTAACATTTAAATAAAGTGTGAATTTAAATATGAAAATAAATGGTGTTAGACTGAAAACTCGTAGTCAGCTTTCTTTGTCTACCACGCTTGGGATGGACGAACCTTGCAACAAATAGCATTTAAAAGGTTATGGCTGAATATCGGTGGGGTGTTGGCCAAGAACTTTCCGTTAATTTTGTCAGTATTGGTGAGACTAAGATATAGATTTAAAAGTACTCGAGTTGTCCCAATATGGATTGATTTGTTTTTTTAGTTGAGTCTTTGTAGCTGTTGGCTGTTAATCCCAGTGTGCATTTATGGGATTAGCATAATGTTGAAATATATGAAGCTGCATTGGTGAGGTTATTGAGATCAAGCACAGACAGACTGCAATATGGGAAATCAGCACAGGCTTCGAATGCTCTTATGTAACAAGTCGTAAAGTATAAGTTGTGTGTAAACTAGTTGTCGTTTAGTCTGTATTTAATTTTTTTTTTATTTGAGAAGAATACTCTGTATTTAATTGGAAGTGTAGTTTTTTTTTTTTTTTTTATGGGAATTAGCAGTGTAGTTAGTGGTTAGTAACACGCGTCGTTAGTTGATTAGTGCCTTGTTAGTTGGAAGTTTGTTTTATAAATCAGTTATTCTTTCCTTATTTCCACTTTCTAACCTGTTATATAAACAGTGTGTTTGTAATCAATTTATTCAATGAAGCATTTTCTTCACCATCACAAAAAGCTCTCTCTCTCTCTCAAACTCTTCCTCTTAGTATTGCACCTCCATTGTTAAAGCTTTGAGCTTTGTTGATTTTTGCGCATCCAACTCATTTAGGACGGTAACAGTTATTCATCCGTTAATCAATGTTGATCTCTGACTCTCTGGCCATTATTTTTTTTACTTTTTATTTTTTTTTTATCAGAAACCAGTGAAATCATTTCATTACTAATTCTCAAAGCTGGTTTACATCTGACATAACCTCAAAATATATCATATGTGGAGTCCTCCATCTATCTGACAAAATCATTAATACATTGACCATATTTAGCTAGTCCATGCTGCTTTATTTCCAACAAATACATTCTCAAAGCTGTTGTCGTTGTCTTATACAATACTATTTGTCTTTGGACAGATTGGCAGATATATTTTTAACGAGTCTTTTGGCTAAATATTGCTAAATTTAAAACATTTGCGTAATAAGTACTGTTCCAAGTTATTTAGGGGAATGAGGAGAGATTGAATTTCGGCAACACTGTTGCCGAAATTCAACAAAAAGTAGGAGAGAAAATGAGAAAAAAGAGGAAAGAGAAAATCTTAATTTCGGCAACAGTAAACCTTGAATTTCGGCAACAGTGTTGCCGAAATTCATTTGCCCAATTTTCCTATGCCTGCCCGGATGTGTGAGTGTGAGAAGTGCAATAACGAGTGAGTGCCCAAAAAAAAGTAATTGTGGCAATGGTATTGCCGAAAATGGTAGGGGAAAAAAAAAGTGAATGCCAAAATCTGGGGAAGAATTAAAGAAAAATATAATGTGCTACGTACACAATATTTTTATAATATTTTCACAATAAATCACAGATAATTAGTTATTATTAATTCAAATTTAAATTTAACATTGAGATTACTATTTTAATCTAACAATAACAATAAGTAACAACCTGATATTTAGAATTTGTTGTAAAAATGTTGTAAAAATTATGTGCACTTAATTGAAAATAATAAAAAAGAAAAAAACTTTTTTCCAATGACATTGCCGAAATTGTGGGGAAAATTTTTCCCCACAATTTCGGCAATGTCAATGCCACAATTGGGAAAAAAGTTTTTTATTTATTTATTTTTTCTTATTTTCAATTAAGTGCATATTATCATATTATCCGCAAAAAATATTGTGGGTTTAATTTAGGTTGTGTTCACCGGGTTTGACACAAGGGGTATTTTTTGGGATTTTGTAAATAGTTTGGGGTGTTTTAGTCATTGCACAATGGAATATTATCAAAATATTTCGTTAGGGTTTAATAGATAGTTTGATGATAGGGTATTTGCTCATTTCCAAAACGTAGGGAAAAAATTGGCCAGTTTTAAAGTCGAGAGAGAGAGAGAGAGAGAGAGAGAATTGTATACTAATGAGAAAAAAAAAAATTTCACCCATAAAGAAAATCATGCATTAACCTAATCAACTTATTAGCCCCCAGATAAGAGTGGGGTTTGGAGTTAATTCACTAACGCAAAATGGTGAAACATTATAATTTGAATTATTCATAAGTTAAGCAATTTTATATGGTAAATAACCAAATGGATATAAATTCAGTGTTTGGTTATTTTTTCATATAAATGTAATAATATTCATATATAAGTAGGGGTATCAATTCGGGTTAGCGTGTCAGGTTCATGTCGTGTCGAAGTAGGGGTATTCGACTAAATGGCTCAACCCTAACCCAACTCATTTAATAATCATGTCATGATCCTTCAACCCTAACCCGACTTGTTAATAAGACGGGTTGACCTGACCCAACCCATTTAACACGCTTAATAAATGAGTCGTGTTGGGTTGACATGAATGTAAAACAATCCATTCAACCTGCGTAATATTAAATATAACATCTATCTAGAAATAATTTTTTTTACATCCCAAAAAGCAATGCATACACTTCAAGTCTTCAACCCACATTCAAAATAATATAATTCAACAAAAATATAATATTCATCTAGAAATAAGTTCTTTACACTCCAAAAGAAGTGCATACACTTCAACTCAAATTCAAAATAACAAAGTTTAACAAAAATAAAATAACATAGTTCAACAAAAATATAATATCTTTGGAACTTGCCAAATGCTAAGTATCAATATTGAAATAATTTGAGCAAACAGTAGACTAATCCTGACTATGACCACGATTATCATCCATAGATTTCTTTGTTGATGTCCAAATTCATAACATCTTCCACAAGCTCATCCAATTTCATTTGTGCAAGTTCTACGCCAAAAAAAGAAAAAGAAAAAGAAAAAGTATTAGTAGTTCTAGGGTCTGTAAAGTTTCAATTTCCAATTATATCATTTGTAAATTTTTGTCATTACTCGCTTTTCCTTTTAAATTTAAAATATATGTTGGATATAAAAAGTATTTGACCAATCTAAAATAAAATAAATATTTATTTGTTATACGAGTTAAACGGGCTGTGTTAAGTAGGTCATTTCAAGTTGACACAAAAAAATTGACGTGTCAAACGTGTCTATTGCGGGTTACACGGGTTGACCCGCTTATGACACGTTTCTTTTCGTGTCGCTTTTGGGTTGACCTGTTTATGACCCAAGCCCATTAAGGCCCAACCCTAACCCGAAAAAACCCATGTCAGGTTCGTGTCGTGTTCGCGAGTTGGGTCAAACATTGACACCCCTATATATAAGTAAATATATAGATCACTTAGACGATTTTTTTATATGATTAATAACCAAATGGAAATGATATATTCAATGTTTTTTTTTTTTTTTACCATAAATTAAATAATATTCATATATAAGTAAATATGTAGAGCACTTTTTTTTGAGAAAGCAATATATAGATGACTTGGTAAGTTATATAAGCAAAATTTTGAAACTTATATGTTCTTAATATTTATAGATGTGTTTGACCCGTTCTTGACTCGAATTTATTTATTTATTTTTAATATTATCCGTACCCATTAACCCAACCCAACCTGTTTGCCCAGTCTAATTTGAACAGTGTCATAGAGAAAAAGGTGGTTTAGATGCCAAACCCAAGGAAATGATATCATCTGTATACAGGGGTGGAACTATAGCCAAGAGTGGGGGGTTTTAAAAAATCCTTTATATTACCTATAAATACTAAACATTTTTGAAGATATAGCCTATAAAAATAGAGGTTGGCTCCTCCAAGCAAAATTTTCTAGTTCCGCCTCTGTCTATACGAGTTTATTCGATCGTCTACGTTCATATTCTAGTCAAGTTTCTACTCCTAAGTCCTTCATGATTGGAGCATGGCAGAAACTCTAATTTGAAAATATTTTAGAATTGCTTCAGTCAACTTGTACCAGAGATGAAGGATTTAGATCAGGTGCAAAAAGCAATTGCACCACTTCCTTCATAAATTTTTTTTACATCTTTTAACTTTAACTTTTTACTTCTTTTTAATATTTTTTTATTTAATGGTTGAGATTGAAAATTACTTTTTGCAACTTTCAATCTCAACTAATCATTGCTATTGCATCAGTGAACTTGATCTCAATCCCAGAGATGAAAACATGCCTAAAGGCCTCGTCGTTTAATCTCAATCTAGTGTGTAAATGCTGTACTACAGAAGATATCCTTTTCAATGCGGTTGGTGATAAGTGCAGAACATATCATCTAAAGCTAAAGAGCATTGTCCAGAGACAACATTCATTACCATCATTTATAGATGAATAACAGCTAGAGATCAACATTTATTACAAAGCTCTATAGTTACTCCAAGTAACAGATGGATAGCCGCTGCCAGTTAAATGAGTCAGACATTACACCATTAAGGGAATTAACAGTCAATAGCTTATTTTTCATCGGTTTTTTTGTTTAAAAAAAAAATAATAAGCTGTGAAAAAGTAGAATTATATCTAGAAAGTTTTTAAAACATTGTTTGTAACTAACCAAATGAGAACTCAGAATTCTTGAAGCTGTATTAAGCACAAAATACACCTTATCAACAACCATGAGTTTTAGTGTTTTACTATCTTAGCAATTTCTCATTATCAAATGATAATCATAACTTTTCATTTAAAATGAAAATTTGAAAATCATGACAAACGCTTATCATCACCATGAAAATAATTTTATATCAACAAAATTCCTTTTAAGGATCTTCTAATTTAAGAAGTTCAGCAGACACAGGATTGGGCTATGCCACAGAGGGAGTCAAGTTCAGTGAAAACTGAAAACAACCGCAGTATAGACTAGCAAGCAAAAAATAAAGTATTTAACACAATAAACTAGCCGATCCTGCGGATAATATGATAAAGTTCCGCATTTATTTTTTTTATTTTAGTATTGCCACATTGAGTTTATTTATTTATTTATTTTATAAAATAAATAATCTAATGTGTAATATTTTGAAAAATGAGTATGTAAAATAGAAAAGTAAATTCACATGCAAAAATAGACAAAAATATTTACATGAGTTAATACAAATGCTTTTAACGATTCGAACACTTTACAGAAACACTTTAAAAACCAAAAGCACAGTAATAAAAAGATTCATTTTTTCTTCATTATATAGATTCTTTGCTTCATTTATCCCTTATCATTATATCCTTGCCTTAGATGGTTAAATATCCTTACCTTGAATTCCTTGATATATTTATATTCATTACATGTACTCTCTAGCTACTTTTAACCATGATACGCCTAATTTGAATAGTTTGTCTATAAAAGCAAGTGTTAAAATCACAAAATTCATGCCTCATTAGTATGGTATATCTAAAAAATTTAGCTGCAAGCTACAGTAAACTGCTACCAGTAGCAGTTTACTGTAGCTAGAATGCAAAACTCAAAATAATTTTTAATCGTCTTCTCTCTCCTTTTATTATTAAAAAAAAAAAAAAAAAAATCACTCATTTTGTCATCCTTTTTCTTCTCTCTTCTCTTTATCTCTCCCTCAGAGCTCTCATTCTCTCTCTCATTTTGTCATCCTTTTTTCTTCATTATATAGATTCTTTGCTTCGTTTCTCCGTTATTATAATATCCTTGCCTTGGATGGTTAAATATCCCTACCTTGAATTCTTTGATACATTATATTCCTTGCTTGTACTTTCTAGCTACTTTTAACCATAGTACTGACCTAATTTAAATTAAAGCATCCACATTAGTGGTGCTAAAATGACTCAAAAGTTATTTTTAGCTTCTCAAATCACAGAATTCATGCTACATCAATGATGGCTTATCTAAAAAAATTTAGCTGCCAGCTACAGTAAACTGCTACCAATAGCAGCTTACTATAGCTAGAATGCAAACCTCAAAATAATTTTTTATTTGTCTTTTCTCTCCTTTTATAATATTAAAAATAAAATCACTCATTTTGTCATTTTTGTTTTCTCTTCTCCGTATCTTTCCCTCAGAACTCTCTCTCTCTCTCATCCCCTCTAAATCACTCCCCTCACAGATAATACGATGGCAGTGATTGGGTTGGTGGTTTGTTGGTCGAGTTGTGGTGGTGGGTCGCTGACCAAAAAGCTACTTTTTTAATTATATCATATTATTTTACAATACACCTAGCATCCAAAAACTCTATTATTTTACCATTTTATTAAAATATTATTTTTTGGATGGCAGAAAGAAAGAAAGAGAAAAATAATTAGCTATTGTAGCAAGAGAGAGGGGCTTGAACTGACTGACGCGCTATTAAAATACACTATTTTTGGATGGCATAGCGCTACAGTGGGCTTCTCAAATGCCAAATTGTAAATTATATTTGGCATTTGGACCCAAATTGCTCCAACAACTGGATGGCTATACCTGGGACCGGCCAAATTTTTTTGGAATAGCGCTATAGTGCGATCTCATATGTGAGATCGCACTGTAGCGCTATGCCATCCAAAAAATAGTGTATTTTAATAGCGCTATAGTCCGTTCAAGCCCCTCTCTCTTGCTACAGTAGCTAATTATCTTTCTCTTTCCTTCTTTCTGCCATCCAAAAAATAATATTTTAATAAAATGGTAAAATAATAGAGTTTTGAGATGCTTGGTGTATTGTAAAATGATATGATATAATTGATAAAGTAGCTTTTTGGGATGGTAAAATAAGATGAGATATGAAAACCGATTGTGGATGCTCTAAACAATACATATCAAATAAGTCAAAAGCCAAAAGGCTAGCCACCACAGGCGGTGAGTTCACAAAAACAACAAAAGAAGGATCGAAACTCACTCCAAGTCTGGCTAGCACATCCGCGCATTGATTGGCTTCACGAAACGCGTGGATGACCCTTTTGTTGGGGAAAGACTAAAGCAGGTTTCTGTAATCAGTTAACAATGGTTCCATTAACAAATTGACAATGTTTTTGTTCAAAAGCAAAACCACACTCAAGGCAAAAAAAAACTGATGTGTTATAAAATAAAGTGATAAAATAGATAAAATAGTATTTAAATTGTTAAATTGTTAAATTTTTTTTGCCTCCGCTATTATGAGCACTCAGGATAAGTGCTTGTATAATAATAAAAAAGTATTACATTTTAACCAATAAATTCAAACAAGTATTATTCATTTTGCATTTAATTTTTTATTCTTTCTTTATGTATTTCGAGAATAAATGAAGATAGTGGATGATGATTGTTGTATGTGAAAAAAGAAAAGTAATTAAAAAAAATTTTAAATTAATATTTTAATGAAATGTAGTATAAAATAAATAATCTGATATAAGATATTTTAAAAAGTGAGTATATAAAACAAAACAAAAAAAAGTAAGTTTTTATACTATAATAGACAAAAATTTTACATGAGTTGATGAGGACCCTAACCTATACTTCACATAAACACTTTAAAAACCAAAAGCACAATAATAAAAAGATTCAATTTTTCCTTTATTTTATAGATTCTTTGCTTCATTTCTCCCTTAATATATCCCTACCTTGGAGAGTTGATGGTTAAATATCCCTACTTAAGATTCATTGATATATCATATTCCTTGCTTGTGCTTTCCAACTATTTAACCATGGTATCAACCTATCGGTACATCTATAAATTTGAATAGTTTGTCTTAGATAATTTAGAGCACTCGTATAATCATATTAGTGGTTATATAACAAAAAAGTATAATATTTAGCTAATCAAATTCAAAATTCACTCACTTCAGGTAATATAAAGTTGTATAAAAATACATGGTTTCTACAATAATAATGTAAATTTACATTAACACTATTTATTTTGAATTTAATTTTTTATTCTTTCATTACATATCACAAGCATAAAGGAAGATAGTGAATACTGGTTGTTGTTTGTGAAAAAAGAAAAACAATTAAAAAATCAAGAAAATTTGATATTTTAATGAACTATAGTGTAAAATAAATAATCTGATGTGGGGTGTTTTAAAAAGCAAGTATATGAAATTAAAAAAAAAAAAGTACATTTTTATGCTAAAATATACAAAAAAAAAAAAAAATTACTCAAGTTGATACAAATGCTATTAGTGACATGAACACTTCATAGAAACACTTTAAAAATCAAAAGCATAATAATAAAAAGATTCATTTTTTTTCCTTTATTATATAGATTCCTTGCTTCATTTCTCCCTTATTACATCCCTACCTTGGATTCCTTGACATATTATATTCCTTACTTGTACTTCCCAGCTAAGAGCACTTGCAGCAGTGGAGCTAAATAGCTATATAGCTATTTTAGCTCCACCAAAACACCAAAAACAGTCCTATAGTAGTGGAGCTAAACCTACTTTTTTAGCTCCATTGCTACAGTGCACATCTATAGATGTGCACTGTAGCAAGAAGCTAAAAATAATAATAATATTTTATTAAACTTCTCTCTCTTCTCTCATTAAAATAATATTTTCTCTTTTTCTTTCTTTCTCTCTCTCCGGCTTCCCTCATCTCCTCTCTTCTTCGCCGACCAGCTTGCCAGCGGTGGTGCTCATAAAATCCATATAAAACCCACCGAATCAGACACCCGGCCACCAGAAAAATACCGGATCAGACCACTAGCAACGTCGATCCACCAAACCCACATCACAAAACACAAACCCACATAGATAGAGTAGAGAGAAAGATCGAAACAACACTGGTCCAAATTCCATACAACCACCACAAAACACAAAACCATGGCAGATCAGTTAGAGTAGAGAGAAAGATCACAAACCCATGGCACAACCTACAAACCCACCTCCCGGTAACCTCCAAATCGTCAATCCCACCGTCTCCTCCGCCTCAACCGTAATCTCAGCATCGCTCTCATTTCGGCCTCGCTCTCGCTTGCTAGGCAACTCGTGCCAACAAATCGGGCAAGGCATTTCGCGAGCCTCGTATCCGAGTTGGAACTGTTCCTTGCAAACCGCGCAGTGCGACTCGGCCAAGACATGGGTCTCGACGATTTGGAGGTGGTTATGGCTAGGTTGTGATGTGGGGGTTTAGGTGGCAGTGGGTTTACTGAGTTGGGAAGAAAGAGTGGAAGTTTGATCATTGGCTGGTTCATCTTGGTTCAGAGAAAGAGAAAGAGACAGGGAGGAAGAGAGAGAAAGAGATAATAAAAAAATAATAAAGAAAAAATAAAGAAGGGATATTTAATTGAAGTGGTAAATTTTCTCCAAAAAAAAAAATTTTGAAGTGGTAAAAAATATCATTGCAGTGGTGGCGGCGGCAATGGAAGAGTCAGTAGTGGCGGCGGTGGCAGCGGTAGCAGTTGTGGTTGCGGTGGTTGTGATTGTTGTTTATTGTAGTGAATATATTATTTTATTGTGTTGAAAGCTAAAATAAATCCACTGCTGCAGCATGTGAGTAGATAAAATAGATAAAATAACTTTTTGTGATGATAAATAACTAAAATTATAGCTCCACTGTTATGGATGCTCTACCTTGGATTCCTTCATTTCTCCCTTATTAACCGTGGTATCCACCTACTGGGTACGTTTATAAATTTCAATAGTTTGTCTTAAATAACCATAAGGAAAGTTTCTCTCCCCCAAAAAAGAAAAAGAAAGAGAAAAAAAATCATAAGGAAAGTTGTGACAGAAACCTAGAGCAGTAGAGGCGTAGAGCTTGATTATATCAATCCTCCTTAGGTAAGAGCTCTCTCTTTATTCTCTTTTTTAATTTTTTTAATAAAAGTTCTAATAACAATAAACACTCATTTTTATTAGAAAAAGTCCATGACAGAATTTTCGTACTAGACTTAGCAAGTCCAAAGGGTGACCATTTATATTCATAGGTAACTGTGTTCATCTATCTTACTAACTTAAGGATATTCGATTACATAAGTCAATTTGAATCTTACTCATTTAACAATTGTGTCAAGAACTCTTAATTTAGTATGATTTGTTTATTACATGTGTTGATCTGACACTTAATAAAAAGGTTGGGTTCACATGTACATACAACTCATTTTTAAATTGTTTAATAAGTCTGTTGTATTGAATTCCCACAAGCATGCCACATTTTAACCTATTCAAAAAATAAAACCCAAATGTTTAACATGTAAAATATAATAATTAGAGACAAATAAATTCTACATAAATTAAATTTTCTAAACATCAATTAAAGTATGAATATCATATAATTTTAAAAGTTTCTAATTCAATCCAATTAAGTTCCATCCAAATTTAGAAATACACCATTTAAGAAAAAAAAGATGAGAGTGTTCTTTTTCTTTATTTTGAGAAAAATGTTTAAGGTTTTACAATTACAATGAAGATTTTATCAATATAACTATTAAAGTTTTTTAATTACTTAATATTTCTAATTCAAATTTATGTTAGGAAAAATATATATTTATTTATATTAATTAACAGCAGGGTGACCAGGGTCGGGTCAAGCATATAAGCAACTTAAGCAATCACCTAAAGGCTAAAGCCTCCAAATAAAACATGGCTCCCCCTCTTTCAACTAATATAATATAATATATTTTAATTAAGGTTGTTTTACGCTTCCGCCACCAAAATCAGTCAAAATACTCCTAAAAAATTAAAATCTAAATTAATAGTTGACAAATTCATTAATTCATCTCTTGAATTATGCTAAAATATAAATTAATGGTAGAAAATTCATTATTAAAATCTAACGTTTATCTCTATGAACAAAACACAAAACACTGAAAACAAAAACTCTCTCTCTCTCTCTCTCTCTCTTAATTCTTGAAGAAAATTAATAAATCTCTTTTTTTTTTTCTCATTGCTTATCATAGTATTCTTGGACAAAATTGCCAAATACCCTTCTCGGGAAAAAATAGCAGCTCTTTGCCCAATTTTCCAAACTAATTAGGGAAATGCCCCTCTTTTGTAACTCGATTTGTGATAAATCGAGTTTTAAAAAAAAAATTATGGAGCCCTATAGCGGCGTTTTAAAGGACCTATAGTGACATTTTAAGGACCTATAGTGGCGTTTTGTAACTCGACCTCCATGAAATCGAGTTATAGGCAATTTTCTTTTTTTTTTTTACCTATAACTCGATTTCATAGAGGTCGAGTTACAAAATGCCACTATAGGTCCTAAAAACGTCATTATAGGCTCCTTAAAAACGCCTCTATAAGGCTTAACTCGATTTATCACAAATCGAGTTTCAAAAGAGGGGTATTTCCCTAATTAATTTGAAAAATGAGGCAAAGAGCTGCTATTTTTGCCCGAAAAGGGCATTTGGCAATTTTTTCCTAGTATTCTTCATCTTGATCTTTTTCCTCTTAAGCTTTCTTTGCAATAGTTGCTTCTGGTGGACTCTGTGTGCACAACTTCATCTTGCTCGTTAAGGTAACCTGTTTATTATCCCTTCATCTGATTATGAAATTTGAACAAAACACGTTTACACTTTTTTTTTCCAATTTCTTAAAAACTAACAATAGTCAATAAATTGATAAAGCTTGTAGCATGTAGGTCTCTAGCTATCATGTCATCACGTGGGTTCAGGAATAGAGCCACCGCTTAGAGTCAGGGGGGCTGAAATTTTAAAGAAAGAAAAAAAATCATTATGAAATCTAAAAAAAAAAATCCATTTAGAATTAATAAACCATCAATAAAGACAAAGACACAAATCTATTATTTCTTAATACATTACAGTACAATCATAGCGAAAACATCATTTTGATCTCTATATTTTGATAGTAGTTAATTTGGTTCTTGATATTTTCAACTTGCAATCAATTTGATCTCTATCATTAACTCACTAACGAAAAAAGTTTATGTGGCAAATGGTGTGCATTGTTGTTACACTTAAATCCTATGTGGCTACTAGGATTTAAAACCGAAGTCTTTGACTTTTCATTGACCTCTCCAAAGCTTGCCACATCATTATCATTTTCTTTAAATAAAATTATTTTGTTTAGTCCAAACTTAACAATGAGTGAAACTCTATCTTTCTAACAAGTCCAACTTAATTTCAAACTTATTATTATCATATTTTTTTAAAACCCAAAAAATTCAGCTCAAAAACAAAATCATAAATCTCAAACCACCATTTTCTCAAATTCTAGCAAAATCATCAATTTTCCAAAGCCCCAAAGTACCAAATCAATCCAAAAATACAACACAACCAACACACACACACACACACAAAATCTCAAACCTAAAAAAACCCATCTTAGGCAAGTTGAACCCAGGAAACCCACCTTAGAACCCAGAAAGTCGAACTAAGAAACCCACCTCAAAACCCAGCAAACCCATCAAGTCAAACCCAACAATCCACCAAGTCAAACCAAGAAACCCACGTCAGGGTTTTCCACAATCCCTAAATCGAAGAGAGAGAAGATGGTTCTGATGCATAAGCTTCATCAAGTGTTCAAAGGAACTGTGGAGGGAATCACAAGTCCTCACACCATCTCCACCTTCAAAGAGAAAGGCGTTCTCAGCGTCTATGAGTTCGTCATTGCCGGTGATAACCTCGTCTCCAAATGCACTACTTGGTCTTAGTACTCCATCTTCTTCACCTCCCAAAAACCAAATTAGAATTTTCCAATTTCCAAAATCCATACCTTAATTTTACCTTTTTATACAATCCCTAGCAAACCCACACAGAAAGAGAGAGAGAGAGAGAGAGAGAGAGAGAGAGAGAGAGAGAGAGAGAGAGAGAGAGAGAGAGAGAGCTTCAATTTGAAACCCACATGAACAAATCAGACTACCAATCAGCACCACTGCCACCGATCAGTCACCAAACCAACGATTCACCCCACTGATTAGTCACCAAACCTACCGATCAGTCAACAAACCCACGCCAACAAAGTCACCAAACCAACGATCCACCCCCACCCACCACCAGACCAACTATTGCTTCACAACCACTACCACTGATCTCAGCCCATCTCTTTTGCTAAACCCAGATCCTAAAGAGAAAGCCGAAAGAGAGAGACAGAGATTTTGATCCGAGAGAGAGCTTTTGCTTAGAGAAATCGTGTAAATTTTTTGTTTGTTTATAATTTTTTTTTAATTAAAATTAAAATTGAGCCCATTAAAAAAAAAAAAAGAATATGGCGTTATTAATACTAAAAAAATTAATTTTTTATTAATTTAAATCTGACATGGCATTTAAAAATGTCAAAAAAAAAAATTAATAATATTTTAATGGCCACATCAGCGCCATATTAGCAAGTAGGGCATTCCATCTACCACGTAGGAGTTTTCTGTTAGTGGTCTAAGAGTATTCTGTTAGTGGGTTAACGGCATGGACTAAAATAGAATTGATTTTTCTGTTTTTAGGGACTGAAATAATAGCAAAATCAAAATTGGGACCAAAATGAGAATCGGCCCAAAATGTATAAATCAAAAGTGTATTTTTGCCTAATATTAAATGATTTTAAGTGCTTAAATTGTTTATCCTATTAATTATTGTTTTTTCCAAAACCAAAATCAAACTCTCATTCAAAATGACTAGAGTCATTTATTACAATCTGATTTTTATGGTAATGATAGTAGACGATGATAGCTTGTCTTGTCCATGTATTATGAGTAATATTAATCACCTAGCTAGTTTATCCACTTTTATTAAAATATTTTTTAACAAGTATCACCTAATATTTCTAATGCTGGTGGGTCTTGTGTTTGTCGTAAGGAAATTTAAAGAAGACAATTTGAGAGATGGTAGGATCAACTAGTAGGCAAGTTCAACCAAAAATTGCTTCAATAAATAATGAATATCAACATACTCAGAAGGAAGCAAACATTCTAGGTGGAAATGAGGAAGAAAATGTCACACCAACAAAAAATATATATATATATATATATATGAGGAAGAAAATGATGAGTTGGTAATTGAAATTAGAAAAATGGTCGAGAGGCCGGAGATTGAACCATCAAAACGATGTCGTATCTACAAGGTTCCGCAACTGCTCCGAAAATGGAGTGAAGAAGCCTACACTCCTCAGGTAGCTTCAATTGGCCCTTTTCACCACAAAAACAAAAGATTGAAAGCCATGGAAGAGCATGAAGAGAGATACTTCAGGAGTTTCGTAAAACGGAGTGCGATAAAGTTGGAGGATTTAGTAGGGATAATAAGGGAAATGGAAGAAAGCATTCGAGGGTGTTATGAAGAGACTATTAACCTTAACAGTGATATGTTTGTGTGAATGATTTTGGTGGATGCAAGCTTCATTCTTGAGCTTTTCTTCAAACGTTATTCAAGAAGTTGGACAAGTGATGATCCTATTTTTGAGAAAACAAGGGCTCATGCTGTGAGGCTTGACTTGCTATTACTTGAAAATCAGCTTCCATTCTTTGTTATTGAGAAACTACACGACCTTGCATTTCCATCTCCCTCAGACTACGATGATTTATTCGAGCTTTCTTTTCACTACTTTAGTTCCTTCAACAACATTCAGTCCATACAGGACTATTCCAATGTGAAAATAGAACACTTCACTGATCTTATTAGAACCTTTAAGCTACCTCCACTCGAGATGCAACTCAAGCAAGCAAAAAGAAACAGTACACTGATTAAACGTAACATTTGTACTCTGCAACACAGCTCCATGAGGCAAGAGTAAAGTTCGAGGTTGGTTCAAGTAAATGCTATTTTGTCATAGAACTTGAAAAAGGAGTGTTGAAAATCCCTAGCATAGAATTTAACGATACGACGAAAGTTGTTGCTCGAAACATTATGGCATTAGAGCAAACTCGCTATATAGAAAATGCATACTCTACAGATTACTTTTTCTTCATGGATTTACTTATCAATATTAAAGAAGATGTGGATTTACTTTGTGATAAAAAAATCTTGGTTAATTATCTAGGCGACAACAATGCAGCAACACTTACGATTAACAATCTTAACAAAGGAATCATATTGCCAGCAGTGAGAGATGATTACTTTAATCTCAGTGAAGAATTGAATAAGTTCTATGAGAATCCTTGACACAGAATGAATGCAACATTAAAACGTGAATATTTTAATACTCGTTGGAGAACTGCTTCAACATTCACTGCTATTATTCTTCTGTTCCTCACTTTTATACGAACAATACTTTCTATCATCCCAGCGGTAAAGGATAAATAGTTTGGGTGGGCGTTCCCTGTTCGATGAAATTGATCTTGCCTTATGTAAAATACACAAATTATGTATTTCTTTCTTTGTTATTATTATTGTTAATGTAATTGGTCTTGCCTATGTAAAATACACAAATTGCTGTGTTTCAGCATCCTTGTAGACTACTAGTTTTGTATCTTCACTCTAAAATTTATTGATTGATAAAAAAATTGCCTGGAAGTTTGTAAGCCAACAATCAATAAATACTTCATTGGACGTGTTGAAAAATACGTAAGTCTGCTATAGTACTACTTGGTGTTGTAGCTTATCAATCTTTAGAAAGCATTTAATACAGGTTATCATGATTCATGATCAAGATTGTGTCTTTAGCTTGTTCCACCCCCCTCCCAAAAAAAAAAAGCTCGTGACTATAGCTTTGAGCTAGGCGGGCTGGGCTCATATCTTCCCTTTTGGGTTGGCCCATAAAACAGACCAAAAAACTTGTGGTTCCTCTTTACATAAGTGTTCCTCCAATTAGTACCATCACCCAAAATCTGAGTTAATTCAATCCTGGGAATTGTTTTGACCATCCATCGGTATGGGTTATATAGGTTCTGATAGTTTGAGGGCTTTGTTTTGTGAATGGGCTATTGGGCTAAAATTTGGGTTTAAATTAATTGATACAATTTGTTGTTAATTTAATGGGCTTGTATTTGTAAGAAGTGGTATTTAATTTTCATGGGTATTAGACCTTGGGCTTTGGGCTGACTATGGGCTCTTAAAACTGTTGGTCTGTTAAAAAAAAAAAAAAACCTTTAACACGGTAATACCTATCAAACGATTTCCCTTCAGATTTCTTTCAAAATCTATCAAACTGAAGAGAAAAAAAAAAAAAAAAAAAAAAAAAAAAATCCAGTAAGGCTAAAAAATTAACAAAAGATATATTCATTAGATTTAATGGATCTTTAACTATGTTTTTCTATTTAATACCTTCTTGTAATATTGTTCATTTTTAGATCAATGCAGTTGTTCTTTTTTTCTTTTTTTTTCAACTACCTTTTGCATAAATCGAATCATGATACTGTAGAATTTCAATTTATAATGTTCACTCTATGATGATTGTTCATATTACCACAATAAGATACCCATCAATTTATTTATATAGGCTGAATTTCAAACCCATATATCTTATTCGAGTTGGGTCGGGTTCTTGCATCCATGGCCGAGCAAGTTTCACTTCCAAACTCGGTGGCTACAGTGGAAGCAATTGCAGCATCAAGAGTTGTCACTTTTGCTAAAGAAATTGGTCTCAATTATATTATGTTGGATGGAGACTCGGCGGCTATTATTGATTCTTTGAAGAATGACGAGATTTTTGTAACAGATAATATTCACTTGATTGAGAAGGCGAAAGACATTGCAAGTTCCTTTGCTATTTGTGGTTTTCTCCTATTAAAAGATAGGACAATTCTACTGCTCATCACATTGCTAGACATGTTAGTAATTTCGAAGTGTGGATGAAAGATATTCTTTTTTTTTTTAGAAACCTTCCCATCAAGAGAAGGGGAGGATGAAATATATTCTTCTACACCTAAATGCTATAATCTTAGCCGACCTAGCTAGTTTTTAGTAATAAACATGCATCATTTTTCTCCGAAGTTTTTTTTTGGTTAAAAAAAAAAGTTTAAGCCAACTGAAACAATAAAATAAAATAAATTATATTACTAAATTACACATATCCCACTAAAATATGCGTGTCAATTTTCTAGTGTTTTTGGGGTAAGTTCAGTTGCAAGGTTTAATTTGGTATTTTCTGTGGTTTTTTTTTTTTTTTTGAATTAGTGGTTGTGGTTTTCTGTTTGTGGGTCTCGCTAATGACGGGTTTAGGTTTGAGAAGAGATGGGTTTTGTTGAATTTTCTAGTGTTTCTGGGGTGGAGTCTGGTTTGATTTGGGTGGCTGTGACTGTGTGTCTGCGGTGGTTGGGTTCCTATTTATGAATTCGGTTTTGTGGTGGTGGGCTTTGTAATGATGGTGGTGAGGCGGTGGTTGTGGTGGGTCTTTTTGGGTGCGATTGGAGTTCGAACTATTGGTTATGTTGTGAATCAGGGCGTCTATGCTTTGTGGACCTGCGGTGTTGTGGTTTGGTAGTTGTGAGTCTTTGCCGTCTGAGTTTTCGTCACAGTGGTGGTTTGAGAGAGAAGAAGAGGTCTGAGATAGAGTGAAAGAGAGACGAGAGAGAAGAAACAGAAAGAGAACAAGTGAAAAAAACTACCTTTACTAACGCCGTTTAGGGACTCAGTTGTGCTTAGGGACTATATTGGTTAGTTTTGAGAAGTTGTGGACCTGCTTGGCATTAGTTCAATCCTCAGGGGTAGTTAATGAAATTTACCTTTTTTATTTATTTTGAGTACTTAATGCGCACTCTCTGATCTGTTAAATTTCTCTCTCTTTATTTGCTTCTCTCACAGTTTTCACTGCACTTTTACGCGAAAGTGCCCAAACCCTTCACTGAAATCCCCGCCGGAGCTGAGATATACTCGCCGGACAATTCGCCGATATCTCCTACGGTATCCTTTCACATCTCCTTCTCTCTCTCAATCGCTGTATATATATAATGCTTATGTATTCGTATTTTTATTAAATTTCATCTTTATATATTTTTGGATTTGGAGTTGAAGATCTGTGTGAGTTTGACAAAAGCCGCATGAATTATGAATTTTCTCTCTTAGATTTTGCAGATTTAATGAATTAATGGTTATTTAATTTTCACTCGGAAATGAACTTAGGTTTTAGTTTCATTTTGGTACTGTAGGTGTTGTATTTAATGGCCAAAATTTTTTTTTTTTAAAATAATTTTTGGATTGCATCAAGTTGTTATTAATCTGTTTTGGAAAAGAAAAATGAAAAAAAAGGGTTTGGGATAGGAAGAATAAGGTTGTGAAATGAGAAGAATGTTGTTGTGTATTGAATTACGGCGAATGTATTTGGGTTGAAAAGGGGTTAGGGTAATATGTTGGGTGAGATTTTTAAGCGATACGATGACAATAAAAACAAAACCTTAGTCGGTAGTCCCAATACTATGAGACTAGTCGCAGGAGTTGGGGTAGTGGGGATTTAAATGTAGGTTCTCCTAAGGAGGAGAATTAGATAGTGGGAGAAAGTTGTTTAACTATTTAGGAACTAAATAGGATTTAGCAGATTCGGGTTTTCTGCCAAGAGCCTTGTAGCTTAGCGGGCATTACTTGGTCTCCTTTATCAGGAGAACCAAGATTCGTATCTCCCCTTCCCCACTTATTGTAACAATTTAATTATTAAGAAAAAGAAGAAAATAACAGATTCTGGTTTTCGTGAGCCGGGTAAGTAGCTTTTAGAGTTTTAGTTTTATTCTTCATTTTAAAATTGTGATTCACTGTGCTGATGTTTAATCGGAAACTGAAAATTTTGGCTGTGAAATTTAGCAATAGTAGCCTCCTTTGATGACTTAAACTTGGGCTGTGCTTTTGGGTGCAATCGTGACCTTGTTTTTTGTTGGGTTCAATTACAGAAATGTACAACAATGTGGGGACCCAGCCTGGGGTGCCAAGACCACCAGTAAATGCAGCAAATGCTCCGCCTAATCCATTTGGGAATGCATTTTATGGAGCTGGTTCTGGGCTTATCAGAGGTGGATTGGGTGCATATGGAGAGAAAATTTTAGGATCGAGCTCTGAATATGTGCAAAGCAATGTAAGTGGCATATACTGTTATGATTTAAGACAACATTCTTGTTTGAGCTTACAAGAGATATAATATTATGATAACTTGAATGTTGTCATGTTGGTACTATCAAGTTTGTTCTCAATCTTTTATTATTTGTGTATCCGTATGATGGATTAGAATGCACTTAAGCTCTAGAGGACACTGTCAGTGCGGTTATTGAAGTTGTCAATTAGACTTCTAGGTTGCAACTATTTTTGAGGGAAATCAACATCTTTTTAATGTAATATGCAAAAGCTTAGGCGAAATTATGGTACTGAAGTACATACCCTATGATCTGAATGATCTTGGGAGCTGTAGAATTGGCAAAGTTTGAACTTTGTCTTTTAAAACTGTCCATGCAGGGATAGTGTGATCTTCCATATAAATTCCAAAGAAAATAAAAAATTTCATTAGTTACTTTCCTTTTCAAATCAAAATATATGACTGCCTTCCTCTTTAACATTTGTCAGGGAAAATATAACACACCAAAAGTAATACTTAAAAACATATCACAATCACAACCATCAACAAACTCTTAATCTTAACAAATTCAGGATTGGGTTTGTAGATATTTTTTCAATCAATCTGGGTTAAACCAGGGTCAGGCACATATATTCCTGTTATTCTGTCCCACTAAGCTCATATACTCCATTACCTCCTTCACTACTTCTACCCTTCTTATTTTCGACCTTCCTTTGCTCCATTTCTCTCCAACTTGAAGTTGAAACCTAAAACATTTTGAAGTCATTTTTATTTAAGTTGTGCAAAATACATTAAAATTATATTTATTATTATTATTATTTTATGGATACCTAGGAATCAAGTTTGCCAAGAATTAGCCCAAAGCAAGAGAAAATTCCTGGGAATCAGTACCAAGCTAACAAAGGAAAAACTCCAACAATAAACTTTATTACTCAAGCAAATTGTAAAACAACACTGATCCCTGGATTCTTTAAATAGAGTTCCAAACTTATTATCCTATTAGGAAAAGAAAATAGTTTTACTAACCTAGTAAGAAAAGGAATTAAATTCCCTAAGCAAATAGGAAAAGAAAACAAGGTTTAACCAATTACATAACTTAAAGAAATTAAACAAATTGTAGACACCAGTTGCTTAACCCTTAGGCCGTTTTCTTCATGCGTCTGCGTCCATATTACATAAGTCTGCATAATTGGAGGCCTGTATCTAGTGTCTGCACCAATAACTGTCATAAAATCATTGAGTTTGTCCCTTAAATATCTGGGTTCTCTTATATGAAAGTACTTTTTTTGTCAGTTGCATTCTTGATACATGTTTGTCCTCTATATTGATATTTTGTTTCAAACTAAACAGATAAGTAGGTACTTCTCGGATCCCCAATACTATTTCCAAGTGAATGACCACTATGTGAGGAACAAATTGAAGGTTGTTCTGTTTCCCTTCCTGCACAGGGTAAGCAATGTTCATGCTCTGTTTTCTTGTAGCAAGCTTTTTCTTTCCATGGTAGTTATATCTTTTTTGCTTATTTTCCTTTTCTCCAGGGCCATTGGACCCGGATAACTGAGCCAGTAGGGGGCAGGCTGTCTTATAAGCCCCCAATTTATGATATAAATGCACCAGACCTCTACATTCCATTTATGGCATTTGGTACCTACGTTGTTCTTGCTGGCTTCTCATTGGGTCTTAATGGAAAGTATGTGACTGAATTTTTTTTCTTTCACTGTAATAATTAATCTTCCTCTTTTATTCCATATCACAGGAAATTTAATTTTCCCTCGTTCTGTTAGCATTCAAAGTGAACACATTTGTGTGTGGTTGTCTGTTGCTCTTTCTTTTCAGTGTCTTTTATTATTAAGTTTGTTAGGTCTCTCATCTACAACAAAAAACATGTACTATGTAGTAGTCATTTTCTGTTCCCCCTCTTTCTAGTATCACATTTTCAAGTTTTTGTGGTCACAGTTTAATTCACCATATCATTGTTGTATGATATGATAAGCATTGAATTAGTTCCTCTCCTCAGAATTGGTAGCTGTTTTTGTTTAAAAAATTATTGAGTATTTCCAAAGTGGTGATATTAATAGTCACTATGGCACTATTATTCAAGCTATTTTCATTTTAAAGCTTAACATCTATACAGAAAAGGCTATAGTTTGTAAATGACAGAGATGTCTTCCTGTGATGGCATTTATGATGGTAGAGTTGGTAAGAGGTGGTTGGTTGCCTGTTGGAAATGGCAATCACCATAGCTTCTATTGTGAGCTTTGGGATTATAAATGTATAAGCATGTCTTCTTTTATTTATTTATGTCTCTGCTATAGGGCTCGTGTTTTTGTTTTGTCCTTCGAGTGTCAGCAAAAGCTGGAATAGCTTCACGGGTTATGCCCAAAAATATGTATAGATTTATGTTCTTTTCATTGAATATCCTTGTGTTAGAAAGGAACTTGGAACTGTGAATTGGAGTACCAAATACCAAATGGGTCTGATACAGCTCAGACTTGGACCCCTTTAGCAGGCCAGACAACCTTGTTTTACAGATTGGACCATATATTCTCCCAAGACCCGCATGTTATTGGGGTAGACGTTCCCATTTGCAATCAATCATAAAACTTGTATAGTTATGAAGTTTCACTAAGTAGAAGTGTTGATTGATAACTGATTCCACCTTCTGCAATTGAGGGAATCTTGAATTGTCCTCTTCTGGTTTGTTGTAGAAATCTTCTGGATATGACAATTTCTTCTGTTTACTCTTAAGTAGCAGCTGTAGGATTTGTATGCATTGTGTTGCTTTGATTCTGGATAGCCACCCAACTTTCCTCATAATCATTATGCAAATTCTAATTCACTGCCTTTAGATTTAGATTTATAGTTATGATTTGGGTGTAGTTTCCTTTAATGTTATAAAGTTAAACTCAAATTGTTTAATTTTCATAATAATTTGTTGCTCAATCCCTTTATTTCCTTTCTCTTTTCTTGCCTGCAAATTTTCTTAAATATTTAAGCATATTGCTAGGTTTAGCCCAGAAGCTCTGAACTGGTTGTTTATCAAGGGATTGCTTGGGTGGTTTATGCAAGTCACACTTCTGAAATTAACACTGCTGTCATTGGGTAGTGGGGAGGCACCCTTGCTGGACATTGTGGCTTACGCAGGGTATACTTTCACAGGCATGTGTTTGGCTGTCCTTGGGAAGATTATCTGGGGATACTCTTACTATTTTATTATGCCTTGGACCTGCTTATGCATGGGAATCTTCTTGGTGAAGACAATGAAGAGAGTCCTCTTTGCAGAGGTGAGGAGTTATGATTCAAGCAAGCACCACTATCTCCTGCTCTTTA
Organism: Quercus ilex subsp. ballota; assembly: GCA_032727855.1. NCBI lineage: Eukaryota > Viridiplantae > Streptophyta > Magnoliopsida > Fagales > Fagaceae > Quercus > Quercus ilex. The sequence goes on from CM064917.1 coordinate 50,495,263, forward strand.
TTGCTCTGGCTCAGTTCCCACTTTTCACATGGCTTGGCAACATTACTGTTAATTGGCTTCTATAAATTGCTTCCTTTTACAATGTAGAAACAGCTTGTGTTTATAGCAGTTTTTTAAAGTGTTGTAGTCAATTTTCTCGGTTTTATATTAACTGACCATTCTTTGCTCCCAGATTCAGCAATCATTTTGAAATTTTCTTCTTTTGGTTTGTTTCCTGTTTCCGGTTGTTTTAGGAAATGTAAGATTTGACTTCAGAAGCATTTATACAGAGAATTGGGAACACACCTAACCAGAAATTAATTAATGAATAAAAGATCCGTTCATGGTCTTCACATTCATAATTATTTGATTTTATTGGTTGAAAGTTAAACAAGCTTTTCTACTTTGGATAATGACTTGGATTTACTAAAAAATAAACTGTTAAATTTCCCTAATGACTCCATGATGCCATTGTGTTCTGATGAATCTCTTATCCATTGATCTGATGAATTGCTTACCCACCACGATTGTTCTTTTCACCACATTCTGAAGCTGATCTTTGCCTTCGACGACACAGAGGTATGTCCCTTGGACACCTAAGGCAGTTGTTTGCAAGACTAATTGTTATGCTTGTTGCGTGATGGATGAACTCTGGTGGTAGATTTCCTGACAGAAAGTTGTTATCCAAGTACAGAGCTCTCCATGGTCGCCCTGGTTTGTCTCCATATTCGCTTGGTATTGGACCAGAGAACAGATTATGTGCCAGATTAAGTGTGCTTAAATTCTGAATTGTGGCCAAATTGACAGGCAAATTACCACGAAAATGGTTATTTTCTGCATCAAGCACCTCAAGCGGGGTCTCTTCTCCAAAGAAGTTGACAGTCTCTATTGCGGTGAAGCGATTGAGTGAAACATTAAGGTGAACCAACCTAGGCAGTAAAAGAATATCCTTGCTGATGGTATCTGAAAATCTGTTGTCACTTACATCTAGCCTCCTAAGGTGTGTGAGCCTCTTAACTGGAGAAATATGGCCTGAAAGTAAATTATGGCTTAGGGATAGTGATCTCAATCTCACAGGAAAAATTGGAAAATTTCCATGGAAGTGGTTGGTACCAAGATTTAAAGTTTGCAGCTGCCACAACCCTCTAAGGTCAGGGATTGTTCCAGAGAATCCATTGTTTGACAAGCTCAGGTAGGTCAAGCTTCGTAATCCAGAGATTTTGGTTGGAATGGAGCCAGAGAAACTGTTTCCTGAAAGGTCTATATATTCAAGACTCTTAAGCGAAGGGATTGCTCTAGGAATTGGGCCTGTGAAGTAATTATCCACCAGTGAAAGTCTGGTGAGCTTTTTAAGATTGGAGAGGGTTTCTGGAAGTGGTCCCCGAAATTTGTTCTTGTCTAGACTGAGGATGGTGAGCTCAGTTAGGTTTCCGATTGATGGTGTCAAAAACCCATCATATCCAATTCCATCGAGATCAAGTGCCGTGATTCTCTGAGAAGAATTGTCTAGAGGATTACTGCATAAAATTCCTAGAAACTGTCCTCCCATAACTTGGCATGGATCCAAGTTGAAATCCCAAGTATTAAGGTATGATGTTGGAGAAATTGAGTTCGGATCAAGGTCACGCTTCAAGGCACTAAGTACTTCAATATCAGCATCTAGTGTTAATGAATGGGTAAGCCTTGGAATAGAAATGAAAACTGTGGTTACAATAACATAATGGAAACTAAGGGAGAAGAGAGAAGGCAATAGCCTAGCCATTACTTCAACTGTTCAACGGTAGCTGGGTTATTGTGAGATTGTTGGTATGGCTGGTGTCCCAAATGCTTCTTATATTGGCCTCAAACCCCGTTGTGATGGATGACATAACTGCAAAGAACCTGTAATTGAAGAAATAGTTATTCTAGTAAATTCCCAGGCCATGCCAAGAACTTGGGGTACTTATTTACATTGAAATCTTTAAAAGAATGTTGGAAGATGGGTGGTGCTTTCATTTTGTTTTTAGACAATTAAACCTACCTTTTCTTAAACAATCTTTTAATCTTCTCGTTGCTCTTACCGTTCATTGACATAAAGACGGGGCAAAAAACTAAACAACTGGTAGGTGGACTGCTGTTGATGCCACAGGACAGGACTCTTTCACATGATACATAATCTTCCATTCTAATCTAAATTCTGCACCCTAAGATCAAACTCAAATGAGAAAATATTTCATGTATCCGATATATGTATCTTCTTTTTTATAGTGTGTGAAACTTACAATCATATTGACGTACATACTGTGAGAGGAATGATACATATATTGAATACATAAGATAATTATTGACTTTGAGGATTGACTAGTCTTAGTTTAACTATGTCTATTATTACTTTTAGAGAGAGAGAAAATTTCTTTTTCATATATTCGATATTTGTATTTTCTTTTTTATAGTGTGTGAAACTTATAATCATATTGACGCACATATTATCAGAGGAACGATACATATATTGGATACAAAAGATAATTATTGATTTTGAAGACTATCTAGTCTTAGTTTAGCTATGTATGTTGTTACTTTGAGAGAGAGAGAGAGAGAGCCCTTGTTTCAAATATGGGATTGGAGACAACCCTCCTGCCCAACCCTTTGCTTGCTTTATATAATATATATTGTGGGGCCAAGAAATGGTCAGACGACCCCAGCCCACTCCCAACCGGGCCCAAGGCCCATGTCCGAGGACGCGCCCATGGACCGAGGACTGAAGTGTAGCGCCCAGCTACCCTCTAAACAACACCAAGAATGATAGCATCCTCGGAAGTCCGAGGTCCGAGAAAGTGCAAGCAGCACTCCCTCAAAGGGAGCCTCCCCGAGCATCCGAGGAACAAACAGCGGGTACCAAATACCGGACATGGAAGCATGGTGGAGGAGCAAATCCCAAATGAACTGTCACCTCCACATTAAATGCTCCCAACTAACGTCCTGGCCGCATTAATGGGGAAGAGACGCCCCAACAGTGCCACCTTAGTTGCTGCCATCCACAGAGATAAAGGGGGAAGGTGGCTGATGGGACAGGCACTCAAGCGATGCCCTAATCCTTTTACAAATGTAGGGTTAGGATCTATTGGGAAAAGAATATATAATGTAAGGAACTCCTCCTAAGGGAAGGAGGAAGAAATACTGTAATAATTTACATGTTCTGAGAGAACTTCATAGTTCGTCTGAAGGAAAGAAATGAGAAGAACTCCCGGTCCAGAAAAATACGTCCGAGGAGCATTATTACTCACCCCAATGTACATTCAAATTGTCCGACCCATGTACAGCCATGTGTGATCGTTGCATTTCTCACTAACACCTAGTTCTTGAACCCATCCTCTATAAATTCATTGCGGGGAAACTGGGCTTGAGTCCATTCTTTCAAACCAGGTCCCTACAATTGGCGCCGTCTGTGGGGAGAACTTGTGCGTTGGTAAGGACAACCGTCAAGCATGGTAGGATCGGGCCCTCACCAAACAACTCCCAATCGACCCGAACCGGCGAAGCCACGGCATCATGGTGACTACGGCAACCCTGGAGGCGGTCAGAATGATAACGGACGATTTCGAGAAGGAAGCGTGCATACTTCGACGGCGAGCGAAAACCCAGCCCAGAAGCGCGACGCTGTCCAGGCTACGCAATCGGAGGAGGCCCATAGTCACGCCTCCCAGGCGAAGGACGATAAGGTGGCCATGCAGCGTGAGATAGATGATCTGAAGAAGAAGCTGCGCCGTGCACAGCGAAGACAGCCTGAACCCAGCCCTGACTTGCCCTCTGACGATGAGAGTGACGACGAATACAGGCAAAGGTCAAGAACGCCCCCCAGCGAGACTTTCTCCCACGAGGAGGAGCGCTACCAGAGGCGTAGGCGCGCCAACCGAACCTCCCGGGGCGTAGGAAGTGACGCCATGAGCAGGGTGTTGGATCAGCTCTCCAGGTCGCCCTTCACGCGTCGTATAGAGGAGGCAGAGCTTCCTCGGCGGTTCCAGCCACCAACCTTCATTGCTTACAACGGCAAAACGGATCCCGTAGAGCATGTGAGCCAGTTCAACCAGAGGATGGCTGTCCACTCGAAGAACGAGGCGCTGATGTGCAAAGTCTTCCCATCTAGCCTGGGACCTGTGGCGATGAGGTGGTTCAACGGTCTGAGGACGAATTCCATAGACTCGTACAGACAGCTGACCCAGGCTTTCGGCTCCCGCTTCGTCACGAACAGCAGGCCTCCTCGGCCCATGAGTGCGCTGCTGTCCCTATCCATGCGTGACGGGGAGACCCTCAAGGCCTACTCGGACAAGTACTGGGAGATCTACAATGAGCTGGACGGCAAGTATGACGCCGTCGCCATCAGCACATTCCAGAATGGGCTACCACTGGGGCACGGCCTGAGGAAGTCCCTGACCGGAAAACCCGCCACCAGCGTGCGGCAACTGATGGATTGGATTGACAAGTACAAGCGGGTGGAAGAAGATATGCTGCAAGGCAAGGGGAAGGATAAAGTCATCCCTCAGGAGAGGAAGGACTTCAGGTCGGACCGGTATAACAGCGCCCGCCCGAGGAGGGATTTTGGAGGAGAATCTGGAGCGACCAATGCTCAAACCGTCAACGCCATATTCCGAGAACCCGTGCATAGGGTGCTGGAGAGAATAAAGGACGAACCGTACTTCAGGTGGCCGAATAAGATGGCAGGGGAACCTGAGAGGCGCAATCGGAACCGCTACTGCCAATACCACCAGGACCATGGGCATACCACGGAGGACTGCAGGAACCTCCGGAACTACCTGGACCAATTGGTCCGGGAAGGAAAGCTGAAGCATTTGCTGCTCAACCCTGACAATCGCCAGGGCCAAGCGTATCAAGAGCCCCGGCGGGATACCGCCATGGGACAACCCGCGGGCACGATTAACGTAATCCTGGCGGCTCCGGGGAGAGCGGGCGCGGGCCCCTCGCGAGTGTTGTCCGTGGCCCAACCGGAAGCCGGGGAGTTCCAAGCCGGGCCGAAAAGAGCTAGGAGGAAGTCCTGCCCTTATTTGAGCTTCTCAGAGGAGGACAAGATCGGGACCATCCAGCCCCATGATGATGCCCTGGTGGTCACCCTTAGAATTGGGGGCTACGACGTAAAGAGGGTGATGGTAGATGGTGGCAGCGCAGCAGAGGTCATGTACCCGGACCTCTACAGGGGGTTAGGGTTAAGACCGGAGGACTTGACGCCGTATAACTCCCCCCTAATGAGTTTCGATGGGAAGCTCGTCATCCCGAGAGGCATGATCAGGCTGCCTATACAGACCGGCCCAGAAGTGGTAGAGGTGAACTTCATAGTGGTGGACACATACTCCCCCTACACGGCCATCGTGGGAAGACCCTGGCTCCACGCTTTAGGGGGCGTAGCTTCCTCCTTGCACCAGAAGGTGAAGTTCCCATCAGGGGACCAGGTTCTGGAAATCCATGGATGCCAGACCACTGCGAGGCAATGCACGGTGGCTGCCATATCATGTCAGCTCGACGCGCAGACCTCGGCCATCACCGATGAAGGTTTATAGCAATCAAAGGCCACGGTAGCGTGCTCTAATGAAGCTGCTGAGGAAGTCAAGTGCAAGGACTTGGAGAAGGTGGTAATTGGTGACGATCCCGAGAAATTCTTCCGGGTCGGGGCTCGGCTGTCCCCCAACGAACAAGAGGAGTTGGTTGGGTTCCTTAGGAGCAATATTGACGTATTTGCATGGGACCCCTGCGACGCACCATGGATTGACCCGTCCTTCATCTGTCACCATCTCAATGTTAGCCCATCTGCGGTGCCCAAGAAACAGCCGCCCCGACGCCCATCGAGGGAGCACGCTGACGCCATAACGGAAGAGGTGAATAAGCTCAAGCACGCTGGGGCTATCAAAGAGGTTTTCTATCCCGAATGGCTAGCCAATACTGTGGTGGTCAAGAAGAAGAGTGGAAAGTGGAGGGTCTGTGTGGACTTCACCGACCTAAATAGGGCATGCCCAAAAGACCCGTTCCCTATGCCTCGGATCGACTAGTTGGTAGACGCGACCACGGGCCATCCTCGGATGAGCTTCCTAGACGCCTTTCAAGGCTATCATCAGATACCGCTGGCCCTGGAGGATCAAGAGAAGACTGCATTTCTGACACCCGTTGGGAATTATCACTACAAAGTAATGCCTTTCAGTCTGAAGAACGCAGGATCCACCTATCAGAGGATGATGACGAGGATGCTCGAGCCGATGCTGGGCAAGAGCATGGAGGTCTATGTTGACGATATGGTGGTAAAGAGTAAGATAGTATCCGAGCATCTGGGAGACCTCGGCCGCACATTTGACGTCCTAAGAAAACACCAACTGCGCCTAAACGCCTCAAAATGCTCGTTCGGGGTGGGCTCGGGCAAGTTCCTTGGGTACATGATCACCCATAGAGGAATCGAAGTTGACCCTGACCAAATCAAGGCTATTCACGATCTGAAGCCTCCGCAGAACCCCAAGGAGGTCCAGAAGCTTACTGGGATGGTCGTGGCTTTGAACAGATTCATTTCCCGATCGGCTGACAGGTGCCGACCCTTCTATCTCTTGATCAACAAGTGGAAGGGATTTGAGTGGTCAGAAGACTGTGTCGTAGCTTTCCAACAACTTAAGGAATACCTATCCCGACCGCCAATCATGTCCAATCCTAACACCGATGAGGTCTTGTACGCATACCTTGCCGTGGCGCCCCACGCAGTGAGCCTAGTACTTATACGGGATGACAGTGGCGTACAGAAGCCAGTTTATTATGTCAGCAAGTCACTGCATGAAGCGGAGGTCAGGTACCTGCCTCTGGAGAAGGCCATACTGGTCGTGGTCCACGCCACGAGAAAGCTCCCTCACTACTTCCAAGCTCACACAGTGGTCGTCCTGACCAAGCTGCCCCTGAAGTCTGTACTTCGGACCGCCGACTACACCGAGAGAATCGCAAAGTGGAACACAATCCTTGGGGCTTTCGACATCAAGTATATGCCCCGCACTTCCGTAAAATGACAGGTCCTGGCGGATCTGACGGCCGAATTTACCGAACCCACTGTGGAAGTAGCCCCCGAGGAGGAGAGATCGGATGAAAAATCAGTTGGGGTAGTCTCCATCTCGGGATCACCACATTGGAAAGTATATGTTGACGGCGCGGCCAACCAGAGGGGGTCCGGAGTGGGGCTAGTACTAGTATCCCCTGAGGGTCATGTCATTGAGAAATCCCTGAGACTCGGATTCTCAGCAACTAATAACGAGGCCGAGTATGAGGCGCTACTACAAGGCATGGTCATGGTACGGAGGATGGGAGGAAAATCGATAGAGGCGTTCTCAGACTCGAGATTGGTGGTAGGACAGGTGAACGGAGAAATGGAAGCCAGAGATCAGAGAATGCAAGAATACCTGAGCCAGGCCCGGTGCTCGCGGTCGAAGTTCGACCTCTTTAGCCTGTCTCACATCCCCCGGAGCGGGAATAGCCATGCCGACTCATTAGCCACGCTCGCCACGTCCTCGGCGGAGGGCCTGCCCCGGATCGTACTTGTGGAGCACCTAGAAAGGGCGAACGAAATGCCAAGGGGGCCGGTCACCGTCAATCAGATTGAAGTGGGTCCCAGCTGGATGGATCCCATAGTGAAATTCCTCAAAGATGATATACTGCCCGAAGATAAGGCTGAAGCTGAGAAAGTTCGGAGAAAAGCTCCTCGGTTCTGGCTATCTGAGGACCTCCGACTATACAGGCGCTCTTATTCTGGGCCATACCTCCCGTGCGTCCACCCCGAGGCAGCAGAGCTATTGCTCGAAGAGCTGCACGAAGGAATTTGTGGAAGTCATACCGGAGGGAGATCCCTGTCACACCGAGCCGTCACGCAAGGATATTGGTGGCCGGGAATGCAGCAGGAGGCCCTGGAATATGTCAAAAAGTGTGACCAGTGCCAGAGATTCGCCCCGAACATGCACCAGCCAGGAGGGGTCCTCAATCCCTTGTCCAGTCCCTGGCCGTTCGCCCAATGGGGCTTGGACATTGTAGGTCCCTTCCCGAAAGCGCCAGGGAATAAGAGGTATCTACTGGTAGCCACGGACTACTTCACGAAATGGGTCGAGGCCGAGCCCCTGGCAAACATTAGGGACGTGGACGTCAAAAAGTTCCTTTGGAGAAACATAGTCACTCGATTTGGAGTCCCCCATACCCTTGTCTCAGATAATGGGCTCCAATTCGACAGCAAGGCCTTCAGGAGGTACTGCTATGAACTTGGGATTACTAACAGATATTCGACGCCCGCCTACCTTCAAGGAAATGGACAGGCCGAAGCCGTTAACAAGGTTATCGTCAACGGGCTTAAGAAGAGGCTGGACGACGCCAAAGGGAGATGGGTTGAGGAGCTGCCCCACGTCCTATGCATGTACCGGACTACCCCTCGGCGATCAACAGGAGAAACACCTTTCGCCATGACCTATGGCGCCGAAGCGGTGATCCCCCTGGAAACGAATTTCCGGACGCTACGAACGAGCTCTTTCACTCCCAGCAGCAATGATGAACTGCTGGGAAGGAACCTGGACTTGGTGGACGAACGGAGGGAACAAGCAATGATCCAGCTGGCCTACTACCAGCAAAAGCTCAAGCAAGGATATGACGCCAATGTGAAACTCAGGCCGCTGGCACCGGGGGACCTGGTGCTGAGAAAAGTCGTCGGGGCTACCAAGAATCCATCCTGGGGAAAGCTGGGACCCAATTAGGAAGGCCCTTACCGAATCACCTCGGTAGCAGGAATAGGTGCATATTATTTAGAAGATCTAGACGAAAAACCTGTACCTCGCCCCTGGAATGTAAATAACCTGAAAAGGTATTATTATTAATGAAGCAATTCTTTTTGAATTCCAACTCTTAAACTGTTTCAACTTGAGATCACATGTCCGGACTTCAAATACTAAGTGTTAGACAGAACCAAGGCTCTGCATAGTCCTCGGACTCAGGCCTATGGGGAAACTAATCACTTCAAATACTAAGTGTTAGACAGAACCAAGGCTCTGCATGGTCCTCGGACTCAGGCCTATGGGGAAACTAATCATTTCAAATACTAAGTGTTAGACAGAACCAAGGCTCTGCATGGTCCTCGGACTCAGGCCTATGGGGAAACTAATCACTTCAAATACTAAGTGTTAGACAGAACCAAGGCTCTGCATGGTCCTCGGACTCAGGCCTATGGGGAAACTAATCACTTCAAATACTAAGTGTTAGACAGAACCAAGGCTCTGCATGGTCCTCGGACTCAGGCCTATGGGGAAACTAATCACTTCAAATATTAAGTGTTAGACAGAACCAAGGTTCTGCATGGTCCTCGGACTCAGGCCTATGGGGAAACTAATCACTTCAAATACTAAGTGTTAGACAGAACCAAGGCTCTGCATGGTCCTCGGACTCAGGCCTATGGGGAAACTAACTACTTCAAAAGCCTAAGTGTTAGGCGGAGCCAAGGCACTGCATGGTCTTCGGACTCAAGCCTATGTGGAAAAAGACTGCCTCCAGGGGACCTACGTTGTAATAACTAGTGCCGCCATTTGCCGAGGTGCAATTGCAGTTAAAATCGTACGAGTACAGAAAAAGCGGATAGCATACAAGTAGGCAAACAACCACGAGGAACAGAAAAAGAAACAAAGCTCGCATTTCATTGAGTCCAATAGGATTTACATGATACGAATTACATTACCAAAGAAAGATAAAAAAAAAAAAAGAAGAGGGAAAGTGAAATAAAGCAAGCAGAGGCGCCAGGGGGCACATTCCTTCTGTTCAATCGCTTGCTCCCGTGGGCGGCTGGACCAGGGCATCTCCGGGGTCCTCTGAGCTCTGGCTGAGTGGGATGGCCTGCAGAGGCGCGGCAGAAATAACAATCCCCTCAACAGAAGAAACCTGAGCATTAGGGGATGGCCCTGCAACTTGCTGAGGGGCGTCCTCGTTGGAGCCATCGTTCACTTCAACCACCAGGGGAGGATTATTCCCTTGGTCTGGCTCGGCAGCGGCCCCAACGTCCGAAGCCCCCCCGCCTGGAGTAGCCGCGATTTCCACAGCGGCCTCCTCGGCCTCAGAGCCGCCTGGATTGTCTGGCGCGGCCTCGCGAATGACAGAGGGATAATACACGCTCTCATCTTTCCACAGGGCAGAAGAGGCCTCCACACCAGCTTGCCTAAGGGCTTCCATCCAAGTGTCAGAGCAGTAGCGCCTACATAACCCAGAGACTTGGGATTTGTAGGCAGCTGTTGTCTCAGATGCTCCAGCAGCATAGGCAGCCTCCTCAGCCTCCTCCTTGATGGTCCAAGCTTCCTCCCTACCCTTCTCCGCCTCGAGCTTGGCCTTCACAGCTGCGTCCCTAGCAAACTCAGCCACTTTCCTGGCATCCTCGGCAACAGCCTCCTTCTTCGTCAGGTCCGCAATCAGATCCTTTGCGATCTTCAGCTGCTCCTCTGCCTCACCCAGACGAATCTTCTGGGTCTTGGCCTGCCTCTGTGCACCCTCAAGGCCTGATACTGCACTGTCCCGAGCCTGGGTCGCAGTCTTCAACTCCTGCCTGGCCTTGGCAAGGTCCGCCTCGCAGTTCTTGAGGGCCTGGGTGGCCTCCAGGCGCTTCTCGCGCTCTTCTTCCATTGCCTTTCCGTGGTCGTGGGCCGCCTCCTCCAGCCTGAAGGTGGCCTGGACAGCCTACCAAACAAAACGGGCACACGATAATCAGCCGGGCTAAACAAAAAAAAAAAAAAGGGGGACACAAGTGTAGAGGCCTTACCATCCCCAAATAACGCTTGAGGCTGAGGAAGACCTCCCTACTCTTCATGGTCCCCAGCTGCTCCATATCCGCGGGAAGTAGCAGACATCTCTCCACGGCGTCGGCCACGCGCGCGCCTTCGCCCTCTCTAAAGTCCCTGAGAGAGGAATCATCCCACAGAGGAGCCCCACGAAGCATTGGGGCAGGCAGCTATGCCTGGGCCTCGGCCGGGGCATCCACCTGCCTATCCTGAGACCTGGAGCCTATCCTCAGCTGCTTCGAGGGCCGCCGATTGTCATCCCCCTCCCGGGTGGGCCCAGATTTCTCCTCAACGGGCCTCTTGCCCTTGTCCTTCTTCTGCTTGAAACCGGAAGGCTCGTGCCGGAAAGACGGACTCGTCCGAGGTGGAGGGGGAGGAAGCCTAGATTGGGCCGAGGTAGACCTAGTCTGGGGAGGACGATTCTTTGGAGAAGGGGGTGGGAGCTTCGACTTGGACTTCCCCGGTTGCCCTTCGATCAGCTCGAATAGAGTGGGCTGGTCCTTCTTCTTGTAGCCCATCGCTAGCCGAGAAGGAATCTCTGACGCCGAGGGGACTGCTTCGGTCAGCCGTGGGTCCCCCAAGTCTCCAGAAGGGTCCTCGGACTGATGAATCCGCTCAAAAACGTCAAAATCGTCCCCTCCAGGGCAAGGATCTGCGACTCCCCTTTCCCCCTCAATGCCCTCTTCCGCGGCCTCTGAGAATGTATGAGAGGCAGAGGGTACTGCTACCGTGACGCCCTCTGAAGTAGAGGGACCCTTGGGAAGCTTGAACCCGTCCTCGGTCACTGCTATTTTCTGCAGACGAGGATCCTTTGCTCTGATCACGTGCTTCGGGGCCGCAAATGACTTTTGGAGCGACGTGTACCCCAAGATTTTGTGAGCGGCTCGGACCTGGTGGTCGGCTTCGTTTTCAAAATCCGCCGACCTGAGCACTTTCTGTAAGTCTTCCCCGTTGATCAAGTTGTAGCGGGGCGCGAAGGAGTGCGGATCTGCAAGAAGAAAACGCGTTCGCCATTAGCAACCAAAACAGTACAAAAAAAAGTAACGCATAAAACAAGTCAGAATCTCTGAACCCCCTCCCATTCCTACTACCCCACCTGGTGTCCCTTCTGTCGTCGGGCAATGGATACCATCATGCCACGCTCCGGACACGATGAGAAAGTCCTCATTCATCCCCTTGTTGGACTCAGGGAGGCACTGGATGAGCCGGACCCTGTCGTCCCTTGTCCTCATATAGTAGGACTTGTCCCTCAGGCGTTGAAGATTGTAGCAGTAGTTCACGTCATGATGGGTCAGTCTTAACCCCATCTTCTCGTTCAGAGCGTTCACGCTACCCAGAATTCTGAACATATTGGAGGCGTACTGAGTGGGGTATAATCGGAAATATGACAGGTAGCCCCTCGTCACTGGCCCCATAGGGATCCTCATCCCCCCTTCAAGAAAGGCGATGATGGGAATCACCACCTCGCCCTCCTGCCTCCGGAATTCCCACTCCCCCTCCTCGCAATACCTCAAGCCCACATTGGCCGGTATCTTATAATCGGCGATGAATTTCTCCATCGCCTCCTCAGTAAAGACATACTTCTTAAGTCTACCCATCCCAAATGACGCCTAAGAGTGCTAAAGGAAGAGCAGATAAAAGAAGAGGAAGAGCAAAAGGAAGAAAAGCTCAGAGAGGGATAGAGCGACTTACAGAAACGAGGAGAAGCTCCTCGGACAGGCCTTTTATGCTGGAGATGGTGGTGGAAATTTGGCTGGACTCTGAGTGGAGGCGCAAGGGCTCGTGATTATGAAATGGAAAAAGGTGGAAACGGTTCGAATGGGTATTTATACCCTGGATAGAAGAGCCGCGCGAGTTTTCCCGCCCATAAATGTTAGGCGCATCACGACCGTTCGATTGCTAACTGCCCTCCGAACGTGGGGGGCACGAAGCCGCCCGAATTTAATGCAGGACACGTTGCGCACACTGAAACGCCAGTAACGCGCCTTGGGCAGACGAAAAAGCTCCAGCGCTGACAAAGGACAAGACGCGATTGGACGCGAAGCAGGACCGAGGATATCAAAATCCTCCTTTCCGCCCGAGGATGCGGACAGCAAGATTTTGAGGGGCTATTGTGGGGCCAAGAAATGGTCAGACGACCCCAGCCCACTCCCAACCGGGCCCAAGGCCCATGTCCGAGGACGCGCCCATGGACCGAGGACTGAAGTGTAGCGCCCAGCTACCCTCTAAACAACACCAAGAATGATAGCATCCTCGGAAGTCCGAGGTCCGAGAAAGTGCAAGCAGCACTCCCTCAAAGGGAGCCTCCCCGAGCATCCGAGGAACAAACAGCGGGTACCAAATACCGGACATGGAAGCATGGTGGAGGAGCAAATCCCAGATGAACTGTCACCTCCACATTAAATGCTCCCAACTAACGTCCTGGCCGCATTAATGGGGAAGAGACGCTCCAACAGTGCCACCTTAGTTGCTGCCATCCACAGAGATAAAGGGGGAAGGTGGCTGATGGGACAGGCACTTAAGCGATGCCCTAATCCTTTTACAAATGTAGGGTTAGGATTTATTGGGAAATGGATATATAATGTAAGGAACTCCTCCTAAGGGAAGGAGGAAGAAATACTGTAATAATTTACATGTTCTGAGAGAACTTCATAGTTCGTCTGAAGGAAAGAAATGAGAAGAACTCCCGGTCCAGAAAAATACGTCCGAGGAGCATTATTACTCACCCCAATGTACATTCAAATTGTCCGACCCATGTACAGCCATGTGTGATCGTTGCATTTCTCACTAACACCTAGTTCTTGAACCCATCCTCTATAAATTCATTGCGGGGAAACTGGGCTTGAGTCCATTCTTTCAAACCAGGTCCCTACATATATATATATATATATATATATATATATATATATATATATATATTTTACGAGATTTGCTTGCTTTATGATTGAGTTCGGTATTTCTTTTTCTTTTTTTTCTTTTTTTAAATCACTTTTTGGGTTTATCAAATAAAAATTTAGTATATTATTTAGTCCTAAGAATAGCAACAAATCGCTTTTTTTAAATCATACAAATTCAAGTTAGTTTATAATTGAGGTCTTTTTTTTCTCTCTTTTTCAAAATTGATTTAATCACACATACATGCTCAAACACGCTCAAACGTAATTATATATGTGTTTGATATTTTGAATGAAAGGTGAGGGAAAATTTTAATATTTTTTAAAATATTACCAAAATTAAAATTACAAAAAAAATTAATTCAATTTTTTTTATATAAATTTTTTAGTATCATAAATTTTGTTTTGGATGTTACATTTGATATAAAATTGAATAATTCATGTATTATTGAGTAACTGGAAAATTTTAAAGCTAAAATAAAATTATAGAATATTTCTTGATTCAATTTCACACTTTCGATTTTTTTAACATCATAAATGGTTTTTTGAGATACAATTTTTTTTTTTATATATATAATTGAATAAATCATAAATGTTTTTTAGATACTATATTTTTGATAAAATTGAAGAATATATTACTGAGTAAATGAAATATTTATAATCTATCAATTTAAATTGCGCATTTCTATGATATTTGTAGCATATTTTTTGCTTTATTCACGTGTTATGATAACTTTATTGAAAATTAAAATCCACCTCTTAAATATTAATTTTAATTTTGAAACAATAACTTCATTTACCAGTCAGTTTTAACAGGGTTTAAGGAAAAAAAAAACACACACACACACACAACTTTTTAGGACTTTCACTTTTTATTTTATTTTATATATATATATATATATATATATATATACACAATTATACTTGCACCAATTTTTAGTAAATAAATAAGTGGTAAAAAGCTGCTTTCAAACCCAGATTAATAGAACCAGCACTTACTAGATTTATATATATATATATATATATATATCAACGTTTCTTGTAGTTGTTATTCCAAAATACTTGTGTTTAGCAAAATAATAATAATAATAATAATAACAACTTGAGTACACCTTTTGACTTTCACAAAGACAAACAATTTCCCAGTTGGGCAATGTACAATTTCTAGTGTTTTTCTACAGAAAAGCAGTGTGTAAATAAACTAGCAAAGGCAAAGAAATTATTTCTTCCCAATACAGGAAATATGCTTGTTTGACAACAATGGATTTTGTGTTAAAACTTAAGAAATGCAGAAATGATACAAGATATCCAAGAAACTAGTATTAAAAAAATGTGATCAATCATGAGTTTAGGCCAATATTAACAATGTGGTCATATTTCCCAATCTTGTCAAAACTGAGGCATTTTCTTACCCCTTCCATATAGAAGATGATATGTTGGCCATTATTGACAACTTCCTGGAGATCATGTGTAACTATTAAGATATAAATTAGAAAAAATACTCGGGTAAATCAGCAAAATTGAAACAACTGGATGGATTGACAAATATTTACATGAAGAAAATGGGTGAGATGGAGCACCAATTTCAGCCATTACTAACTGCAACACCAGCATCCCCGTAGTGTTTGTACTTGCCGGAGGCATGCACCTAGTCCCCCATGAAATAGTTCTCTCCAGCAGTGCCATTGACACCAGTAACAACTAATTGCTGGCAAATAACCTCATTTTCAGAGTCTCTATTTCCAGCAGCCTTCTGAGATTTACACCTAATCTAAAAAGAGCCGGCAATTAAAAAGCTTTTCTCACAAAAACCAGATTCATGAGCTGAAATCTGTGGAGGTTGTTGTCCTCAATGCAATGTGCTGTCCATAAGCATCTTAGCGGCAACTCTGACTATTCAGTCATCATGCTGTCAACTGCCTTTGCATCATGACCATTACCAGAATCATCTGAAATGTTATCATGAACACCATCATCTTGGACACCATTATCTGCGGAGGGTGGGTTCTCATCCATGCTGTCATTCCCGCTTTTCAATTCCCTTCCTTCATTCTCCTTGATGACACCAGAAATTTCAATCATATCAACCACTTGTGACTCAACAGGCAAGGATATAGCTGAGGAGGTCTTGGTTTCAGAATCAGGAGTATTGGAAACTGTAGGCTCAAGATCATTATCTGCAAGACCATCTTGATGGGTCACTGTGCATTGCTCCAGAAACTCCCTAGTTGACGGAGGAAAATCAATGGATAGTGGCTCCACATCCATCATATTTTCATCGCAATCTTTATCTTGAAACCCATTTACATCACTGGAATCAACTTTGGACAGGAGATGCTTGCTTCTTGTATTGTCCAAATCTCTGTCTCCATTCTCGGAAAAGACATTGCTTGCAACAACCTCATCAACAGAATATAGTCCAGGTGGGGAAATACAGATGGACGATGGCTCAACATCCATCTCGGCACAACGAATTTCTTCTCCAACATTCTCACCAGAGATGCGATTTCCACAAGTAGCCAAATCATTCAGTTCATCACACACATCACTGCTAATAATGTGAGGAGCATCATTTACATCCCCACAATTCTCATCATGAGCTGATACATCCTCGTTCATGCAGTTACTTTCATTTACTAATTCTGTATCTTGGTTAGTAAGAGCCATCTCAACAGTTTCTTGCTCGATGTTATCTACAGTTTTGACTCTGAATGGGATCTAAAGCAGTCTGACTGCTATCTAAATCAAGAAGTACATTCAACTGCTTCTGTACACAAACTGCTAAAGAAATAGCATGATCACGAATCCAAGAATCATGGGGTTGGCAGTGTAGCATGTCAATCAATGCCTTGTGGTACTGGAATATGCTGATAGATGGCATAGTAGATCCTCGTTTACGGCAAAGATTAATAACTTTGAACATATGCTCACACATATTGCCCATTTCTGCCCAAGTGCAATTGCAAATACCAAACTGTGAACCAGGATTCCAGACGACATATACTTTATCCTTAACAAGCTGGTCGGCAACTTTTGCACATCCACCTTGTATGACAACATCAGAGTCTGGAATCTTCAATGCTTTGCGCCAAGATGTTAAACCTCTCCTCCACTCATCTTTCCAATATCGTGCAAAATCATCCTTCCCCGAGTACTCATCAAGCCAGAAGTAAGAATGCACTTTTGTACCCAACTTATCAACCAACCAATCAGCCCTTGATAAACACCAGGGTCCTTCTCATTCAACAACCTAAGCTTCATCTGGCTGTGGTAAAACTCCATTGCTGCACATGTCTCCTGGCTCGCAAGTGGAAGAGATTTTAGTGCCGCAGTCCATGCTCCTGAGTCAGAACAAAGTCTCAAGTCAGTAATTTCTTAATAAAAGAAAACAGACTTACATAGAAAAGCCAATGGACTCCATAGTATTTTAGAGTAAGACTTCATACCTTTCACCTCATACGATCAAGTTGATCTTTAATAGTTAAGATTACTAATTCATTGGGTGACCAAATCTTAGGAACCCCAGACCAAGTACAAACATACATAAATACATACCTACACATACACTCTCATATATAACACAAATCTTGATCAATACTTGGAAATGGCCACCCATTCAACAGTGTAAATTAGCAGTTTGGCAGTAAATGTGGAAGACTGCAATAAAATAAATAAAATATATATATATATATATATATATACACACACATATGTATATATTTTATAAGTGAAATAAACAATATATATTTTCACTTCCCTCACACAAGGGAAAGAATTCCTCCATTTAGAAAAGACAGTGACCAACCTATTCTAGGATACCGTATCGCCTTAAAGTAATCCATAAAATCTGACTCATCAATAAAATCTTCCAATAAATCCTCAAACAAATTAACGGTTCCTTGTCCTCGGCAGATGTTATCCACTGCCTGCTCAAGCCGTCTTGATATCTCGACTTGCATCTTAGTTTCCAAACATTTCTTTAATAAGTTTTTATGCCATGCATGACAGACCCGCCAGAAGCATATCAGTACAGAGCACTCAAACACATCCTTGAGAAAATTGCATAAAACATATATAAATTCAACAATTCAAGTATGTACAATTCATTAAGAATATAGAAGAAGTCACAGCCACCACGCTAAAAGGTCTGGCTCCACTACAGTAAATTTTCAGCATGCTTAGTAATCCAGGCTACCCATGTCAAACTCATATATTGGACTAGAACCACCAAAAATTATTGTTAATTTGTCCTTTCAGCTTGATCAATGCAAATCTTTTGTCTTGTGCAACTATATACGAAATATAATACTTCCAATGGTTAGAAACATATTACTGAAGCTACTTTTGAGCCATAAAATACAATAAGAGATGAGACACCAACAAGATAGTCTGAATCAATAAGCATGTACACCCTATATTTAGGAGCTTTGAAATAGGAATTTTAAGGGTTGGTCACTGATTTTTATTTTGTGTACCAAAACCCTACCTATATTTATGATTAAACTCAAGCAAGTGCTTCATAAACATGCGAATCAAGTTATTGTGTAACCAGCTTCCCATTGATGCAGGACAATGAACTCTCAAAAGGGGACTTCGTGCTTTAGGGAACAAAAAGATAGGTAGGACCCTAGGAATCACCGCATAGGGTTTGCTTGAAATCACCATTAAGTGATGAAAGTAGAAAATAGAAACGTATGAATCAACACCTACGGTTACTTGGAATCATCACCAAACATGAGATAAAGGTAGGAACTTAGGAATCTAGGCTTCCTTGGAATCACCACCAAGCACTAGAACTCTGGAAGTAATCTTCCAACACAAATTTCATTAATTTAGGATCAACTGCATTTTCAGAGCCTTAAAATAGGCCTCCCAAACTACGTCATAGAAGGAAAGGAAATAAATTGAAACTGATTACATTAAATACAAAAACAAAAAAAAAATTAAATATTAAAAAGTGTTACCATCCATTAGCATCAATCTATGTTAACTGTGATCAATCAGGTTAATGGGCATATTTGGTGTCTACACCACCACCCCTATATGGAGAAATTATCAGTCCTCCTGGAGGACCATGTTAGCAATGCCTAATGGTCCTCCCATCTAATAATAAAATTTCATGTGTATCTTAATCACAACCCTAATCACAATATTGAATTAAAAAAATAAATAAATAAAAACTTTTCACGAGAACAGCTAACATCATTGTTGCCTTCTTTGACTCTGGTGTTTGCAGATTCCTTACACAAGAATGCTTAGATAAAGCAAACTAAAAGCCAACCTACAACAGCATTGTGGTGTAATGAACTTGCAGGTGCAGGTGTGAAAGTTGAAGGAGGCAGCGGTGATAGTAGGTATTGCCGTGGACTTTTTATTTTATTTTGTAAATGCTGTGATTAGGATTTGACTTAATTAGTTTGAACACATGGAATTTTATTTTATTTTATTTTTTGGATAGGTAAAAACATGGCATTTTATTATTGCTGAACTGGTCCTCCTAGAGGACTGAATAATTTCTCCCCTATAAGCCAATGAGATCCATGGAATAATTTTCTACCAAAATGTTTATTAAATCATATAGTTATTAATATACAGTTTGGAATGTGAGTGGTCAACTTAGCAACCAACCTGATTGTAAGGACATCAACTAGAGGATCATCCACAATGAACCCAGCCAATTTCCAAGTAGGATCTTTTGTGCGAACTCTATTGTAAAGAGCCCTCATCCATCTATGCACATCTGAACTTGCAAATCTGGGTACTATAATCCAAGCTACAGGGATTGCCTTGTTGTTCGAGTTGAATACAACAAGACTGTGAATCGGATACTAGATGAATTTGCAAAAAGTGCAGTTAGTTTCTAAGGACACTAAGGACTGAAGCTACATAAACTTAAAAAAAAAATAATGATATAGATAAAATAAAATCAGACCTTCAATTTGTTTGTTCCGAACCTTGAATCAGAAGCCAGAAGGCTGCAATTGCCAAACTGAATCATTTGCTGTAACTGCCACTCTGTTTGAATTCCCAAAGTGAAAGGCTCTGAATTAGAGAAATCTTCATGAAAGAAAACATGATTCTGATGGCTTGCAACCCACATGCCGATGCTAACTGCATCATCTGCATCAAGTTCATATGTAGGACGTCGGATGCTCCTCTCCTGTCTTCGAACATACCGGTGGCTTAACTGGTCATCACGGTTACTTGGTCCACCTTGTCTTACTACCTATTCACTGTGTCTTTGCATTATTGTCTCCACAGAAACCCCAACATGTAGTAGAGATAAGACCCGCAGACGGAGATCACGCGTTCCAGCAGCCTTAGTATCCTGTGGACCATGGCATGGCAACCCCTTCTTATCTACATGCTTATCTTCAGTATATATGATTAGTGCTACTGATGGTTCAGCAATTAAGCGCTTCACGATAAAGTGGCACGTGCAGCCTCTCTTAGTATTTGGTCGGCCAGCATTTTTCTTCTTTGGGACATAAGTTGTCCTACTGGGTCGTACAATGCCACCCTTACGGTGGTCATCAGGACCAAAGGAACACCAATACCTTCACAATCAACAAGCTATGTGAAAACTCATGATGTACTAGTTACCAAGAACTCCTCTAAAGGAACAAGTTTGAACTTACAGAATATATTCAAGAATGCCATTAACCTTTGGCTTGCACGTCATCTCTAGACGTCGTCGTCGCCTTGCTTCAACATGAAATCTTGATGGACAGTCTTTATTTTCTGATTCACCCTTTACAAAACCATTCACTCTAGCAAAGGGGATTAGAGCAACTCTATCGATTTTGTCACGCCAACCTTCCACCTTTGACCACACGAGGTCAGCAGCAGAAAATTCCAAGGTTGGAGGATTCTGTACGGGAAGGGATAGAATCTCGTCCCACCTGGCCATCTGCAACTTACACAGCCAAAAATAAAAAGGCAATAATATCAAATCAACCAACTAGGTCTATTTGCTTCTGTTCTTTCAAACAAAAGCTCTTTAAAACCCCACTATTTTCCAGATACAACTATTTCAAACACCAATTTTTCAAAAGGGCACTGAAAAAAAAATCTGTACCAGGCTGGCACTTAATTAGCCAAAGATTAATCTTTTTAAAAACTCATATTTTTCTGGGTACACTTTTTTCAAACATGACTTTTGCAAAAAGCTACAAAATAAGTTGAAAGATAACTAAACTAATAATAAACGCACATATCATAACATCCAAAGAAGCAAAAACAGCAGCGCAAGACATGTTTGATAATGAATCCTTGAACAATTTTAGTAAAATGTGGCACAACACAAACAAATTGCAATTACCCAATTCAAACATAAGCATCAACAAATACACTTAGAACACACACAAAAGAAAGCATCATACCCCATCATCAATCATCCAAATTTTCACACACATCTCATAATATCACATAATAAAAACTACCCAATTTTGGGTAGAGGAAAACCGAAACAGAAAAAGGGGTACCTTCGGTTTTGCTTGCCGGAACTTCAATCGGAGACGACGGTTGAAAAAGAAGCAGTTTGGTTTGGCTTCTCTGGGGTTTAGGATTAGGGTTTAAGCTGAGTGGCAATGTGGTTTTGTTGTGTATATATATCTTTCACACTATATACAGTCACAAAGAAATGGTAGCAAATGAATATCTCTATTTTATTCTCTTTTAAAATTTAGCCACCTGTTTCACTAAATAACTAAACTAAACGTTGGTAACAAACAGTATCTGTTTATCTGTTTTTCAAAACTCTAAATTCAATAATAAAATAACAACTTAAATAATTTTTGAAAAAATAAACAGCAAATAACCAGTGCTTAACTGAGACAAACCTAAATGCTACCGTCAGAGAGCATATTCCAGCGACAATATCTTGTTCTCATAGTCAATAATACCACATCGACATTACATCATACATAACTCAGATTCTTTTTTAGGGGTTTGGGAGGGGTGGGGACAGGTGGGCAAGGGGTTTTTGGGGATATAGAGAGGCAATGCTTACCTATGGTTTATTACGAGGCAGCAGCAGAGAACTACTGCGGCTGCTGTTGCTACTGCTTCTTCCTTTAATGGGCCTTCTCGGGCTACGACTCCTTGATCTCTGAGGTAACTTGTGCAAACTAGGTGATTCACAAAAAATAGCATTGATTTAGTATTAAACAAAACCTCAAAAAAAAAAAAAACAAAAAAACAAAAAAACTGAGAGGGTTAAGGGACTGTGGAGTGGAGGCAATGCGAGTGAGTGAAAACGTGTGGGTTGTGGGGTATGTAGGGTAAGGTCTTTAACTTTTGTTTTTATAGTTTAATTAGATATTAGATATCTAATTAATAATTAATTTAATTATAGTTACTTAATCTAATGATAAAATGAAAACATTGAAAAGGCCGGATTATCCTATCAAAAAAAGAAAAGGCCGGATCATATGAAAAAAAGAAAAAGAAAGGCCCAACGGTCTTTAAAAAAAAAAAATGGCCAATATGTATAGGAAGCCAAATATTTATAAAATTTATATTATATATTTAATATAAAATATATTATAATATGATTTGGTTTGGTTTTGGCCGGTTCAGTGCATTCAAACTTGCCACTGAAACCAAACCGAATTGAAATTTTGGCAACCGTTCAGTCAGTTTTTTCAATTTGTCGATTTTGTGCACACCCCTAACAGTCACAAAGAAACGGTAGCAAATGAATATCTTTATTTTATTCCATTTTAAAATTTAGCCACCTGTCTCACTAAATAACTCAACTAACAGTGTTAACAAACACCGTATGTTTATCTATTTCTTTTGTTAGAGAACCTAACCACATCCAAGACAAACCTAATCCCCAAACCCACATAAAATCAAACAAGAGAAGAGGAGAATAGATAAATTAAAGGAAACTAGAGAACAAACAAAGGAGAATGAAGAGGAGGATCGGTGTGCTTTGTTGCCTAAGATGGAGGCAGAGCTCACGGGTTTCAGGCTTTCAGGCCTAGGCTAGACTTCAGTGAGAAAAGAGAACCCAAAAGAGACACCATGAGAGTGGCTAATGGTGGCCTACTGTGGCCGCCCCTAGACAGAAGCCATGGAGATTTGATAGTGGAGAGAATGAGAGATCTTCAAGAGTTTGAGATGAGAGTGAGATATTGGAGGGATATAGTTAACAAAATTAGAGAAAGAGAAGGTGTTAACACCGTTAGCTAAGTTCTTTTAACAAGATAGATGGTTAGGGTTCCAATTAGCTTAATTGATAAAGACTCTAATTCTTGAAAGTATTCACATCAAAGATGTGAAAAATGCTAAAACATCATTTTAACACTAAACCACCAAAAAAAACCCTCTACATCAATGTTGCTAATCCTAAAAATTTCCGCAACTTGTTATAGTAAGTTGCTACTGCTAACAACTTACTGTAGCAAGTTGCTATGTTTTTTAATTAATTTATTTCTTTTTCTCTAACCTGTGTCTCTCTCTTCTCTCTGCAAAATTACCTCTCTTCTCTTTCTCCCATGCCTTGGTTCGTCTATTATGGTTCGCCTATTGTGGTTCGGCAATTCATGGGTCTGATTTGGTGGGTGAGGTCACACGGTGCTTTCATGGGTTTGATTTACTGGGTTTGGTGGATTTTGTGGGTCTGATTTGGTGGGTCTTAGTGGATAGTGGATTTTGGTTGTTTTGTCTCGATAGGTCTCGGTTGTTTTTGTCTTAGTGGTGTTTCTCAGTGGTGGTGGGTTGTTGGTTTGCTCGATAGATCTCGGTGGTGTCGTGATTGGTTGTGTCATGGGTTGTGCTGTGGGTTGAGGCCAGTTGTTGTGGGTTTGTGGTGGCTTGGATGGTGAGAGTGAGTGGGTTGAGTTGGTTTTGTTGTGGATTGTGTTTTGGGTTGAGACCGATGGTTGGTTGTGTCATGGGTTGAGGCTAGTGGGTTGAGGTTGTTGGTTTTGGGTTTGTGGTGGCTTGGGTAGTGAGGGTGAATGGGTGGTAAGAATAAAAAAGAATTATAAATCATATATAAATAATATTTTAATGAAATGTTAAAACAAATAAAACCTTTTATATTGGATTTATTATAAAGTGAAGTGTTAAAATAGATAAAGTAATGTTTTGGGATGCTGGTAAAAACTATATTTTTTAGCATTCTTAATGTAAATGCTCTGAATAAAAGATTTGGGGTCCAATTTCTATCTAAACCAAAAACCAATTGATGTCTTAGTATGATGATAAAGAACTATCATCAAATGAATAAATTTTAAAAATGGTATCTAAGGTACTATATACTGTACTTAAGTTTTATCCTTCAAATATATATATATATATATATATATATATATATATTTGGCTGAAAAATATATTTGTTTGAGTGTAATGTTAATGTAAGGACTGAGTTGAAAAATGCTAAAAAAAATTATTAAAATATACCATTGTCCCTAAAATTAACCCATAATCGATATTAGTTCTTGCAATTTAAAGTCGTGGCTTTTTTAGTCCCAACAAACCTAATTAAAGGGAACATTTTTTTTAGACCCAGAATGCTTCTTCTTCTTTTTTTCTTTTTTTGAGAAGAAAGACTCTGCATATTAGGAGGTTATTAAAATCAGCTTGAAGAACAGGAATAATGTTAGGTGAAACAACTTCCATCCAGACATTCACATGGGAAGAACAAATAGTTCTTTGTGCAAGTGAATGTGCTACAGTATTACAAAGCCTGCTTACACGAGAAAAATTAAAATCAATGAAAGATTGGGAGACAATGTGCTGCACATCAGTTGCTATGTTACCAAACTGTGCTAGTGATCTACAGCCACTTCGTAGGGTGTTGATGAGAATCAGGGAGTCCCCTTCCAATATAATCCAATCCGAACCATGTTCTGCAGCAAATTTCACTACCCTTCTACCTGCAAGTGCTTCCAACTCTACAACCGTGAATGGCAAAGGAATTTTTTGCGAGAGAGATGCCATCACCAAGCCTTGCTCATTTCTTATCACTGCCCTGATTCCTGCTCAGTTTTCTTTAGCAAAAAGGGCGCCATCAGAATTAATTTTATACTATGAAGCGTTTGGAGGTTGCCAAGAAGTTTCTGGGAGGATCCATTTTGGAGTTGGGTTTGCTTGTAATGCCGAGAACTCCTGAAACCGATCCTTGGCCTGTTGAAGAAGCTGTCTCAGTGTAACAGTTTGTTTATCTAGGCATATATTGTTTCTTCGGTTTCACACTGCCCAAATGACCATTGAGAAGAGAGTGGGGTCCTGATTTTCAACCAATATGCAGCCAAGTAAATCAATAAAGTTGTCACACTGTTTTAGCCTGTTGTGATTCCATAGGGGTACTTCCTGTCATAATCAAGCCAGTTTCGGACAGAGGTACAGGGCATAGCGAACATCTTCATGTTGGTCTTTCCATAGATCACATTTGTCATCCGTGATAACCCGACGTTTCACCAAATTCATCTTTGTTGGAAGGGAGTTTTGGCATGCTCTCCAAACCAGATTTTTGACTTTGTCGGGTACTTTCAATTGCCATATAGCCTACCACAATGGTTTTAACGAATTAGAACTTGTTGCCTGTGAATTTCTGCCAATGACAATTGGTATCCAGACTTCATGGTATACTCCCCATCTGCATTAAAAGGCCAAGTTAAGATGTCACTCTGCTGGGTGCGACAGAGAGGTATTTTTCTCACCTCAGCTGCTTCAAAATCCAATAGGCATTGGTCAAGCAACTCCTCCTTCCATACCCCATTTTCCTGATCCATAAATTGACATACCTTCATTCCAATGTCCATATTCTGGATTGGTGATACAATCTTTGGCCTATACTTGACAGGAACCCAATTATCTCCCCAAAAACTGATTGATCTTCCATTTGCAGTTCTCCAAATCCCACCTTTTCTAATAACATCTCTCCCTTTCATAATACTTTTCCAAGCATGCGAAGTAGAGCTTCGAGTCTTCACTTCCATAATAGAGCAGTAAGAAAAAAATTTGGTATTAGTCCCTATAAGATGATGGCACGTCAATTTTCATTTTGACTCTAGCATTTAAGGCACTGAAACTGATCTCTTTAAATTTTAGGAACTAAAAATCACTTATAGGCTAAACATTAAAGGATGAGTGTATTTAGTTCTAAAAATTTATGCTATAAGAAACCCGAAAAATTGTTATGTGGTTGATGGATTGGCTGTTTTACAAAGTAGTGGTGAGTGGTGACATTATCATACCCATTAATTGATTCATCTATGTAAAGCCCATTAACACACCATTGAAAACCCAACAAAAAGACAGACCCTTCCCCCACTAGTATAAAGCCCAAGTTAAGCCCATACAAAGAAAGGGAATGCAAGGAATGAACAACAATATTTTCTTTCCTTAATTTCAAACTTTGTTTTGGCACTGAATTTAGAAGATTAATTGGTCTGGTTGATAAGTTGAATACAATCACACACTTTAATTATATGTTTGTTTCTCCAAAAAAAAGATTGGGTAATTACTCCATGCCTCCTTAAAAGTTACCATGACTTTTGAGTGGAATTATGGTGTGCGTTTATGTTAAAACATCTTTTCCTCTCCCTTGTGCGTGTGTGTTTGTTTCTCATACAAAAAAAATTGTAAATAAAATATAGCTTAAATTACAAATTACACCTTATAATTTTGCTTAAAATTTAATGTAGTAATGTAATTTTAAATTTGTTCAATTTATTCATCTGTCTTTTAAATTTATTAAAGCACGGTCTATTTATAATAGTTCAATTCCAGTTTCATTGTAGACAAGGAATACATTACTTATTTGGAAATTAATTGATTTACATTTCAGTACTCCAAAAACATAGCATTTTCTTCCACACCAAAAAAATATCCCAAAAAAAAAAAAAATTTATTCTACACAAAATGGTATAGAGGATTTGTATTCCAACTGAAATACCCAATTAACTTTCCAAATCACAATAAGTATTTAAGAAAATTTTCCAATAATCTCTGCCTTAAATCACTATTTTCCCCCCCATTTTTTTGGTATAGTTCTACCACAATCAAAGCAAACTTTTACTTAAAAAAGAAGAAAAAAAGAAGAAGAAGACTAGAGCTATCAACCACTTCGCCACCTCTCCCAAAGACTTCTATTTTATTATTATTTTACTTTCTATTGGAATGTGGATATATGAAGTGATATAAATCACTTCCGTAACTTAATTTATACTCATGCATGCCTAGATTACAAACTTGTATAAAACATAATCCTCTCCGAGATTTCACTAGGACAAACCAATTATATAATGGTTCTAGATGTCTCATCTATCTTAATTTACAATTTTGGATATACACCACTATTAGTTTCTTTATTACCATTTCCACTTTTCCCGTGGGTATGTTAAAATACTTAGTATTTAAAAAAAAAAAAAAAAAAATCTTAATTCACACTTAATCATCCACTAAATTAACCAAGCTTTGATACCACTTGTTGGAACTCAACCAAGTCTTATGTGAATTATGAAAATTAATTAATAATAGGACTCTTTCCAAATTTTTGAAAATCCATATTTCAGTGTTTGATTCTTGTTAGCTGCTCTTGGTTGCAGGCTTGCAGCAATTGTTTTTGTTTTCTGCTGCATTGTTGCTTTCTTTACATGTTTGTTGATCAATTTACTCAATTCATTTAAAAAAAAAAATATTGGACATTAAACCTAGCTTTATCCTACACTAACTTATAATCCCATGCATATGCATAGATACATTTAAAGATATACAATAAGATGTATAATCGAATTCCTCTATATATAATTTAAATACTATTGATACTCATTTTTATATTTTGTTAACTCTTTATAACATTTTGTAACGATATTATTATGCATAAAATGTAAATTGTCCATTTAAAAAAAAAAAAATTGTGAAGCATTTTTTTTTTATTTTTACGATTCATTTATTCTAGACTCTTTAGTTTTTGTACTTAATAACTCACTTGGATGAATATTTACAATGTGATCCCACATTTGATTCTAAAATTGAGAAATAAAACCCTTTAAAAATAAATAATTTAGAACACATGGTGCAAAATTGGAACTCTAATTTAGAATTTTAATTTGAGTTTCTCTCGGTTTTACCTATTATTATTATTTTATATATATATATATATATATATATATATATATATAGATAAGTTGTAATATGACTACCATTTTATTCAATGACTTTACTCTTGGTGACAGTTTTGTGTGTCTTCAAATGCTATATCAGGCATAGAAGACTTGAATAATAATAATTTTGGATAGAGCTAAGCTAAAGATGTTACTTCCAGACAACAAATATACGAAAAAAAAAAATAATAATAGAGAAAAAACTCACCTCAAGGTTACTTCCAGCATCTAGATTGGTATGAAGAATTTAGTAAGTTGCTTGTAAAATTAAAAACTAAATTTAATATACGTGTCAATACGTTAATTGTTTTGGCTATTTGGCTGGTATGAAACAACAATCCTAATAAGCTAAGCTTAAACTCAAAAGTAAATAAAATAAATTGAAGTCTAGTATAGAATAAAAATTACGAATTTCATGCACCAAAAATTATGTGGACTAAGTCTAGTATAGAATAAAAATTAAAATAACATTCATCTTTTCTATAAAAAATAATTAGTTTGTAACCCATGCATATGCATGAATACCTTTAAATATACAATTAGATGGATAGAATAATTCCTACATAAGTTAAATACTATTCATGATCATTTATATATTTTGTTAACTCTTATAAAGTTTTGTAAGAATATTATTTGGTAGAAAATGCAAATTGGTCATACTTTTTTGTTTTATTTTAGGGAAAAAACAAAAGATTTTGTTACTTTTTTACTTAATTTGTTATTGTGATGCAATCAATTTATTTCAATTGTGCATTTTCCAAATAAGATATAGCAATCAATTTTTTGAACGTGGTATACTTTTTCATTGAAATTTATATTTGAAATTATATTGGGAACAATGATAGATTAACTCTTCGCAAGAACTATTGCATCTATTACATTGAGGGTGACCTTTGATTTCCACAATGGAATTAAAGGTGTGTGGGTGATAGACAAATGTGTAAAAATCTCCAGACAAGCCATTATATGTGTTACTTGAGATCTGAGTTTTTGCTAAGAATACATTTTGTATGTGCAAGATAATTACAATTTGCACAATAGTAGAACCAATGTTTTGAGTCTCGTTTTTCTTCATAAATACCACAATAATATTCCTCAAGAGTCATCTTTAGCGGTATAACAGAGAGTAAAGGAATACTTATTTTGCTTGTACCTTCTAATTTGTGGTAGTGTGACACATTTGAAGTCTATAACAAATTCACAAAAATATTGGGTAACTTTCAGAATCATAACTACTGCATTTTTGTTCAAATATAATGCTAGAGAGAAAAAATTGGTGCTCATGACCATGGTGGGCAAGGATGTCTGAGATTGAACTACATAAAACATCGAGTCTAAACTTGCATGGCTCACAACTATACTTGAATCCATTGCAATAATGCTCACATGCATAATACCAAAATATCCTACCACTCAAATAAAAGGTAACTTTGGGAAGAGAGTGAGTGGGTGTCCATGAAGCGGGTGTCTCTTTTGAGTGTGTATTAGCACAAGATTCATGAAGAAAGAAGCTACAACTCACACAACTATGTAGAGGGGAGGGGGTGGGAGGGGGGGGATGTCTTGTACACACCCGTCGCATTTTTCAATATTTAGGAACTCATCATCAGAAAGCTTTAGTTCATGCTTATGACTAAAGTGTTTAATTTCTATGGCTATTTCAATTCCATCCTTCCCCACTTGGATTTTTGTGACTTTATAAGCTACTAAGTCAACTGATTGATTGAGCTATAGATCTTCATTCTCCTCCCCTTAAAGTTCTCTTCTATTTATGTAGTTCACAGCACAATTGAGGTGGGCAATGAAATCACATTTGGAGCAATAGTAAAACCCATAGTTTGTGTTCACCTTTTGAACACAAATCTAACAAAATTGAGAGTTGAATTGACGAAGTTCAACTTCAAGAGAAGAATGGGTGAGATGGAGGGGATGCTTATGACGTACAACTTTGAGTCTATGTGGCAATGAAGCACAACTATTATCAATCCAGAAACCAGCACACTGATTAGGTATAAGGACACTGATTAGGCACACTATTATCAGTCCATACACCACTTTTTCAAACCAAACAGGGCCTAAGCATAGAAACCAAAATTATACCAAGGGCACGACATGTCTTGTTATAAGGACCTATTGCCGCATTCTAGGCATATAGCGTGAGTACTAACCATCACAATGGGTAGCTCATTTCATTAGCTAGCTAATTCATATGGAATAAATCTCTGGCTTGCTTCTGTCAGCTCTTTGGTTATCTATTGGAAAGAGTGGCACTCTTTTCTTTCTATCTACAAAGAAGTACTTAAGTTGAGTGCAAACTTCACAAATTATAAGAGTAGGCAAAAATTACATATTGAGAGTGAACAGAACCAATTTCCCTAAACTAAACCTTTTAGCTAGAAAGATCATGCAACTCCTAAAATGCATTTTCAACTCATTGCACACATATACATACATGCATACATAAATACATACACGTACTTGTGGAAGTATAATTGTATAATTCATCAACACATAAAATTCCTTTGTATGAGTTCTAGCCAAGATCAGGAACAGTGAAGTGCTCATCATCATCCTCTGGGAATTCGATTCTCGGCTTCTTGTAAGGCATGTTGGATTTGACAGGTCTGTATGAGGTAAAATTGCTTGGCTGTGACATTGGAAGCTGAGGAACTTCCGCTGCGGCTAAGGCCTCCTGAGGAAATTGGTCAGCAAAAAGTCCCATGTCTGCTATCCATTCAAGCTCTCCTAGTTCAAGTTGCTCTTTCTGCAGAATAGAACAAACCCACAGAATTACAAGGGGGGTTAAAAAGGCAAACCAAATTATCAATTTAAAATTTTCATCAATTTCCAATGTAATAGCAAACCAATGTTGAAAATTGTTAGAGTTTGGAAAATTGTGTGTATGCCTTCCAGGGAATGAAAACATGTAAAGACTGGAAACCAAAATGAAGTCCTGAAATCTAGAAAAAACCATTTTAAGTGCACATTACTTGGCTAAGCCCATTTTATGTAAACAACACCACACTTCTTTTATCCAGATGTCTCTTTGAATCAGATGGTGTTAATTTAATGCTAAGATTACAAAATTTATAGCATTATTAACAAACATAAAAAGTGAAATATATGCTTCTTTCTAGTGACACACATTATTCTTCCTAGGACGCAAATTCACTTGAAGTTTATGAAACCCAAAGTATTACTGAGCTGCCAAATGAAATATGCAAAATGAATACATATAATCTTATGCTAATATTAAATATGGTTGATGATTTGCAGAATGTATCTTTTGAGTTACATGAACCACAAGATAGAAAAATTTGTATGATACCTGGCAATATGATCCCCAAGTTTCCCATTCCTAACATTCATTATGAAGACAATGGAGTCTAAATTATTGTAACGAGTAAATACAGGTTGACTTAAAATAAAAAAATTTCTTACCTTGTCAGAGAATTCAGGATCAGAAAAATGTAGGAATTCATCAAGAGCCCACTGAGATGAAAAGCTAGAAGCTTGTTGTGTGGGCGTTTTCAAGGAAACCTGTTGTTTGTTCTCATTGGGAGGCTCCAAGCTACTTTTCTCAGTTTCCTTATTACAACCGGAGCTCAAAGCAACACGGATTCCAGTGGCCAGGAATCGCTGATGGTTTGCTGAAAGGCTACCAGCTGAATGAATTGGTTCATCGCAATCCTGACAAAAGAGGGCTCTGTCTTCGACACAGAAAATGAAAGCAGCCTTATCCTGTTTTATTGAGAGAGAGAGAGAGAGAGTAAGGGTAATAGAGATAGTCCTTAAAACCAAAATGAAGTCCTCTTTGTTTATCTCAATTCAGAAGATTGTGAAGCAAACACTAATCAGTAAGGGTAAATACCTAGATTGAATCATCTAATTCTATAATTAGCAAACATAAAGAAGTATTAAACATAATACAACTATGTCCAAAGATATAGAAAAATTCCTAGAGTTAGCCACAGAAAGAAATTTATTATATAATATTATTGCCTCTCCTTCCTCTCTAATGCATCATTTAAGTTGTTTTGCATCTTCTTCCCTATGCCATGAACCGTACATGGAATTGGTGCACTTGTAACAACAACGCACATGGTACGATCCAATTTAAACACTGACTTTATGGTCAGCAGTTGGTGGTGAGCAAATTAATCAATTTATAATTGATATTGTTTTAAAAGCAGGCATCATTTTCACCACCTGGTCAGCTGCATACCTTCAACCGTTTTGTTGATTTTAAAAATCCTCCAATCACATAATTTATCCAATACTCTAATCAGAATGCTGTCCTACTCATGGGATAATTGTAATGATTTTGAAAAGTGGCAGGGTACAGTGTTCTCAAGAAAGAATAGGAGGCCAATGTTTCATGCCCTTTGGATGACTTAAAAGATCCTATAAAATTAGAGAAGAAAAAAGGTATCGCAGTCTTTTATCTTAAGGGCATTCATACATTCACAGGAGATCCGGGTATTAAGGTTTTGTTTAGTCTGTGAGAGCACTATAATCCAATTCTATTGGATTTTGGATTTGTGAGAGATAAGAGGTAGAAAGGCTTGTCATTCTCGTTGCTGATAGTAAATTTCTTTTTCCTTTACCACCACACAAATCCTTCTCTTTATTGCTTGATTTTATCAGCAAATTGATAACAGGGCAAGGCGATTGCATTATGCACAGCACAAGGTAAGATATGAATTAACCCCCTAGAATACCATTTGTTTTTAGAGCATATGATATTAAGCAACAAACTCACATACAAAGTTGGAATAAAATGCATAAATACACTTCAACAAACATATCTCCCAGCAAAAAGGTTCACATGAAAGAAGGTACAATATTTTGAAAACCATCTACTTAAATCTAATGCCTCAAATTACAGATTTTGATGCTTCATACATGCTATTAAGAATTGTAAACACCAAGCAAATAAACCTATAAATTCAATCTACCAATAAATCTGCAGTAAATAAGGAATAGAACTATCAACAATAATGAGAATTAAAAAAAAAAAATTATAAAATATAGAAAAGTTAGGAATTCAATTACCTGGCAGATGTCACATCTAGGGAGCTTGTTGGAGTGGCACTGAAGGAGAAGCCTCTGGTGCTTGCTTGCAAGCTTGTTAGCTGCATGAACTTCAACGTCACATTTTGCACACAGTGCTGCCTCGTCTGCACAACAAATAACTGTTGCTGGGGCTTTTTCACACACATCACACTGAATTTTCATCTTCCTTTTATAGATCTCACCCTCCTCTTTCTCAAAAATCTTTTCTTTTTCTTTCCAAGCTCTCTTATAAAACTAAAAGATACCCACCTCCTTTTATCTCCTTCTACTTCCTTTTCAAGCTTTCTGATTGTTCAGAATATACAAAATAGACACAGAGGTAGCTTTGTTTCAAGATTCAAGAACTACCCAGATAGAAAAACGTTGTTAGAGAGACACTAACAGTACAAAGGCTTTGTTATTTCGGTCCTATGAGACTGTTCTAACTTCTAAACCAAAAGTAGGCCAAACATGTTGCAAGATTGTCTGGAAAAAAAAAAGTGTCAAAATGATGGGAAAGAAAGAGAAAAAAAAATTATAAAGATAAGAGGAAACAAATATAGTTGCGTGTGTGCTTGAACAATGAAGAAGAATCTAAGAAAATACAGAAAGTGAAGTGATTGGAGGAGAACAGAAATGGGTGAGGTTGTGATGATAAGAATTTGGATCTAGTGAATCAAAAACCAGAAAACAAAGTAGAAGCAACTAGGCTCTGTGGGGTCACTTTTCTATGATTGTGTGGTTTGGAGTCATTGGGGCTGTAACAAGTCACAGTAGCCACCTATTTTTTTTGGGATATTTATTATGAGATTTAGATAGTTCACATGATATATAGATTGTTCAATCTCTAGCGTCCAATTGGAGGTGTTTCTCTTGTGTCTTGCCGACTTTGCAGATCCCAATTAAGACAATTAATTATATCTTAATCGTGTTTAGAATCAACAAAGTGACAACTGGTTATAGACACTTGCATTAATTAAGGTTGGGGATAAATAACCAATATGTTCAGAACTTAAATTTTGGGTTTGCTTAGCAGATATTAAGACAAATTTATACAAGCCAAAATTCAGTTCAACTAGTTACTATTTTGTGTGCATTGCTTGCATTAGAGTTAGGTATTCACAGTTTTAGAATGTGTTTTTTTGTTTGGGGTCATCAAGTTGTGTTGGTGATAAATAATCAAATATGTTTAGAACTTGACTTTTGGGTTTGCTTGAAGGATAAGACAAGTTTAACACTCTAGAAGGGGTGAAAGAGAAGGGAAGGTATAGGAAGAAAAAATATTAGTTTTCTTTGTTTGGTTGACATGAGAGAATGAAAAATGCATAAAAGAGAAGGAAAAAACAATCAATGCACTTTTTTTTTTTTTTTTTTAAATAAGTGAAAAGCAAAGTATAATTTTTTTCCCCCTTTTCTTTGCAAACAAAATAACGGAAATATGAGTTTTCTCTATTTCTTTTTCTTTTCCTCTCTTTTACCAAACATATACACAAAAAATGTGCATCATTCCCTCCCTCAGCTACAACCAAACACGGTATAACAGACCAAATTTCAATTCAACCATGTTGACCCTGTAAAGGAATCCATGTGATGCACATGAATGTACTTGATAAGAGCATTATCATTGGCTCTTTATTTCACCTTTTTAGCTAAATTCAACTAAACTTACTCCGAAATCCTTTGCATCAGGCTCATAAACTCCAACAAAAAAAAAAAAAATGAAATCTATAAGAGGTATGTCACTTCAGCTCAATATATATTTCTCCTTTTTTTTTTTAAGCATGAGAGTGCACACATGAGCACACTCTCTAGGGCACCGAATGATGGGCCCTAGGTGATGGTCCTCGTTGATGGCGGCTACATGTTAGTCATTAGGTGGCCAATGAGTGGCATTTTATGTCATGGGTGGCTATTCTTCACCATTAGTGGCCAATTTTAGCCATTCAATTTTTTTTTTTTTTTCTATAACTTTTTTCATTCACTTTTCTTTTCCTTTAGTTGCTAGTTTGGTTTGATTCTTTGTGTTTGAAGCTGTATCTTGCTCAGAGGTTCTTTTAGTAGGTATGTAAGAGTTTGGATATGCATGTTTTGTGATGGGAAATTTCTTGGAGTGGACTTTTTTTTTTTTTTTCTAAGAGAAAGAAACAGAGAGAGGGGGAAAGAAGATATGAAACACACCGCTAATAATAATAATAATAATTCACTCACCGCTAATAAAACACACCATTAAATATTCAATCATATTGTCAAAATTTTTGCTAAAAAGTCTTGTGGCATTTGCTTATTTCTTTTCATTGAATAACATAAAACCAAAAGGTGAGGGGCAAAAAAAAAAACAAATGGCTGATCAACTTTACCAAGTTCTAATTTAATGAATCACTAAAATATTTTTTTTTTTTAAAGATGATAAAAGAAACCCAAAGGAAGGTTAGAAAGATGTTTGTTGATCAAAAAAGTTTGAGGCAGGGAAGTTTTTGTATGAATTGATTGTTTATCTTGACTTAAAGACTAAGACCAAAAGTCCAAGTTAATGCCGACAGATAAGAGTAGCAAAATACATGAACGCTGACACATAACTGCCCCCATTATTAAGGTATACCTAACATTCATTCAATTTTGCAACTCACTAGATTGGCCCAACCTGAATATATTCGCGAGCTTCACCGAATATTCCTAGACTTTGCTGAAATTATTCAGTGAACTTTATGTATTACAACTAAGTGTACTCCATATATGAATGTTGTAAATAAAACATACATTCATGTGAGAAGAAATTGTAACAGTAACACACGGAATAGACCGAATAATTTTTTACCGACTTGGATTGGAGCTTTTTTTACCCCATGGATTTTTTCATTCAATGTAAGCACACATATTTTTAAGATTTTCATTATTGAGACCTTTCGTCAGTAATAACCATCATATTCACATAGATCTACCATATTACTTTCGCTTGAAACTCTAGCTATAATAGTTAGCTGAATTGGGTTGCCTCACTAGCAATTATGAGAAATCTTGATTAGAATGGTGAGTTGAGAACTCCCCAAGCAAACCTAGCTAGGCCCGGTTGAGGTCCATTCTATTGCAAACTCTTTTTTCTTTTTTTCTTTTTTTTTTTCTATTTTGCTGAGAATTCTATTGCAAACTCTTTAAATCAAAATTGCATCTCTTCAAATATTTCTGCGTGAATTTAGAAGATGCTCATTGCTATCTCTGGAGTTCACGTAAATTTCATTCTCTCCTTCTTTTTAATTAGAAAAAAATTTGCTAAAATATCATAATTATTTTGGATAAAGTTTAACAGCAAATTTGGTTGTAGTCAATGACTGCAACTCCACTCAATATGTTTTTATTAGATATTAATTTTGATAAATCCAAAGTTGGATTTCATTTTTTTCTTATTTATTTTAAGCTTGCAAAGTTTCAAAAAGATCAATAAGTATATCATAAACTAAATATTTAAATTTCAAGTTTTTGTATTATTAAATTATAAATAAAAAAAGTTTATGAATCAAATAATAAATAACATTCGATTAGCACAAAATTTGACATGCATGTTGATTACGTAAAGAACATGTAATTCAGCAGTTAAATTCTCAAAAAATGTAGTCATATTAATTTTTTTAATAGAAATTGCAGTCATTAACTACAACCAAGTTTATAGTCCTATTATTTTTTTATTATTATTTTTTCTTTAACTTCCATATTTCTGAAGCTCATATAAGTTGTGTTTATTTTTCGAGCAGAAGAGTGAAGACCCATGTGAGGGGTCGTTACATAACACTGACACATAAACGCACATAACTTTTTCGTAGAGGAGGTTGATTCATCCTTAAGTGTCCCTATTTAAAAAACTATGTGGTGGTCCATATATATATGTGAATTGTGATGCATTGCATTTTCTTTTTTCATTTTACATTTTTTCTTGTCTTTTTCACTCGTTCTATCTGGCTGAACTATATATGGTATAGGAAGTTTAGCTATTGAAAAAAAAAATCTTGAGACTGGGTGGTATCAATGCAAGCTTGTAGGATCATTGGAACATAATTTATAAGAAGCTTTAAGAAAGAAAAGAGACATAATTTCTAAGTTATTTAATCACTTATCCCTTTTTATTAAATACTTATACAGCTCCGAAACTGAAGTATCCATGCAAATCATCAAAAGCAAACAAACTTATATGTAAAACTGCTGCAATATTCCGATTACTATCGGAAAATTACATTAAAATTGAAAACAAGATTAACCACAACTATAGTAGGAAACAATATTTACCACACTTCAATCCAATTCCTAAGTGACAATACATGTAGTCATGTAGAGTCACTTATGCAACCAACCCATTGACTAATAGGTCATGGCTTAGAATCTCTTTTATTCAACCATGGTGTAAAACATCTTATACTTAGAAGAGCCAGAGATTGCAAAGCCACAGTGAACCTGTAAACCCTAATTCCAAGCTTTCTCTTAGACATTTTTCGACGAATGTCAGTTACAACCCCCGTGGTCACCTCGTTGAGCTCTTTCACTGACCTCCGTAACTTGTACTTGAAACCATTTTCTTCTGAGAAATGATAACTGTTCAGAAATGCCCGTCTTGCATACCAGTAATCGCGATCATGGCGACATCCAATTCCATAATTTTCTTGCCAATTATCAGTGAGCTGAAGGGCTACATTGGTACGTTTTTCGGACCAATAATAGGACATAGTGACTGGACGGACTTTGGCATGTTGAGAATGTAAGTGAAGCATTTATATAGGAGTATAAGAACAATGCAATTTCTTCTAATTAGAAAAAAAGGGATAGTAGTTAAACCACAGAGAAAATGTGTTTTGGGTTGGTGGCTTTGGTTGCACCCAAGATTTTGTAACCTTTACAACTGATTTCTTTAACGCTCTACACCCAGAAAAAAAAACAGAAGAATGGGAAAAACACTTTTGGAGTGTCTCTTCAATGGTTGATATGGTTAGGTAATTGTTAGTGCTAAGAAGCTACAAGGAATTACTTGAATAGAAGTATGTTTCTTTCAAGAGATTAATCTTCTTAACGACTTTCCCTCATAAGACCAAATAGGGAGTCATTACATCTAGGATGATGTTATTAATTGTTATTTCAGAAATACCTTTTACCTAATCCATTAGTGTGGCATTCACCAACTCTAGAATGCTGTCAAATTTGTGTACGACTACATGATCCATAATCCTATCGGTTTTTTTATTTTATTTTATTTTTTATTTTTTTATTTTAAAATTATTTATTATTATTATTATTATTAAATACCCCCTAAATATGTACATAAAAAAAAAATCATCTTTTTATTTTTATTTTTTTTTGTGATAGTCAAAGGAATGACAATTAATTGATATGAAATTTAATATAATTTGTTACGTAATAAGAATACATCATCTAAAATAGGATTGTCAAAATATTAATTTAACTAAAATTTATTAAATATTATGACTGCACCATTTGAGTGAGTTGGTAATCTCCCCATATATACTAAAAGTATGTAAGTATTTTAATCATCTAGAAAAAAAAAATTATTTAAGACTAATAATTAGATTAATTTAAAACTCTCTCACCTCTGCAAAAAGCGTAGGGACAGAGCTAAGCGTGGACTTTGGGAGCAATGACCCCCCCATTTTTTTTTTAAAAAAAATATTAGTATATATATAGTATTAATTTTAGCAATTTTATTCTATAAAATTACACTTTTCTCTAGCGACTTCAGGAATTTTTTTCCAAGATAGTCATTATAAAACCTAAATTATAAAAAAAATTAATAAAAAGAGAACTACATATATTGACAAAAAAACACACACACACACACACACACAAATATATAAAGTCTTACAATTTCCTTCTACGATCTTATTTTGAAATCATTAAATAATAGTATCATTGACAATGCTACAAGATACATGTCTTTTAAAATTTTAGTTCAATAAATTTTTTTTGGACTTTTCCTTTTTGTTTGTAAGGGCTTAATATATTGTTAAGGAGACCAAAGTTTAAGGATAATGCTCGTCTATAAATTTAGGTATGACCTAAGGTTACAACTCTTACTAATCAAATTAAAATAGTTATATATTTTTAAAATATAATTGTCAAATTGCATGTTTTTTATATTTTTAAAATACATGTTAAATTTCAAACCAATTAGATGTTATTTACTATTAGATCTATAAACTTATTTTTTATGTATAATTTTAAACTATAAAAACTCAAAATTTAAATATTTAATTGATAGCTTAACTATTAATCTTTTTTAGAGGAAAAAAGTCATAAATTTTTTAAATTTGTGTATAATAATTATCTCATGTGACCACCCTGGCTTCAATGCAGATCCACCTATGTTTGCCCCCCACTTACAATATTATTGATTTTTTTAGGAATAATACTATGACTACAAATTTTACTACAATATTTTTACAAACTGTTAAAATAGCCAATTCTAATTAGTTCGTATCTGGACCCACTATTTGTATCACTTTTTTACTTACTAATAATCACTTACTACTTCAGCAATTTATAATTAAAAAAAAAATTGTATCTTTAACATTTTCCTTATTTTAAAAGTCATAAAATAATTTATAGATATAAAATTTAAAACAATATATACAAGTCCAAAACAATTAACGCAATAACAAAAATTATCAATACAAAAACTAAAAACAATTAAGCCCAACCAACCAATCTATATATATAATAATAGGTGAAGCTGAGATAAACTCAAATTAAAATTCCAAATTAGAGTTCCAATTTGCGCAATAGCTCAGTTTGGTTTGCGTTTGCGGACTATGCGTTTGCGTTTTTGGCCTTTTTTTTTTTTTTTTTTAAGTCCAACACCTCTTGCACTGTTCATGGGATATGAACAATGCAATAAGGAATATGAACAGTAACCAAAGCTTAAACAGTAATTTTTTTAATTATTTTCAGTTTTTAATTTTCAGCAAAATAAGCAGTATCAAATGCACACAATGTGTCATAAATTATTCATTTTTAAAGAGTTTTATTTCTTAATTTTAGAATCAAATGTGAGACCATATCATAAATATTCATCTAAGTGAGTTATTAAGTACAAAAATCAAAAGGCTTAGAATAAATGAATTGTAAAAAAAAAAAAAAAATTGGACAATTTACATTTTATACCTAATAATATCTTTACAAAATTTTTTAAAGAGTTAACAAAGTATAAAAATGACTATCAATACTCAATAGTATTTAAATTATATATATAGGAATTATATTATGCATCTTATTGTATATCTTTAAGTATATCAATGCATATGTAAGGAGTTACAAGTTAGTTTTACTAAAAACAAACAACCCAATCCTTTAAAAAAATTCAAATAAAATAATTTTGTCCTTACCTAGTGTGAGCTAGCAACGAACACACGAAGAAAAAAAAAAACCCCTTAGTGTCTATGCTGCAAAGCCGAAGGCTGGAATCACCACACGCAGCCAATAGGATAACTGCCCCCCTAACTCCAAATCCTAACTTCTCACCTCGTCCCTGCACAAGCACACAGCTTAATAACTAGTAGATTCTTATCTCAAAAAAAATAATAATAATAAATAAATAAATAACTAGTAGCTTAATATTTTGCCAAGTTCATCGTGTCTTTTATATGCTTAACAAGCCTATGAAATTTTATGCAAATCTAATATTATATATCATCCAATTCAACATTAAATTGCTTGATAGATTTTTTAAATAAAAATACCATAATTTTATTTTTATTTTTTTAAAATGAGAGAGTTTCTAATCATCAGTTAACTTAATATTTGGAATTTGGCAAGCAAGATAGGTATGTGTTGTCATAATCATACACTTCAATGGCAGGTTTGACAAGATATTGATATTATGAGAAAATTTGCAGTGATGTAAGTGTTACACAAAATGTCGACATTTTAAAGTTATTATATGGTATTGGTCATTGTATTAGGTGGAGACATTTTTCTCAACCAAAAAAGAAAAAGAAAAAGAAAAAGGTGGAGACATTGTGCGATTGTGATGCCACAGTTAACAATAACTATAGATTTGTGGCTCGATGATCACTAATCCTATTCAAATAAATTCAACAATGATGACGAAATGCTTATGCTGATTGCTGAATAATTACCGAAAAAAAAAATTTTGATTATTTAATGGGCTTTTCTCTCCTTCGTGTTTCAAGGCAAAACAATCTAGACTTAGGCTTTTCTCCTTTTTTTTTTTTTTTTTAATTATAAAAATACTTGGGCTTTAAGCTTTTATTTTAGTCTATTCTTGGGTTGGGCAATAACAGGTTTGTGATACTAACATTGGAGGCCGCGTTGAAGGAGCCCATAGTGAGCATAAGTTAGTAGTGATTGTAACAATTTGGCTTTTTCTTTTCATTCTACCAGAGCACAAAATTTGAAAGAAAAAAGAAATCAAAGTTGACAAGATTGGTAAGGTATGCTTTAAAATTCTCCAACATTGAATGGGTTAGGAGTTAGGGCACAAAATTGAAAAGACTTGTCAAGAATTTACACAAGATTGATAAACATTTGTCAAGAATTTTGTCCTGATTTCCTATATTCTTTACGAGAAGAATTAAAAAAAAATGACAAGCTTCTACACTTGTGGTTATTTATTGTTAATAGTTTGGATAAACGAACTTCCAAACTTTACAATAAATTTCCTACTACTTAATTTTTTATGTTATTTTTAAAAGGAAGAAGATGTCATTTGAAATAGAGTTGGAACTTGCAATAACTACTACAAAAATACAAATTGGAAAATGTTAATTACTACCAATTCTACTATAAATAACTTTATTATTAACATCTAAAGTAGAAGTGCAGGTTTCAAATCTCTTTTATTATAACTATTTTTTTTGATAATTCGATGATTAAGAGAAGGGGGGTGGATTTTAAACCCCATATATCTTTGTAGAAACATTTAGAGTTACCAATTGAGGTACAAAACTCTTGGTCCTATTGTTGTAACTATTAAATTATTTATATATAAAAAAGACCACAAACTGACATGACATGATCCATGTACATCAAGTGATAAGGCCCTTAACCTTGTGTAATAAAGAGATTCAAGCAATAGTCTAATAATAATAGCATCTTTTATAGTATCTTGTGTATGTGGTTCAAATCTTATCTAACCCTCCCCCACTATCTATCTAAAAATAAAAATTTGTGTACACTAACTTGACAATTTTAAAGTACATTCTCCAAATTTATATAGTTTTTATGAATATCTACTAGATTTACATTAAAATTTACGAAATAACTAAATATATGAATAAAATTCTGTCATTCTCCAAATTTATATAGGTTTTATGAATATCTACTAGATTTACATTAAAATTTACGAAATAACTAAATATATGAATAAAATTCTGTCATTATTATTATTATTATTCAAATTTCCTATTTTGAATATCTGAAAGAATGAAAAGAAAAAGGAAAAATGTTTGTACTCGAGCTTTATGCTCACTACGGGCTCCTTCAATTAGGCCCGATTTATTATTATTATTATTATTTTTTTTATCACAGACCTACAGCAGCCCAAGCTTAGACTAAAATGGAAACCTAAAAGCCTAAGCCCTGACCTGACAGATCTACACAAGTGTATCTCTTAGTTTTGTCATATGGATGACATTGACAGACATGTTTAGAATAATTATTAATAAATTATTTTAAGAAAAAAAAATTATTTTAAGAAAATTTTAACACTATTATCATGAGAAATATATAAAATTGTCAAAAAAATTAATTGTTTTAACTTTATTTCATAAAATATTTGTAAAAATAGGCCCTAAACCAATACCTTTAGGGCATTTATTGACATTTCCTTAAAAAAATTTCTTTAAAAAAAGATAAGAAAAATTGTCCCACAAAATAAAATAGAAAATAATCATATGTGAATTTTCATAATGACAAATTATTCTCACAATATAATAAAATATAGATATTTAAATTATTACTATGAGGTTTCTAATTTTTTTATTTATTTTTTATTACTATGAGACAGCGGATTAAGTCAAATACTTCTATATTGTATGAAATGGTGTATTGATAATATCGCTTTTCCAATTACTTTTTGAGAGGAAAATGTTATCTGTGGGACTCAAATCCCTTAAATTCAAGTAAATTTACAATCAAATTTGAACAATCTTAATTGTTCAATTTACAATTACTAATTATAATCATTTCCTACTAATTAAAAGGATTATTGATTAATTGTTGATGAAAAATAATTTTTCATGGACAAATAACCAACGTCCATGATCTTTTCTTGTTAATAAAAAAAAAAAATTATAAAGCCTTATTCTATATTTTCTTACTTTGTGGGTGTTATATTATGCAAGCCAGAGCCTTGATTTATAAATGAAGTACATCAAGGGTCAAAGCCTTTTTTAAAAAAAAAAAACACAAAGATTGAAGTTTTTCCTTTTTTAATAGTATAGTTGCAAATTACAATGGAAAGACACTCTCGGATAAGTACAATTTGAACTTTTTTTTTAAAATTTTTTTTATTAAGATTCGGTGCAATTTAAACCCTTATCAAAGTTTTTTTTTTCCCTATCATTTAACTAAAAAAAAAAAGTATTTTTTTAACATATATCAAAGAGGACTAATTAAATGTTAATAAAAAAAGATGACTAATTAAAAACCAAAAAAAAAAAGCATTTGAACTACAAAATTCTTGTCACAACCAAAATCTTTAAAGTTTAAACCCATATTAATAAATAATCACTCTCTTCTCATCCAAAAAAAAAAAAAAAAAATCACTCTTTGTTTTTTAGCCCCAACAAAAAGTAATAAAATATAGTAAAATAAAACAAATGAAGGACATTTTAGTAATTTTGTTAATTTAACGTTTGCAAGTTCATATATTTTATTTTGATATGGTGCAGAAACTAGAAAGTCCCAGAATAACGAAGTGCCAACGAAGAACTCGAA
Source organism: Quercus ilex subsp. ballota (assembly GCA_032727855.1). Classification (NCBI taxonomy): domain Eukaryota; kingdom Viridiplantae; phylum Streptophyta; class Magnoliopsida; order Fagales; family Fagaceae; genus Quercus; species Quercus ilex. The sequence goes on from CM064917.1 coordinate 50,539,066, forward strand.
TCGATTTGGAGCCAAAAGGTGAGCCTTTTCTGCATCAAAACCCTAATTCCTTGCTTATTTGATCCAGCAAACCCTTATTCATATTATCACCATTGAAACCGAAATCTGAATCGAGGTTTTTTTACATTGTTGTACATGAAACTTTTGTGCACCTTTTTGGAGATTCACTGAGAAAGATAAGTTTTTGGATTGATTTTCAAGAAACCCAGTTCTCAGATTGGTGCTTTTGGTCCATTTAAATATTGGGGTGTGTAAATTGTCATGTATTTGGGGGTTTTCTCGATCTAGGTCTCTTAAAATTGATGAACTTTGAGTTGGGTTTTACATGTATATGAAGGATTTCTAAGTTTTCTACAAAGCCCTTTATTGTGAGGCTTTGAAGAAGCTCTATATCAAGTTTTGTTGTACCAAAATTTATTTGTCATTGTTATGTAATTTAGCTTGAAGTATTGTGGAGAGAGAAAAAGATAAAGTAAAAGGGGTTGTTATAGATGGGGAAGCCTTTGCTCTATGAGATCTTGGAAAAACCAGCCACAAGTTGTGTTATAGGAATATGTAGTGCAATATGGTTTTACATACAGAAGAAAAATATTGGTTATTCACATGTGGGTTTGAGTTATGAAACCTCCATTGAAGGGCACCATTGGAGGATAATAACCTCAGCATTTTCTCATATAAGTGTTCTTCATCTTGTTTTTAATATGAGTGCACTTTGGAGTCTTGGAGTAGTGGAACAGTTAGGGAATATGGGCCTTGGTGTGGCATATTATCTTCAGTATACACTTGTCTTGGTTGTGTTGTCAGGCGTGTTAGTTTTGGGGATGTACCATGTACTGATCCAAAGGTTCAAGGTCGAGTATTTTCGGAGAGTGACAGCTGTTGGATATTCTTGTGTTGTTTTTGGGTGGATGACGATTCTTGCTGTGAAGCAACCTTCTTCAAAGTTGGACCTGTTCGGGTTTCTTTCGCTTCCCATTAGTTTTGCACCATTTGAGTCACTCATTTTTACTTCAATTATTGTTCCACAAGCAAGTTTTCTTGGGCATTTATCAGGAATCATTACTGGGTATGCTATTGCATGGGGTTTGATTCATGGGATGAACAACTACTGGGGAGTTTCTATGTTGGGATGGACAGCGCTTATGTTTGTGTTCAGTTTGAAGCGATCTGGTGCTTGTGATTTCAACTTTCTTGAGATTGAATCTGTTACAGATCCTTCCTTGCCATCTGTGAGGTTTATGGCATCAGGTAATGGTAGGACCTTGCAGATGAGTTCTTTACCTGTTGGAGATGCTGAAATTGTGTAATTTCTAGTCTAGATCTTATCATATCTTATTGATGTGGGCTTGGCTCACTCAGAATTTTTTTATTGCTTGATTTTGATTTGTCAGACTAGACAACTACACATGAAAATGCTAATATGTCCATGGTTCCTGCAACCATATTGTATTGTTATCTCCTAAGGTAATGCAAGTTTCAGGTGCTACTCTTCAACTTATTTAATTGGCAGGTGTTTGTGCTACTCAATGCCGTACAGAAGACTCTTGTTCATTGTCATTTAGTTGCAAAATTCATTGTGTTCAATTATAGATTGTAGCTCTGTTTATTTAATATCCTCCATATTCTGTTACAAATGTTTTCTCTAAGAAATGAAAGGAATTTGTTTACGATATTGACCGTGCATTTGTAGTAGGTCTTTCATACAATTAAGAAGCCTAAAGACAGAGAGCCATGCCCTTTTTTATTATCTATTTTTTATTTATTTTTTATTTTTTATTTTTTAGGTTGAGAGGTCGTATCATATTGAGTTACACATGGCATGCTATTTGGGTAAAATGAAACTTCAAAACATATCCGGTTATATGACAATGGACCAGCAGTCTGGCCACTCTCTGCTTATGTGACCTTGCCAAATCATATGGTTTGGCATAAATTTTTTGGTGGTGCTATCCTTGAAGCATTTCTGTTGGAACTTGTATGATCAAGCTTTGATTTGGCAATAGCTGTTTGATTCTGTTGGTGACTCATTTGGTGTGACCTGGGTGACTGATAACTGTTTTGCCTTTATGTGCTTCACAATGGAGCAATCTTGTGGATATCTTTGCAAGGAATCTTTTGTGGCAGCGGAGTGATGATTGAATTTATTTACTGTAGAGAAGCCTTTAAGTGTCAGATTTGTTATTTAAAACATCTAGTAAATGTTTGTGTGGACAAATTCTTGCTGAAAATATAAACCCTTGATTAATTCCAGCTGCAATCTGTTCTGTATCCCAGCTCAAAATTTCCACCTTCTCTGTGAAGACAGGAGGATATGGTGGAAAGTACTGTTCCTCTAAAATCCATATAAAACTTCAAGTTAATGATTTGTGCTATTTCAATTCATGAATTAGTCTACTTTGAGGTTACTGCATTTTCAAATACTTTTGAGTTGTTGATTAATTGAAATGCAATCACCAGATAAAACTTCCTTTTACAATTTTGGTATAATTACTTAAATAAGATTGAACCTTTAACAGAGAAATAGATTGGAGAGCTTGCATGCTCCTACACAGCCCAATTGACAAAGTTGATCTTTCACTTGAATCTTTGATGTAGACCTTATCTGAGAAGTTGCATATTATTGTTATTAATGTCACAATTCCCCTCCTTTCTTTTGCCTTCAATTGTCTTAAAGAGTGTACATAAACCTATTTTTGGTTCCAAGAACATGAGAAGTACTTCCATATTGCTTTTGACAGAGCCTTTGCTGGTGCAGGAAATAATGGTAATCGTCTTTGCTATGACTTAAAAAGTTAAGACATGATTAACAGTGGAAAAGAGGACTGGTGAAGGATGAAAATTTATACAATATTTCAAGAACAATGCTCTTTCCTCGCACCTAAATTGAATTAGTGGGATCTAATATCATGTAAGAGGAGAAAGTATTGCACTCAGAATCCTGAATAATTACTCTAGAGTAATTACTCATGAAGAAAATTGTGATGCTGATAATTTAATTTTGATGTCGTAAATAAGACAATAAAAGTTAATGATGTACTTTGCTTTCAAAGATGGTTCTGAAGAGGCCTAAAGTTGGTAGTTTATATGTAGACGAATAGCTTTCTTATGTTGTCTTAAGCATAGGATTTTCCTGAATTATGCAAATCTTTTACCAACAAAATTAGCAATTTTATACATGTTATACATAAAAGAAAGTTCATCTTCAAAGAGATAAATGTCATCAAAATAGTGTCGGCTGAAAGTTATGGACCAGCCAGGGCAAAAGCATAAACCATGACTTCAATTACACTTCTTATGTTGTCGCGCAAACTTTTAAAACAATATTTTTCTCCATTAACATTATCTCAATTGTTTTTAAATTTTTTGAGTAATAAAAATAGTAAATTGTTATCTGTCAGTTAAATTCTATAAGAATTCCTAGTTTTCTTATTGGATTAAAGTAATCCATTTGTTTTTTCAAAAAATGATCAAGTCTAATTTAACAACAATGGCTAATATTTTCATCAATTTTTTTTATTGAACATTTTTATTTATTAATACTTATTGAACAATCACTCTTTTCACGATTTTTCGTGAGCATTACATGAGGCAAAAGACAATATATATAAGAAATTGGTGAAACTGAGCAAAAAATGGATTTTGTTGCTGTGCCTAACATAGCTTAGTGCCTAACACAGCTTAGACTGATCCGTCCGACCATTTAAAAACTACAAAAGCTTGGATTTACTCGAGAAGATTTTGGGTTTACTTCATTGAAGCGTGCTGTTTTATATGTATGACATGATGGTAGATACGTTTGATTAATGAAATAATGTTGTTTTACATGTTAAATGAAGCCTCTCTAAGCAACACCATTCCACAAAAATGGTGTCATACAATTGTGGACCACAAAAATGGCATCGTTTTGTCTGGAAATCACGAAGAACCAATAGGAAATTGATACAATGTCGTGGAATTTAAGAAACAAACATCAGAAACATCTACCAACAAGGAAACAAGCCACATGTTATGTAGCAGTGCTTTTGCAGCAAGTGTCTCCAACTTTTATATAGAAATTAAAAATAAAATGAAATCAGTAAACACCCCAAGATGTTACTTCAAAAAAAGAAAAAGAAAAGCAAAACAGAAATTTCAATAATATTGTAAGAGACACATCCTTTCTAGATCTAATCCCCAAAATGCCTCTCTCTCTCTCTCAAGAGTATAACCAGTAGAATATTGCACAATGGAATGATACACTACATTGCATTATATATATATATATATATATATCAAGGCATAACTTTTTTTTTTTTTTTTGATAATCTGCAATTCATAGCTAAGAAGACAAAATACAACTGGGGAAATCTTCCTTACACACAACCAACAAGTCTGGAGGAAGATTATCCTTATTGAAGCAAAAAGACATCCTAGAGTCTAAAGCAGCCCTAGCTGTACGGTGCGCAGCACCTATGCTCTACATTTGTTGATAGTAAAACTTTGTTCTTTTACTTGCATGATACAAAGTCTTGTCTTTTGACTTTTTGCTTGGTTGAATGTGTAAATCGTGGAATATTGCATAGTGGAATGATGAATGTACATGATGCATTATGAATTATGATGTATATAATGGGATGTACTATTTTGCAAGATGCATTACGATGCATTATAGGTGGAATGATGTACTATTATTATTGTGTTGTGTTGGCAGACACTGTTCAGGTTTATTGTTGATAATATTCTCAATTTTTACACGGGATTCAGTATGATTTCTGTGATCACAAGTAACTAGTTTCTTGTTTTCTTTATTTTCTTGTTTTCTTTGTTTTTGTAATGGTTTGGCCAACAAAAACAAAGTAAAATTACAATAAATGGTGGCATTTTAACTCAAGCCATGTTTAAGTTATAAACTGCAATTATCAACATATAAGTTACATGTTACCTCCTAATTCCTAGTCAATCATAAAATGTTGTCATTCTCAAAAATAAATAAATAAAAGAAAAAGAAAATGTTATGTCATTTAGGCATTTAGCATCTTTACATCTGCCTCCCTACTATCCTATCACCCATTCATTCATTATAAAAGATTAATGTACAATAAATACCTTTCTATTTTAAGGATCATCATCATTTGCCTAAACAAGTCACCTGTTCATTCATTATTTTTTTTTTAAAAATGAATGTACAATAAATTCATTTATATCTTGTAATACCATTATTTAATGAAATGAAACAAGATAATAGTACATGATTTTTTTTTTTTTTTTTATGAGAGATAATAGTATGTGATTAGTGTAGCATAATGGAACCAAAATCTTTTGTATTAATGTTGATGTTTCATTTTATACTTCACCAATTATAAAGTGTCATATGTTGGTTTTTTTTTAAAGTAAAATGATGGAAGCCATCTCACCTCACTAACCCAAAGCCGTTAAATTATTATTTGACGATCCTAGAGCGGCACCCCTAACTCGCCCTAGACGGCTAGACTCTAGAGCTATAGTTTTCAAAGACTCCAGCGATCAACATATCAAACAATCATTTTGGTACTAAGTCAAAGCACAAGTTCTTTGTAGTAGGTTTGTAAATAAGTGTGGGTATGTGAGATTAAGCGCCATTAGTAACATTTTGTCATCTCAAACTAAGAAAGTGAGATTGTTTCTATTAGTTTGAAAGATAAGACATGGATTTGAAGGCTTGCTAGATCTAATGCCCTTGTAACTATTCCTATTTCTTGTTGAGCTTAAAGATGAGGATAAAGCCCTTTAGCAAGCTAATAAATCTGGGAAGTTTACTTGTGCTGCAACATATGCTGAGATTAGAGATAAATCTAATGAAGTTGAGTGGTGGAAGCTGCTTTGGTTCCATTTAACTATCCCAAAGCATTCGTTTATTGGTTGGTTAGTTGTAATCAACAAGCTATCCACATGAAATAGAATGGCCGAGTGGGGATACTTGGGTGATAGCTTATGTGTTTTTTGTAGAAATTGCCTTGAAAGTAGAGATCATATCTTCTTTAGAAGAATTTGGGATGACATGATGAAGTTGTGTCTAGTTTCAAATGCTCAGTTTGTGTGGGAGGATTTGATTGCTTAGGGGCCTAGAGAGTTAAAAGGGAAGGGGTTGAGGGTAATAGCTTGCAAACTTGCTTGGTGGGCAACGGTCTACCATATTTGGCTGCAAAGAAATGCCATAGTTCATGAAGAAAGAATTTGGACGGAAGTATAGCTAAAGAGAAGCATCATTAAGGATGTCAAAGCTAGGTTGGGCTTTAAAACCAAGTTCAAGAGGTCAGTTTTGAATGCTATCATATGTTGTAATTGGGATTAATCCAAGTAGTATTTTAATTTGATCCTTGAAATCTTGTGCTGCTGTGTTTTGCCAAAGTGCTAGTCTATGTGCTTTTGTGCTAAAGGTACTGGTTGGGATGCCTTATAGATGTTTTGTTTAGTTGTCAGTGCAGTAGTTAGTGTGTTTTGCTTTGCCATTCCCATTTGTTTTGGCTTACTTTGGTTTTATGGTTAGTTTTGTTTTTGGTTACTGTAGCAGTGAGGTTTCCCTTTCTAGTTTATTTTGGATTTTTCCTTTGTAATTTGTGTTTTATTTCTATAAATAAAAAGCTGAATTACCCAAAAAAAATAAAAATGACATGTGACACTTGTTGTGAAGCATATTAATGGAGCATACATTAGATATGTCGACTTAACACTTTTTTCTTCCCTCGACTGAAACAATAAAAATCTTATTAAAACGAAGAAATATATACAGCACTAAGCCAATACGGATTATCCAACTTTTTGGCTAGTAGACTTTAGCTAGTTTCGAGTCATATTTCCCATAAGACAACTCAACAATGACATACATGAAATTAATAGGCCAAATAGAGAGAACAATTATATGCATGCACCCAACTAACAAGAAGAGGGTACCATTTGAATTAGAGCCCATTTGAGAATTTATTTCTTATTTTTTAATAATAATTCTATAGTTGGGGGAAGGGGGGAAATTGAACCTTGACATTTCATTTGAAAATAGTAAGAGGTACTAGTTGAGTTACAAGGATGTTGGGTCATTGAGAAATATGAATTAAAAAAAAAAAAAATCAGTTTAGCTTTTTGTAGGTAATTTTTAGGTTAGGTTTTGTCTGAAACAAAAATTTTCAGCTACAACTCTTTGCATAACATGCTGACTGGCTTAGACAAAACACAAACCATAGAATTTCTAATATAGCAGTAGAATTTCTTGCAGAACCACTGTTTTACATTAATAAACGTGGATCTGACTTGCTCTATTCATGCATAGTCAAAACAAAACAATTGTCCTTTCAAAAAAAAAAAAAAAATCATTTGAATTAGGAACCAGCTCAAATAAAATTCAATAGCAATTTTGCTTCAATTTAATCGAATGGAATTCAATAAATTCTACTTATGATAAAATCCATTACAAAAGAAAATGCTACTGTCCTTAATTTTTTTTTCTTTTCTCTTTTTGGGGTAGGCTTATATACTTTCTTAGCTTTAAACAATAAACAATAAACAATTACCATACCATATTCCTAAAGCCAATAAATCTAAAATCCTGCTAATGAAGAAGATGCCTAATGGACTTGCCTATGGTCATACAACTTACCCAAGGGACTGATATAACTTAAGAGAAGCAGATGGCATGACTAGGAGTCAACATAAATGTCGCTTTCACCTTGCTGTTGTTGATCTGCAAATGAATATTATGTCATCAATCATAAAATGTAAGGTCAAGAGGAGGAGATGAACAATATAAGAAAACACTTAGATAGCCAGTTTTGTATTTGTATTAGTAAATACAAAACAATCAAGATCAAGAAAAATGGAATTGCCAACAAATGCATGCTAGACATAACACATTTCCTTGTAGTTTTCCCTACAAAAAGGAAACTGAGAAAGCTTGTTGTGAAGATTTGCAAAAGAACCCTGGTAAATCTAGAGTAGATAACTAAATATCTCTATGGAAAATCCCATAAAACAATTACAAAAGACAAGAAACCTAAATACAAAAACAAAGTCAAGACTCAATACAGAGTGGAAGAGATTGATTAATAAAAAGTATCAATAAAGAAATTGCGCAATAGGAGGTGAATCAGAGATGAATATTCAATTTATTTCTAGAAAGATGACTTACTAAAAAAAAGTGCAACATTTTTATTGGGGGAGGGGGCAGCAAGAATTTTAAAAATCTAAAACTTATTGTGTGTGTGTGTTTGATAAGTATCTATAATATATATAAATGTATATATATATTTTTAGAATCCTATAAACTTCTTATGTAGTAAACACACACCCCCACCTCCCGCGCGCGGTCTTCTTTCAAAAAACCTAAAAACCATAAAGACTCGTGCACACATCAACATAAAAAGAGTCAAAAGTTTTTAGGAAGCATCTGGTAGAGCTTGCTTCATAGAACCAAATTGTTAGTTCTATTACATTCACACAGTCAAAATTGAAGAAGTTATTGATGTGATCATCATTTGTTACACTTACCATTTCTTTAGGCCTTTGAGACTGTCTTCCTGATCGACACCCCCATTAGCATGTACTGAGCCAGTGCTAGAGCCACTTTCTTGAGCACCAGGATGAAGAATGTTGGTAAAACCCTGCCCAATTGACTTCCACAATCGTGTAGATAGAGATGACTGCAAATTAGCATCGCTTCTATCAGATGACAATTCAATTGGCTGAGCCGAAGCAAGGTTTAGCTCGGAAAATCTTACAGCACCTAATATTCTTTCTGGAAGCTCTGATTCCGTTTGGCTTTCAATGAGAAAGGCTAGGTCAACAGTAAGTGTTGTGATGTAACCAATAGCCAGATGAACTATGGCACCTGCAACCATGGAGGATCCAATATCTACATCAACTTCTAAGAAATTCTCTGCTAAACAGTACTTGCAGGAAAGTGCACGCCCAATTATGCATATGGCCTGCTCCCCAACTGCTGTTCTCACAATCCAAGGACCCTTGACAATGTTGGCTATCAATTTAAGCCTAGACATCCTAAATGCATCGTCGCCCTTCAAGAATTGATCCATCAAAGATCCCTCTGGAATAGGGTTGACTGCAGCAAAATATGCCACAGCACTATAATTTTCCTTGCTTGGGACTTGTAGATTGAAAGCCCAAACAAAAGGCTTATTGCCTTCTGGAAACTCGTCCTCAATAACCTTCCTAACTCGGTTGTTTGGATCGTTCAAGACCTCCCTAATCTTTGTGGAGCTTTTAATCCAATCAAAGCCAATAGGCTTTAGAAGATATTCACCAGCGGGAACTTTAACTCTGGTTGAGAAGTACTCTGGACCTCTGACCATGAACTTGTCTGCAGGCGGGGAAGCCCAGCCATTTGGACAGTTATCTGGCTCGAGAAGTGGAACAGCTCCCTCTGATCTGACTCTCTCTATCCATTCAAGCTCACTTTTATGATCAGCACTAGCCATGTGATATCCTATTAAGGCAGCAATCTGTCAGGTAAAAGAAAAAAAATAAAGAAACAAAAAGATGTAAGAAATATTTACTGGCCTCAATTATTTTATGCTTCTATTTCTATTGTGTTTGACAAATATTACAAATTCCCTCATACAGTAGACAGATAAGCTTAGCCATGAAAGATGCCCAAAAACTGCAAAAATGTCCTGTTAAAAGAAAAGATATCTTTAGAGAGTTATAAAACAACATCTTCCACTTGTCTCCCACACTCGCCTGGAGACTAGTAAAAGATCTCACTTTCATTTAATTAAATTATATGCATACTATGAGGCTCTTACACATTTTTAACAAGTTTACATAGTTATTACTTTCAAGACTGTTATACTATCTACACTGGTTTTTTAGTTGAGAAAACCAAATAACCATGTCCCTCTGTAGACTATTGGGACTCATTGCACTATACAAACTACATTACTTGTCTAAGACATTGACAAATTCATGCAGCCTCTAAAAGAGCTAAAATACAACTGATTGTTCTCCTTCAACCTCTCGACACATGCACTTATATTATAGACCCACAGAAGAAACTCAAAGAGAAAGAAAAGAATATGAAACATTGAGCTTCAGCACTAGACCACTGAAACTTTTTTTTTTTTTTGGGGGGGGGGGGGGGGGGTGGTTGGGGGGTGTGGGGACAATTCTTCCACTTTATCCACTTCAAATTGTGAGGACTACAAAAATAAGTACATGATAGAGAACAAAGCAGGAAAAGTGAAAGTTGTAACATTAAATGTGAGAGATCAATCATTAAAGCTATATCTTATTGCAAATAATCATATCTATAGATCATGCTTCAGAAAAATTATTACAATCCACAAGCTTGAAGAGAAATCCACAATCTAACTACTAACCAAGTGTCTAACTCTTAGGAACGTGGCAATTTCAAGATGATAAAAAAAGAAGAAGAAAGAGACATATAAAGTCCAATATTGTTATCCCAGAAACAAAATGTCCACTTTTTATGGCATTATATTTATAAGCCACAAAAAGTACAAGAATATTAATGCGTATCACTATCACAAAAGCAATCTCGTATCAAGCAAAAAAAAAGAAACTTGCCTTAATCAAAAAGCAAACATGAAAATAATTATAAATAAATAAATAAAAGTTCTTCAACAAACCCTTCTAAACCGAATTCACATATAAAATTTCCTCTGTCTACATGGATAGCTTTGAAACACCATATCTGTCTGAAGCTTGTATTACTATTACTTATTAACATGTTATATGCTTTCAGAATTCATGAAAAGCATTAATAAAACAACCAATCCAACAATAATAAATCCTCAAACACTACCTTAAAATTTGCAGACATATCAAACCAAACCTACACACATATTTCCATGCACAAACTTAATCAAGCTATCAGCTTAATCATATCCAAAACCATAAAAAATAAAAACCCAGAAAAACTCAGAAATCAAGAATCTTTGTAAATGGGTTTTAATGGGTTTCCTGTGTAGATTATGTTGAATAATTCACACACACAAACACACGTAAAAACACAATCTTTGTGAATCAATAATGCAGTATCAGAATCATAAAAAAACAAAAAAACAAAAAATTAAGGAAATAAACATTCAAACCTTGAAAGAAGTTTTCTCAGAAAACAATAAGGCTCTCTGCTAAAAGCTGAGACTGGAAAATTAGGGTTTTCAATCTGTGATTTAATTGGAGGAAGCTTCAGCTAGAGACTTTCCAAAAGCATTTTTTTTTTTTTCTTTTTTTTTATTATTATTGAAAATTTGATTATTCTCTTTACTAAGAAATAACTTTATTCTATTTGACCGGCAACCGGTCAAGGCAGATGAATATTCAACAGAAATGAGTGTTAGGTTGCGCAGGAGATGGAACTGCTAACCGGTTGCAGGTGACAGACTAGCCGTTTTGACCAATTATGTAGTTTACACGTTTTCATTGGGTGACACATCTGATTAATTTTTAAGATTTAAAAAAAAAAAATTATTGAGCTTTCTCTATTTTCACAATTACATTTTGGCCCTAAGGTGGGAATCACGTTGCAAACTTTTTTGAAAAATCTATTTTGGGAAAAGTTTAGGCCCCAAGCAAGTAATCTATGCTTATATTTTTCCCACCTAGCACACCAAAAAATAATGAGTTAGTTCCTCGCAAAATAATATTTACAAAATTTGGTTTAAGTTATACACAAAGGTAATTTAAAAGGCATCTGAAGTTATAAGTTGGAGTTAGCTCAATTAATAAAGTTTGATATGGAGAGTATATAATTTCTTTTTTTAGAGAATAAAGGACATAGATTTGAATTTTATTTTAAAAAAAATTGGTGTATTGAGCTTATACTAAAAAGAAATTATAATGAATATATATTATAAGTTTATAAAAAAAGTTTCAAATATTTCACTATGAAAAGGACATTATATATTTTAAATCCTTCATCATGGGAGGGACAGACTAATTGATGTGTTAGTCTAATGGTAAACAATAATCATCATGGAGTTAATATCATAACTCATAAGTTTCAAAGCTATCACCATGGAGAGAATGCTACATAACACAAATTTTAAATTTTATCATCATGCCACTTATCCTAAAGCTTGTACATTTTGTGATTTCAACCTCCAAACTCATTTGATAATGAGCTTAATTATGTTAGGAAGCCCACATTGCAATTATAATTCTATTGTAATCCTTGTCATTAGTTAGTTACAAGTGATGGGATTTGGATAGATTTAGTAAGAGTCATTGGCACATGTAACACTATAATCACATAGGTTAATTGGTGCATGCTTAATTAGTAAGCCAATAGGATTAAGTCGTGCATGCCCAATAGTAATGGCCTGTTTGAATTAAGGGGGGAAAGAGGGAAAGTGGAGGGGAGTAGAGTAAAGTTGGCTGAAAATAGGCTAATTTTGGGCTAAATTTATTCTATTCTACTCTACTTTTCCTCCCTCTCCCTCTCCCTCAATCCAAACGGAGCATAAGAGAGCTTGAGTTCCCCATCAAAAAAAAAGAAAAAAGAGAAAAATAAGAAAAAGAGAGCTTGAGTTTTATAAATAGCATGTAACCATCATTTGATATATCTTGAAGAATAAACAAATTCATTATTTACTATTTAGTACATTATATTTCTCTCTTAATATTTCTTTATAGAGGATAACTACCTCAAATTAAACCAATTCTTCCCCACAATTTCCTACAATCCCATCCATCTCCATCAAATTAATATTGATATATATTTTATTATACATTTTAAAGTCCAAATATGAATTACATAATAAGCATATATTTGAAGAAAAAGGCAATATTTAAATTGATTTTTTTGTCAAATAATTAATCCTAAAAACAGAATAGACGAAAAATTTATAAGCATGAACCTCAAAAGAAAATAATAAAAACGTCATAGTCTTAATATGGTATAATCTTTGTTTTAATTGTGTTTATAAATATTAGAAGTTAGAACAATTTTGGTAGGGTACGTAGCTCAAGCTGCTTGGCAGTGAACATCTTGTTACCAAACGAATAGCTTGGCCGTTATCGTCTTTGAAAAGCTGAATCACCCTTGAAAAACTTGTGAAAAATCACACCAGGTTCCACAATCCAACAATGTATAGTGTGTACTGTACATAACGTCAATTACAACTTATTACATAACCGGTTGTTTTGAGCATGAGCAATGGTTGTTATACATACTTGTTTCTAACTGAATCGTGACAAGAGTCACTACCCACTTAGAAATATTGTAACTGTGGGGCTTAAGAATCTGGCAACCCCAGCCCACTTTATATTAAACCCAAGGCACACGCCGAGGATGAAGAAACGTTCGAGGATGAACGTAGAAAGCCTAAGTTGCCAAGAAATATCACCCAGGAAGATCTTGTCCTCGGCCAGCCGAGATCATAGAAGGGAAGAGCAGCACGCCATCGAAGGCAGCCTCCCTAAGCATCCCAAGAAAAAAACAAGTACAATGAGTCAGTCATGGAAGTACAATGGAGGAGCAATTTAGGGAGGAACTGTCACCTCCACATTAAATGCCCACAACTAACATTCTGGCCGCATTAATGAGGAACTGACCCTTGAACAGTGCTGCCTTGGTTGCTACAACCCGCAGAAAGTTGCGGAGGGCGGCTGATGGGACAGACACTCAAAGTAGTGACCTGCATGATCAACAAATGAAGGGCCAAGATCAACTGAAAGAGGGTATATAATGTAAGAGATCCTCCAGAAAGAGGGGACCAGAAATTTGAAGCACAGAATACTGTAACAACTAAAACCTTTGTAACCAATCATTGAAGAAGTAATAAGAATTATCAGCCCCTAAAAAAGAGGGCCGAGGAATAGAATTCCACACTTCAGTCCGTGTTCTTCTTATCCAATCCATATGCAACCATGTTTAGTTGTTGTAATTCTCACTAGGGCCTAGTTCTTAAACTTGTTATCTACAAATTCATTGTATTGGGCTAGTTGGGTTTGAGTCTACTCATTCAAAAGTAGTAGTGCTCAAATCCAGTCTCTACAGTAGCTTACACGTTTGATGGGTTGACACATCTGAAAAGGTTAAGATAAAAATAATAGAAATAACTTTTTCTTTCTTTCTTTCTTCTTTTTTTATTTTTTTATTTTATTTTATATTTTTATTTTTAATGGTAATAAGTGCCTTGTTCACATCTAATCTCCTCTTCTCCACGTGGGGCGCAGAGACAGAGCCAGGATTTTGAGTTAAGGGGGATGACTCTGACCTCTAGCTTGGTGGTCTCTTAACTATTGAGGTTTTTTTTTTATTTTTTTAATATATTTATTTTTTATTTTTATAGTTTTTGATGTGTGCATCTACAATATAAAGACAAAATTATTCTGTTTAAAACTTTTTAAAGGGTTAGTTGTTTGTTTGAGTAAAATTGGTTAATTAGACTTAATTTTTTTTAGCTTTGCTATTGGTGATTTTTGTTGTTGCACAAATGTTTTTGGGCTAGTATATGTTGTTTTAGAATTTAGATCTATAAATTTTCTTAATGTCCTTTAAAATGAGAAAAATGCTAGAGGTATATTGCTGATATAGCGAATGATTATTGGTAAGTAAAAAAGTGATGTAAGTGATAGGCCTAGATGCGAACCAATAAGAATTTATACCTCAAAAATTTGTAAAAATGTTGTAGATAAGTTTGTAATTATAACGTTATTCTAAAAACAATCAATAACATTGTTAAGGGGGGCAAAATATAATTTTATATTACAAAATTGCTAAAATTAATGCAAATATATACTAATATCTTAAAAAAAAAAAAAAAATTAGGGGGGAGCCATCCTACCATGGTCAATGTATGCTTCCGTCCCTAGTGGGATGGGAGTGGGACAAGTCAATCTGGGGCGGAACGGAGTCATTTTAATAATTATAATGAAAGTGATGAGATAAAGATAAAATATAAAGAGACAAGACAATGGTAAAAGCACTAAGAGAGAAAGAGAGACAAGTTTAAATATATCAAAATAAATAAATTTTAATTAAGATATGTATAGAAAAGATTAAATTGTATGTAATTATCTATATATAATTTAAATATGTATTAAACAATATATGTATATATACATTTATGGCTATGCATGGCAAGATAGGGCGAGGCAAGCAAAACTCGTTCCCGCCACATATAACCTCTTTGAGACGGGGAAATTTTACATGGGGCAATTCAGGATGGGACAGATCAAGTAAGGTAGGGCGTTTTAGCAATCCTTAATTTTCACAATTACATTTTAGTATTGAGGTGTGGGAGTCACATTACAACTCTTTCCCTTCCCTGCCTACCTTATTTATATTTTGGGGGAAAAAATAATGCCTAAGAAATCAAGAATCAAGATGACAAGAGGTTCTCTCCACAAAAAATAAAAAATAAAAAAAATAAAAAAATTACCGATCTCTCTTATAAAGAGAACTAGTATGTAACCCATGCTACCGCATGAGAATGGATATATTATTAATCATGAGTTTATTCATGTTTAAAAGGCTCAGTTAAGTCTAAATTCATATTATTAACCATAAAATTTTATTAACAAAACTTAGCAGTATATATATATATATATATGTATAAAAGAAAGCGAGTTGAACCACAATAGATTGATATAGTATGCAAGTTACAGTCACAGTCATGTGTATATTGAAAGGGTAATTAAAGGGTAATTAAGCCCATACAATTAATTGGTTCTTAAGTAAATAAAGCTTTAGAGATATTTGGCACAGCAATCGAACTTAAGTAAAAAAATGTTCAAAAGTAGCACAACTATAAGCCAAAATAGAGTAATATGAAACTAAATTGGCAGCCATGAAGCTACTAAGAAAGAGGTGTTTGTCATAAAGGGGACTAATTAATAGGTTTAAGAATTCACAAGGTTGACATTGGATATTCTTCCCACGTGCTAAATATTGTTTTTAGTAAGGTCACACCAAATAGGTTGAAAGCCATCTTCGTGCAAGATTGATATCTGCAAGAGAAGTCAATCATCAAGCAAGGACCAAAGGATTTCAAAAAATGTTAATATTGACTCAATGTATGTGCATACACACAAACCCATTGTTGAGGGTCATTTTTATAAAGCAGGCCCAACTCAGCAAAGCAGGCAGATAGAAGTGGCAAGCATAGAATAAAACCATTAGGTCCAAGCGGCAGGAATAATGGATCACAAGCCCATAACATGAACAAATGAGTCTTGAGGAAGCAAATGGGCCCAAAGGGCCCGGAAAGAGAGAAATGGCACCCATGGGCAGTATATGGTATGGAAAAGTGAGAATGGGCTGCGGCAGGCCAAGGGCAATGTAAACAAAGAAAGTAGGGGTTGATGGCAAGCCCATGAACCCCAAGGATGAGAATAAGGAAATTGGGCTGGGGAAACCCAATCAAGTTAGTAAAAGCCCATGGGAATGCAGAGTTAGTAAATGGGCCGAGGAAGTCCAAAGGAAGTAAATGGGCTGCAAGCCCAAGGAAGAAAGAAAGGGACATTGGAGCCCATAAGTAAGAACACCAGTGGCCATATCAAGCCATTGGGGGAAAGAATGGAACGGCAAGCCTGAAAAGAGGCCCTGCAGGAGCAAATCACCACGGCAGGAAATGCCAAGTAATGTGGCAGGAAGCTAAGGTAATTAAGAAGTGGGCTGAAAGAAATAAGAAGCCTAGTACCACGTAAAGTCCAGCCCCTAAAGAGAACAGTGAATTATGCAAACGGCCCACGTAAAAGAACAGAGAAGCGCGGCAGACTGTGCAAACAAAGCTCCAAGCCACGGCAAACGCATGAGCAGCAGGCAGATTTTGAACATGCATAACAGGAAGGCACGCGCAAGACCCAGGCACCACCAGCTTGTACCCAGCCAATATGGGACGTGGTGGGGCCATGGGTCAGAGGTAAGAGGTAAAGGGGGGTGTGGTTTGGTGGTGGGGAGAGGGGAAAGGATCTATTTTCGCAGTTTTTGCCCAAGCTCTTTTGGGAGGTACGTCTTGTTGGGATGACAGACCGCCCAAAAGAGGCAACATTGAGGGAGGAATCGTTGGGTGCATGCCAAAGAGAGAGAAAAAAAGCATTTACGCCGTGGCAGGAGAAGATGCCATGGCGGACTAACAAACAACATAAACCTGCCTTTGTCTGGCAAGGGTGAGCGGTACACAGACGAGCCTCTGGGTGGTCGGCAAGTACTCCCAGACTAGACAAAGGCAGTTAAAAGGGTAAAGTAGTAAAATCCGGTCACGGCAGGCCCTATAAAAGGACCCTTGCCGTGCCCTGTAAAAAGGATCGAAAAATAGAGGTATTATGAAGTAAAAGAAAAAACAAAAGAAAAAGAAAGGAAAGAAGAAAAGATAAGAGAGAAAACGAAAAACAAAGAAAAGAAGCATAATGGGCATGCACCAGTAGGTCGGTTCCCTTCTCTCCCCCTCAAAATCCCACTCTCTGGAAGACGATTAAATAATAGTAATTCTTTTGGGCACTAATCATTTAGGTCCGATTCCCTCAAAGTCATTAATCTCTGTGGTAGGATATCTTCCTGGGAGATTAGTTTCATTGAGAGGAAGCATTCTTCCTCTTTGGTCTTTGCCATTACAGACCCAAAACTTAACTTGATATCACTTCTTTGATTAATTCATGTTGTCATTTAATCTTTCGCTCCTTTTGTAAAGCTATTATTATTACTGTAATTGTCATAAAAATAGAGATTATTTGGTTATTTTCCATCAAGAAAAGAACACTATATCCGATCTTCTTTTGTTATTATATCTGCCTGCCGTGATCTATTAAAAAACAGCTCTGCCTACCGTAAGTACTCTCCTGGCAGACGAGACCAGTTTTGCGCACAAGCCGGCTCAAAGTGAGTTACAGTTGGGCCGGTCTCAACTCTCCTACTCAGAATATCCGGGCCTATCACCGCGGGAGGTAGCCTAGCCTAAAGCATAATACAAAAAAAAGGCCCCTACACCCATCACTATATCAATTAAGGGAATCAAAACTAAATGGAAATATTACACAGAAAGATGAACCTTGGTGATGATGTTTATCCAAAAGATCCATTCATGCTTTTGAATCTTCAATCTCTATTGGTGATTGAAATTTTTGTAACTTAAAAAATTTAAAATTAAAAAAAAAAAAAAACCTTCAGAGTTGTACTCATTTTGTAGTTTTACGATGGGTCATTTTGTAACATGATGGGCATTTGTGTGAAGAAAAAACCTCCGAAGTTGCATGGCTGATAAAAGAAATTCTCTCAAATCTCTTTTTATAGAGAGATGGATTTGTGCATGTTTTTATACATCCTTCATAGTTGTATTATCACGAAGCAAGTCTAATGGATTTAGATTAGTACTATCGATTCCCAAAACATAAGTGTTTAATGTGTTATTAATTTCATCTCATCTCATTACTAAGTCCAATGAATTTTAATTGGAATTCAATTTTTCTAAGTGGTGCATCTCTTGCAATATTCTTTCATTTTTTATTTTTAATTAATTTTTTGAAATTTATTTTCAATTCCCATGGCCACTTTCCATATTTAGCTTCCTGTTATAATTTCCTAAGCACTTTGAAGTTTGAACCAAGAGAACAATGAACTTATGTAAAAATAAATAAAAATAATGAATCAGAGTAATGGTTCTCTCGAAAACAACCCCAAATCATATTATATTATTCTGATTATTTTCTTTGTACACGTGTATAGTAAAATTAGACTCCAATTTCAGATTCTAATTGAACAATTGGAATGACATATGGCACAAAATTGAAACTCTAATTTGGAATTCTATTTGAGTTTTTCTCTGCTTTACCTATTATTATATATATAGATATATAGATTAGGCTTCAAATCCAATTTCTAAATTATTGTAAGAATTATATATAACAATAAAATAAAAAAAGCTTAACTATTTATCTTTATTATATATAACAATTAAAAAAAAAAAACAAAATGATCAACTATTTATCTATAATAATAATAATAGGTGAAGCTGAGAGAAACTCAAATTAGAATTCCAAATTAGAGTTCCAATTTTGCGCCATGTATCCTAAATTATTTATTCTTAAAGAGTTTTATTTCTTAATTTTTGAATCAAATGTGGAACCACATCATAAATATTAATCCAAGTGAGTTATTAAGTACAAAAACTAAAGAGTCTAGAATAAATGAATCGTAAAAAAAAAGTGCTTCATAATCATTTAAAAAAATGGACAATTTACCTTTTATATCTAATAATATCTTTACAAATTTTTTTAAAGAGTTAACAAAATATAAAAATAACTATCAATAGTATTTAAATTATATATAGGAATTATATTATACATCTTATTATATATTTTTAAGTGTATCCATGCATATGCATAGGGTTACAAGCTAGTAATAATAATAACAACAACTTTTTGGTGAAAAAGGAAATTCATTAGACATAAATAAGAGTAAATCAATCTCGGTGACTAACACCCCAAGCATTAGCTACATTGGGGCCAAACGTCCTAACCAAGGCTCTTAGGTTTGATATTGTCGTTGATCTAGTAAAAGCTCACGGCAATTTAAAAGACATTTATTTAAGGGTCATGTTAACTGGTGTCTTTAAGACAACTACTAATCAAATATATTAAGAAAGTTTTGACATAATTTTTATGAAAAATATAAAAAGCAGTCAATAAATTAATTATTTTATCATTTTTTTTATAAAATGTTTCTAAAATAGTTTATAAACAAATACGCAGAATTTTTTTTCCATTTAACAATAAATATAAAAAAATTTAGATAGTTGTCACGTTTCAAAACAATGTTGAAAACTAGCGTCTCGAGTGTCTAAAACTCGAGTTCCATGATAAAATTCGAGTTTTTAAGTCTCGCTTTGTAAGCAGATTGAAAACGTCACTATAGAGCTATAGGGCTCACTGTATGACACTTAGAAATTTTTTTTGCAGGAAAACGCCGCTATAGGGCTCTAAAACATCACTATAGAGCTTAAAAATGTCACTATAGGACTTCCTGAATCTGGCTGGGCACTTATAAATTTTTTTTGCATAAAAACGCCGCTATAGGGCTTTAAAACGTCACTATAGGACTTAAAAACGCCACTATAGGAGCGATCACACTAAAAATTATTTTGCATAGAACTCGAGTTTCTAAAACTCGAGATGCTATTTTTCTTAATTCTCGCACACATTGCCTAACTTACTACTTACTTCCCCCACACACAGCCACTCTGCCCATTCCCCCCAAATTCGCATTTGTTAACATTAATATCATGAAAGAGGAAATTGAAACAGCAAGCAGAAAATTACTCCTTGCCTTCAACAACAGATGTCATCAACTCGTTTAGCATGTTGCTTACCTTTCATCTTAAACCTCTTACACCTTACGATCTTCTACACGCAACCACTAATCCAACAGACTTAAAAAAAAATGCTCAGCTAACACAATCTTCTGCGACAGCCTACAAAACTCTTTTAGGCAAAAGCACAAACATATGGAGTGCTTTGAGAAGAACACTACAAACTGATAGATTAGGACTCCTAACAGAGAATGAGATGAAGTGAAGGAAGATTGAGAGGCCTAGGATTAGAGACAAAGTTGAATTGAATACCAAAGAGGGTTTTTGGGAGACCCAGGAAAGCCAGAGCTACACAGTAAAGGGAGAGCTGTGAGTTTGAGTAGCCCCCACAAGAAGATGATGACTCTAGAGAAAAACACTCTAATCTACAGTCTAGAAACACTTTTCAGATAATAGAAATGAAAGTAAGAGATGGAGAATGTTTTTCTTCTATTTCTCACACATACACACGCACACACAATGGTTATACTACCTTTATTTATAGAATTTTTCATGGATGATTACTTTTAGGAAACCAGGGGAAATATCAATTAAGTCTTGGTTATGGATTGGACCAACTCCATTGTGAATTTACTCATTCATTAGGCCCCGTCCAAATTTTCTAACATGCAGAATTTTCAGGGAAAAAGAAAAAAAGGTTCTGAAATAAGCACTGGTTTTAGAATACATCACAACACAATCACATTTAAATAAAAAACACAAGAGAAGCAACAAATAACAATAAGAACAGGAAAAAAAAAACATACACACACACAAGAGGGTGAAGGAATGATATAGCTGCAGCCAAGCCTACTACTGGTGATACCCCTGAAATAAATCATCACATGAAAGGAAGAGCTAACATCTGATAGTGTCCTTGGAGTGAGCTCGATATCCTCCCCAATGTTTCTGAAATTCCATTCCTTGTATCAGCATTGGCCTTACTATCTCAGCCGCCCACAAAGCAGTTAGAATAACTGACATTTATTTTGCAGAAGTTTGTCATCCTCTGGAAACACAAGAAACTTGAATAGAAGGCAGAAAAAACATCTCTGGATACTGGATGCAGTGATAAATTTCCAACAATTATCATATGTAATGAATCGCTGCATTGATTCCTTCATGACAAAAGAAATGGAACACTAGTTCAGCAATTGATTAATAAGAACGATAACTAGCATGTAAATAATCTGGAAAAGATTACTAGCTTGCAAATTAACAGCAAGAAAATCAAACAATAAACTATGAGGTTCACAATGCTACTGCTAAAAGCAAAGGAATACGTACTAATAAGAACTGGAGGTACCTCAGGGTTCAATGCTAACATGGTGCACATGTGCTATTTTGCCCCAATCCTCACTGTTACAATCCTTAATCCGTTCTGTGAACTCCGTTGGCATGTTTGACAGTTTCAATTCTAGGAGAGTCTTAACATGCGGCAATCCATCAGGAAGCTTATGCAGTTGTGAACATGATCTGATCTGTAAAACTCTGAGACGAGACAGTGCTCCTCCCAATACAATCCAGTCCTCCAGCTCCTCTAGCTTCCATAGTTTAAGAACTCGAAGCTGAGAAAAGCTGTCTTCAGGGCAGCACATATTCTTCCCCATATAAGATTCAGAGAATAACTGAAGAATCCTCAGTTTTGGAAGTTTATCTAACTTTTGCATGGGATCTTCACTTAGTGCTGATGCTGACAAGGTAATCTCAATAAGGTTCTCTGGAAATTCAGAGATGACAGATGGAGTTTTTAACCTTCCAAGAAGATATATACTGCAGAGATTTGTATGGCCTAACAAAGACTTTAAGTGTAGATCCCAAGGTTGATTGTTTTCATCATGTGATTTCAGCCTTAAAGACTGAAGATGTTTTAGTTTTTGAATCCATTCGGCCACTGTTTCCAGTTGCAATGACATTGCATGATTTACATCCTCTTGATTTGACATGCACCGGCATGCCACACTGAATTTTCTAAGATTGATCAACGTGTCCAAGCCATCCTTCACTGGACTTTTCTCGTCCACAAACACGCCCCATAAAGTTTGAATGTCTTTTAATGAGGCACCTCTTGGTGGAGGCCCAAATCTACTGCGATAACTCTCGCTCAAATACAAGTGCCGCAATCGTTGCATCTTCCAAATAGATTGAGGGAGAGAACTGATGTAAGTGTGCTTCACATCTAGTGTTTGGAGTTCAAGCAAGTTGCTTATGGATGACGGAAATGACTCTAGGTAAGTCCATCTCAAGCCAAGGTACCTCATTGAAACCAGCTTACTCAGTACCTTTGGCAATTGAGGTCTGAAGACACGTTCAAGATCAAGCACCCGCAGCCATAGGAAGCATCTGCAGGAAATGCACCGATCAAGAAAGTTTCCTATCTCTTCCCCAGGCTGGCTTCCTTCTCGATCATCAAAGGACAAAAAAGATAGGGATTTTTCATAAAAGGCTTGCAGAGTAGCATTTTCGATGTTGTCACCGTGAATATGATTGCTGGTTTCGCTGGGTTCTTGATCAACAACCCAAACTTTATTCCGAAGCCCTGAAGATGATTTGGAAGCTGTGTTGACTAGTCTTTCAAATGACGAGAGTCTCCTTAATGCAACAGGAAGACGACAACTTCTGACTTTACCATTCTGCTTCTTCTTTGTTACTTGAACAAAGTTCAAATCTATCAGCTCCATCAGAAAACTCTCAGCCTTATTTTCAGAAAATTCGTCATCCCCTTGTATTCTAAACAAATACCCCTCAGCAACCCACAATCTGATTAATCTTCTTGCAGGGATCTCAAATTCTTCAGGGAATATGAGGAAATATTGTAGACATCTTCTCAATTCTAGGGGAGATTCCCCAAGGACCTTGTTTGATATTTCTGACCAAGGTCCTGGGTCTCCTTTGAGCACCTTTAGCACCCTTGTCCATTCCTCTTTGGTTGCTTCTTTATCTGACAGCAGTTCCCCCATTTTTTTGATTGTCAGTGGCAAACCACTACAGCAAATCACAATTTTTCTTCCGACTTCTTCCATTTCTTGGGGGATGTCCATCCTCAAAGTATTTTTAAATAATGTCCAACTCTCATCAGTACTTAGCAATTGCATTTTGTAATGAAAGATTCCTGAGTCAGCATGCAGAGGCAAATCCATGTCCCGAGTAGTGATCATGATTCTGCTCCCATTTGATTGATCTGGGAATGCGTCTTTGAGATCATCCCAGACTCCGGACATGGGGATTTTATCCAGAACTATGAGGTACCTCTTTTCTCTCAAGAAATTCTGAAGCAGTTGCTTTAGTTCTTCTTTAAGGCTCTGCTTCCCTTTTAGTTCTTGATGATCAGATCCTATTGGATACGTAACAAGTAGCGGTTGACCTTGGGTCTAAACTGGAATTCAAGAAATATATCAGTGAAATACAAGGCAGGTCTGTTCAATAAATTTGCCCCGATCCTCCTAGCTCTTTTGCTCATGAGATCGTCCATCAAAACCTCTATGGAGCAAACAAC
Source organism: Quercus ilex subsp. ballota (assembly GCA_032727855.1). Classification (NCBI taxonomy): domain Eukaryota; kingdom Viridiplantae; phylum Streptophyta; class Magnoliopsida; order Fagales; family Fagaceae; genus Quercus; species Quercus ilex. The sequence goes on from CM064917.1 coordinate 50,562,838, forward strand.
ATCCCTTGCTTCTGTTGCCCATACACTCATTGGTTGGTTTGGTCTTTTCATGGAATCTATACGGTACAATAAAATAAACATGTGACTCAATTTGATTTCTAGCAATTCCAGCCGACTTCGGAGTTGCAATCCCCATCTTACGGTCAATCTGCCAATAAGCTCAACAACAAGTGCAGAAACCACCACATCCGCCATGGCATTCCTGAGAATGTAATCTAATTTGGGTGGAAAACTAAAAACTGAAAAAGAAGAAAACCAGCAACCCTGAATCAAACTACCGAGCTCAACAGCATCGGCAAATACAAAATCCTCTCTATTTTAGAGTCTAATAACCACAAAATGATGCCTAAAATGCAAAGAGTTTTTTCTAATGAATAGAGTCAATTTCGCACCGCACCGGAGCCCAGACCGGTACAGAAACAGCCGTGATTTGTATCCGGTTGTACCGGTCTGTTTCGGCCACTTCGGGACATCCCGGGCATTTTGAACCGGCACAGAACAGAGAGCAAAAAGAAGAAGAAGTTGAGAAAAATGGGTTAGCGACTCAATACCTAATTCGTGGGTTCTTATCTGTGCTCCAAATATTTCATTTTTCCTTCTAAAACCTCTTTTAATTTGGATCTTATTCAGCCTCCATAGCAGCCTGCTGCTACAGCTTATTCCTTCTTCTCCTTTACCTTCTCCTTCGTTGCTTTTCCTTTTCTAATTAAACTATTTGGTTCAGAATATTTTATTTTTTATTTTTTTATTATTACAGTATTATTTTTTTTTTTATGAAACTATTTGGTTCTGATGGTTAGGTAGGAGTGGTGAATGGGAATTTTGCTACATCTTTTGCTATGTCAACTGAGTCAACTCTCCAGTCACGCGCATCTTTCTTTTCTTTCTTTTTCTTTAGCGTAATTACGCTCCCTCGATAAAAATATTTTCTACCGTTAACATCTTGATTTACCCAACTTTGTTAAATTAATAGTACAAAAAATTTTATGAACCACGTTCTCAAAAAAAAAAAAAATTTTTATTTCATAATTAAAATTTATTGTTTTAAATTTTTAATTAATGAGTATTTTAAAATATTAAGTATGAATTTTGATTTTTTTCCCCCCTTTTTTAATGGAGTATGAAGGATTTGTGTTGCAAGTATTTTGATACTTGACAAATTTTACATTTTTAATCTAAATTTATCAATTATTATTTTACTAATAATTGAACTATTAAAATATATTATTTAGAATATTTCATTACAAATCTATATCTATATCTATATATATTTTTTTGATAAAAATATCTATATCTATATTTATATCTATATCTATATTACATTTTTAATTAAACTATTAAAATATATTATTTAGAATATTTCATTACTAATCTATATCTATATTTATAACATATACTATATATAATAACAGAAGGTAAGAGGAAGTTAATTCTTACAATTAAGAAGATGTTGCCATACAAGATAACTGTCCATCTAAAATCCGTTTGACTGCTTTTTTGGTATATTAAAAAAAAACCAGTTAAAATAAAATAAAATAAAATAAACGTTGCAATAAAAAAACCCTAGTAGAAAAGGCGAAACTACACTGTTAGTCCTTGAAGTTTATCTAATGAGTATAATTGGTCCCTTAAGTTTCAAGTGTGCGCTATTGATCTCTTAAGTTTTAAAAATAAATAGTATTAGTCCTTCTGTTAGATGCCATTAGTAATATTGCTTAGGTGACTAACGGAAAAGTGATTAGTCATGTTTTTAATTATGTGGCTTTTTTTAATGAAAAAATTAACAAGAATGATCTTATGGTGACCTAGCCCTAGATGCCGCTGCGATGCCGCCTCCCTCCGCTGAAAATGGTGACCTACTGCCTCACGCTTCCTTCAAGCAACAGCCATGGCCACAATGGCCTCCTCCTTCACGCCGCTTGCACAGCCTTGCCAGTCCTTCCTCCTCATATCTTCGGCCAACCTATCTTAGTTATTACGCTTTTTCCTCTCTGCAACCAAGTTAAGCGCAATATGTATGGCCATGTATGAATTTTTTGATTCCTAAATAAAAATGTTTGAATTTTTTGTTTGTGTTCATGTCAGGTTGGACACTTTTGTGGCAAGTGCATACAAGTTAATACAAGTTGGTCATTGCTTTAGCTTATGTGAGTATTAATTAGCTTGAAGTGAGCGGTAGTATTAAAACAATGATGGTTTAAGATTAAATAGAATAATGTGAATGTTAGCAGATGGACAGAACATCTATTCTCGAATACACCATTGATTACACGAAAGAGCTCCTGGAAATAATCAATAAATTGCAAGAACAAGAAACAGAAGAGGCTAAAAATTAACTTGACCTAATGGGCATCTGCAAGTAGCTAAAGCCAAATGAAGTTTGGTGAGAAATTCCCCCAAGGTAACATGTCTTGTGACTCTTGTCTTACTTTGTTAACCTTTAAGGCCAATAAATTACTCAATTCTTGAATTGAATTTTAATTATGCTTCCATGACTTTACAGCTTGATGTGGAGAGGAAGGACATGGATACCCGGATTGGTAATTTGGTATATGTCGTGCAGCTAAGCCAGGATTGTTGCTATCAGGCTATGGAGGAAGAGGTCTGTAGAAGTAGAAGACAAAAAAATTATTCTGGAGTAGTTTACAAGGCTTGAAGATATGGATTTTTAAAGTTGTTCTTCTTAGGAATTTTACAAGTGAGAAGGTTTAATAACAATGTCTTATAAATAAAGTGTTGCTCATTTATTTGGTTCATCTCAAATCAGTTATGTATTGTCTACTGGATTATTATTTTTTTCAATAAATAAATCAATAACAAAGTAATTTTGTTATACAATGTAAAAATATTCTTATTGTCAATTGGAGGATTGAAAAGTGTGAGGCGACAAACTGAAATACTTAAATCATGCAATGTTATTGACATGGAGTTGGGAGATGGAGTAGCTTCACTGCTGGTCTGGTACCATTGTTTCCACCTGCATTTAATCTATCAAAGCTAATGGAAAATTTTTCACATCCATGTTATTGAACCTAGCTTAATGTTAATTAGGGTGACGTCAACTTATGCAAAAGCATAGCACAATGGCTACACATAAGATTCAGTACTAAAGTCTCCAAAAGGTCCACTACTTTGCCTTTTTAAGAGTGTTATGTTGATTTTGCCTTCAACAACATAGCAATATAATTTTAAAAGAGAGACTAGCCAATTGCATCATTTGACAAGGTTTCAACAAACATCATTAAATTCCACCATTCAATATGTTCCAAATAGTAGTAATCCTCAAACAGTGTCAGACAATAACAAAAATTTGTTCCAAACAGTGGTAACCCTCGAATTGTTTCAAAAATAACAAAAAATATCTAAGTATTCCATCCACTTCAAAATACACATTTATCTCCATAAGAGCCTTCACTTTTGCACATTAATTCACAAGCAATCTTATTCATTTATGCTCTTATGCATTCATATAAAACTTTGTAATTCTTTTGGATGTCTCGCAACAGCCATTATTTCTGCTAACACTCCAGAGCTGTAACTTCTTGTAACTCTGTGTCTCTAACCTGAGAAAGTGCGCAAAAATATTAATCTAGTAAAAACAATGAAGGAAATTTTGTTGTTACTTACCAAAAAAATAATAACCTGAGGTGCTGGTTGACTTAGATGTACTCCACCAGTCTGTGCTACTTGACATTGGGGTGATGGCTTACTTTGTGCTGTGACATCTCCTTTCCTAAACTGAAATGCATCATACTTTCATTTTAGTACATTAACAACTATAAATATGTCGTTTTCATGTGAGACTAACAAATATAAATATGTACTTGTTTTCATATGAGACAATCACTCACAGGTTGTTTTTTACTACTTTGACTAACATGTTTTTTCTGGAAATATAAATATAGAGTGCCCTCTGCCCCTAGTGCAGGGTAGAAAGGGGAAAAGGAATACTAAAATTCATGATGATATTTAAGCATTCAATGCTTATTGCTTAATATAACATATGGTTTTGGGAATGTATATTGTGTAATTAAAGGGTTTCATATGATACTCTTTTACCAATGTAAGCATTTGCCACCATCTTAAAACTAGTATACAACTGAAGTAGCTACCACCATTGTACATGTTCTGTTTTTGTGTGGGCTGCAAGGGCTGATGGAAAGATAGATTATGTTCATATTTTGTATTGTTGGAAATACTTTGAAGAAGCAGTAACCAGAAGAGTAGCACCAAATTGTTTTCTCTGAACTGTTCATCTTAAAGTAATTGGGTTTTTTTTTTTTTTTTTTTGGTAGCAATACAAGTGGCTTATGTGCAAAGTATAAAAATTTTGTTATTTTCAATTTCCTCAACTTTCCCACCAAGCAAAACAACCCAAAAAAAAATGCCAAACCTTCTTTTATGAGTTTATCACAAAACGGATTTAAACATAAACAATATGTCGTTCATCTCCTCCTGTGGTATGAATTCATAAAGGGTTCACCATTATTGAAATGCGGTTCTAATGTGTATGGATTTATTCTAAAATAAAATTTTCTAAGCTACACAACACATTGTATAAAATAATATGACTAATTCATAATTTCAAAAAAAAAAAAAAAGAAGGAAAAATATTAACTTGTATGCACTTAGTCACAAAAGTGTCCAACCTGACACGAACACAAACACAAAAAATTCAAATTTTTTTTTTTTAGGAATCAAAAAATTCATACATGGCCATACATATTACGCCTAACTAGGTTGCAGAGAGGAAAAAGCGTAATACCTAAGATGGGTTGGCCGGAGATGGGAGGAGGAAGGACCAGCAAGGCTATGCAAGCGACGTGAAGGAGGAGGTTACCGTGGCAGTGGCTGTCGCTTGGAGGAAGCGTGAGGCAGGAGGTCACCATTTTCAGTGGAGGGAGGCGGCATCGCAGTGGCATCTAGGACTAGGCCACCATCACTCTCTCGTGCATCTCAGAGTCAAATGGGGAATGGTTGAATGGGTCAGTTTGTTTCTTACGTGTAAGATCATTTTTGTTAATTTTCATTAAGAAAATGCTACGTCATTAAAAACGTGACTAATCACTTTTCCATTAGCCACTTAAGCAATATTACTAATGGCATCTAACAGAAAGACTAATACTATTCATTTTTAAAACTTAAGGGACCAATAGCGCACACTTAAATCTTAAGGGATTAATTGCGCTCATTAGATAAACTTCAGGGACCAACAATGTAGTTTCGCCAAAAGAAAATGTCCAGCGATACTGCGACACAGAGAAAGGGAAGGAGGGAAAAAAAAACACTTGCTATCCAATGGAGATCCGTACGGCCGGCCATCGCCATCCCCTGCCAGACTTAGACAACCAAGCGATACTGCGTTACAGAGAAAGGGAAGGAGAGAGAAAAAAAAAAAAAGCTTGAGATCCAGTGGAGAATCGTGGGATCAAACGTCCTAGAGGTATTGAGATACGGAGATGGAGATCGGCCGTTAGGGTCGCCGCCCATATGTTCCTATTCTTAGTTTTAGAAAGTGGGGTTTTTGTTGGGAGATTCATTTGGGCATTATTTATGATTCAGGTATTTTGGTCTGATTGGTTACGATTTAGGTTTTTTTTGGTTAGGAATAGTTTTGTTTAATTTATGTAAATAGACGAGTTAGCTTTGGTTTAATCTCTTACCCTATTGTCTTCTTTAGGTTTGCTGTCAATTTAGGGATTCGAGATACGGAGATAGAGATCGGCGCAACTCCGTGACCAACATAATCGGAACTAAACACAGACCGATGAAAGGTACGTATCAATTCTTTGTGTTTGAATTTGAATTGAAATTTGAATGTTCATTCTCTTTCTTTAGATGCTTTGTTGTGAATATTAATTCTTACGGCATGGACAAGAATGGCAGAACCCTAGAATTGTGAATTGTATTCTTTCATTATTTACTGCCTTCTTTGAAATAGAAATTTAGAAATAATACTAAACAAAGGTGCACAATGTCATCAGGGGCAACCTAAGCCATTAGATGATCTGCATTCACAAATGCATAATAGTGAAAGCTTTTCAAACTTGGCAGAACCAAATCACAAATGCATCCTATATAGACCCCTATCACTTTTTTAATCTTTGTGCTTCTGAACGTTCGTTTACTTAATTAATGTCTTTTCAAGCCCTTTGAATTGTTACCAGGGACGGACGCAGGATTTTAAGTTGGGGGGGGGGGGGGTCGGAGATAAGCGGAAAAAAAATTTTCAAATACACATCCATATAGTATTAATAAACTAACAACCAAGACAAATACCCAAAATCATTGTTTCTTAATATATTAAGATACAATCATCTACTAACAAAAACAAAATACACGAAACACTATTGTTTCTTTATACAATCATCTATGAAAAAGAAACTCGACGCTCTTTCAAATCTTCAAAATCATCTACGATTGAATCCAAACTAAATGTTGAAGCTATATCCTTTTCAATGTATAACATCAAAGAGTCCGTCAAAAAATCATTTTCCATTTTGTTTCGAAGGTTAGTTTTGACAACTTTCATAGCTGAAAATGCTCGTTCTGTAGTAGCAGTAGAAACTGGAAGAGTAAGCACAAGTCTCACCATTCTATAAACAAGTTTGTAATATTCTGAATTTCCAGTTCTCACTAACCATTGAGACAACTCAGATAAACTTTTCAATTTTTTGAACTCCGGATCCTGGACTACATTATGCTCAAAATGATAAAGCTCCTTCTCCAACACTTGTTTGTCATAATCTGTGAAATCTTGTGGATAGAAATTCTTTACCAACAAACAAAGGTCACTACTTCTGAAAGATTTTAATGCCTCTCGAGGTTCTAAAGCTGAGCTAAGCCTAAGTAACTCCATTGCATCTTCATTAAACCGATAATTTAGTTCCTGTAGTTGAGAATCTATTGTAGCATAAAAAATATTTACTCGATAATGATGCTCATTTGTAACGTTATCTTGTTGATTACGAGCTCGACCTCGCCTCGCAATATAACGAGCATTCATATCCAGGACATCAATGCAATGCTTCTCACAAAATGATATCACAGTGGTGAGTAAGCCATCCCATCCATCATCTCTAAATTTTTGGATAAGTGCTTTAGTAGATGAAACTAAATGCATGGCATTTAAAATGTCTTGAGATTGGCTTTGCAAAGCTTGATAAAGTTTATCAGTAATCTCCATAGGTTCCTTCTCAAGATGCAAGATGAAGACAAATTCAAATGAAGTTAAACCATCATAAGCTGACTTTGCTTCTGCCCGATGTTCTCCATCAATTGCATCATCAATTATATTTTGCAAAACTTCAACAGCTGAAGTAAACATTCTTAATAAGCTAGAAACTGATCTAAAATGTGAACTCCAACGTGTTTCTACAGGTCGTTGTAAAGTGCCAATTTGATTAAGTCCACTTCCAGTCTCAAGCTCTTCAAGATCAATCAAACGTGCTATTTCATTAGCATTGGCAACTTTCAATTGCTCATTGCACTTGCATGAAGCATTAACAATTCTGATCAGAAAAAGCAATGCAAGAAAAAAATGACTAATGGGAACAACTTGTTTTGATGCTTTTACTAATGCCAATTGTAAGCAATGTGCAAAATAATGGATGTAGTAAGCATATGGGCAATCATTCAAAATCAAAGCTTGTAATCCACTCCACATACCTCGCATGTTGCTTGCTCCATCATATCCTTGCCCACGAATATTTTGTATATCGAAGCAATGTTGAGATAACAATGAATATATTCCCTTCTTTAGAGTCAAAGCCGCAGTGTCAACAACATGAATAAGCCCAAAAAAACGTTCTTTCACAAAGCCTTCTACATCAACATATCTAAAGACCACAGCCATTTGCTCTTTCATGGACTCATCACGAGCTTCATCAACCATTATGCAAAACTTTGCATCACCAATTCCTTCCCGAATGGCCTTCTTCACTTTGGCTGAGAAAACATGTAAAATTTCCTTTTGAATCCAAGGTGATGTGTAGGTTGCATTTTTGGGAGCTTTTTCTATTATTTCAGCAATCTTCTCATTAAAAAAAGTCACAATACCCAATGATTCAAAAAAGTTCCCACGGTTTAATGAACTAAAACTTTCATCATTACCTCTAAAAGCTATAGCTTGAAAGGCAAGATACCGGACAATAAAAATTGAGGCCTTCAGTTGCAACCGATTATTTGCAATTTGTTCAGTAGTGAAATGATCAACTACCCTTTGCAAATGCTGCGATTGGTTCATCAAATCCTTACACATTTGCTCGGCAACTCTATGAGCTGAGTTAGGATCTTTTCCTATATGACCTTGAAAATAACAATCTTTGCCCCCAACCTTTTTCCAAGATCTAAATCCACCAACAATGAATGCATTTTGTTGTCCCACAACCCCATTTGGATTATGAAAGACAAAGCAAGGTAGACAATAAGCTGCATCTGTTGTAGGAGAATATTCAAGCCATTTTGAATTATTTTTAAACCAAGAAGCTTGAAAGCTACGATTGCCCTTTCCACTTTTCTTGAATGTCCCTAGAGGAGGTTGGTGCGGACCTTTTTTAATGTAAGCCCGTCGAATTTCATCACGTTGATTAACATGATATTCCCGTATTTGTTTGCGTGTTCCGGGATCATAATCAAAAGAATCAAGGTCAATTCTTTGAAATTGTGTTTGAGAGATTGGAACATCGACATTTTCCAGAATTGGAACATCGACATTTTTCGGAATTGGAACATCCACATTTTCCGGAATTGGAATAGCAACATTAGTTGTTGGCAATTCCACGTTGACTTTAGAAGAATTTGAAGTTGAACATTTTCTTTTGAAAAAATCAAGCATTGTAGTTGATTTTTTCATGATCTACAAATAAAATAAGAATCACCATTATTTTCTTAAATTTGTGTGAAAATTTTCTATAATATATGATTTGTTTTTTTCTTTTTGTTTTTGGTCTACCTTTATTTATGTTTTTGTGTTTGTCTGCCTTATTTATGTATTTGTGTTGTCTGATTGTCTCCCTCTTCCTAACCACTGACCCACTAACCCAGACACTAATTGACCTTACAGAAAAAAGAAGAAGGTAAAGTTGTCTTTAACTTTACCTTTTGTTTTGTCCGTTGCCCAACCCCCAACTCCACTTGTCTGGCTGTCCCTATTATGCCCAACTAACAGTCAACAAAGAAAAAATTAATTCCTACAACTACAAACTATACTCTCTCTCTCTCTCTCTCTCTCTCTCTCTCTCTATCTCTCTTATCTATATAAAGAGTCACAAACACAGTTACATAGAGACAGAGTCACAGAGTCACAGCCAAAAAGCCAAAAAAAAAAAAAAAAAAAAACACCACAGGTTGCAGTAGCAGCCGCAGCCACATCAGTTCAGTTCATCAGCAAAAACACAAACAAGCATAGTTTGAGTCTCAGATTCTTAGATCATATCACAAAGACATCACAAACATTTTATATTTATTAAGTTTTGAAGGCTTAAATACCTGTGAGCGGCGGCGGCAAGTGGGTTTGAACTTTGAAGTGGGCGGCGGCAAGTGGGTCTCGCCGGCATGACTGGTAGCAAGATCAACAGTCAACATATCAAGATGGGTCTCGGGCCTCTCGGCGTCTCGCTCTCGCAATCGTCACAGACTCACAGCGACACGGCGTGGCATCACGGGATCGGGGTGGGTCTCTCACTCTCTCTCTCTCGCCTCTGGCTCTCACTTTCCTTTCCTTTCTTTTTTGTTCTATTTTTTCCTTCGTTTTTTTGCTTCTCCAGTTCTCCGTTTGGGTTGGTTTTGGTCCTCTTACTGAGTTTGTTTTGTTTTGTTTTGTTTTTTTTTTTTACATAGGCCATGGGCTGGCCAGAATCTGATGGGCAGCCAGCAGGGGTTCATAATTTTGGGAGGGGGGCCCGAGCTAAAATTAAGGGGGGCCCAAACTCTTTTCTTTTTTTTTTTTAGAAAATTTTAGCTGGTAAAATTTTTTTTTTTGGGCCCAGGGGGGGCCTGGGCCCCCTTTGCCCCCCTTCTGGGTCCGTCCCTGATTGTTACCTTTCCTCTCTACTGTTTTCTCTCCACTACCAAAAAATGAAAAACCCATTTGTTCTTTGATATCTAAAATTTCAAAAACAATTATAAATCATTTTTGAAAGTATTAATAATTTTTTTTAACAACTTAAATCGATTCAAACCACTTAATAAAAGCCCTAAATTGCCACTGTGCCACATGGCCCACATCTTCAAACAAACGGCACCACTCTGTTTTGTTTCTTTTCCTGCAGCACCTATACTCAAGGTCAGCATTTTGTTACTTGATGTGTTATACTCTTTACTTTGAAACCACTTTTTTTTAGGGTGGCATCATGGGGTTTAGCCCTTGAAAATGTGTAGGAAAAAACATGTTTGCCATTCAATAATGGTTGATTCCTCAATGTTGCTGCTTTGCTCATCTTTTACCTGAAACTAAAAAGTCTAAAACCTTTTTAATGTTTGTGCTAAAAAGTCATGTTCCCTGTTTGATTGTATATTTGTTTTAAAGAATCAATGAATTTTTTTTTACAGTAAATTATTATTTTTTCCCCTTATTGAATTTAATTAAATAGCCAATATATTAATTAAAATTATGTCGTTGAATATTTAGGGATTAATTCCTAAAGATTGTTGTGTGGTGTACACATTAATGTTTCGATTAGTTTGTTAATCTTTAGAAAAATCTTTTTATTTTAAAAGCAAAAAAAATATTATACAAACGTCTTTCATTCTTGGTTCCACCTGAAAGACCAAAGAACAACTATAATCTACGTACTTCTATTGATCCACTAATTCACTAATTGTCTTTGATTAATGTTTTTGATTTGTCCATGGATCTTTATTATTATAGTTTGCTTGAATGCTGATTTTCTTTTTATTTATCTCATACTTCGTTTTACATTTTGTTCATTTACTCTATTTCTGTTTCAATTGGCTTTGATTTGCATGTTTTAGCTAGCTTCTATCTTTACAAATTGATTTCACATCCTTACCGCTACTTTTTGTTATTGGAATTTGAATTAAAATCCGGATGTTTATTCTCTCTATTTCAATGTTTTGGCCTCAGATTATAATCTTTGTTTTTTCTACTTTACTAACATTATAATCTTTTCCAAATTGGAATTATTATATTCTTTCATTATTTACTGCCTTCTTTGAAATAGAAAATTAGAGATAATACTAAACAAAGGTGCACAATGTCATCAGGGACAATCTAAGTCATTAGATGGTCTGCATTCATAGGGATAGGCAGTTGGTAAAAGAAAAAACGGCCAAATAAAACCTCTCCCTCCTTCCAATTGTTAATTTGATACCCATTCTGTTTCGCTTCTTTTCTGCAGCACCTATACCTAAGGTCAACATTTTGTTACTTGATGTGTTACTCTTTATTTTGATGCTTTCTTCTTGATTTATCGTAATCCTTTTTTTTTTTTTTGGGTGGCATCATGGGGTTTAGCCCTTGAATATGTGTAGAAAAAAACATGTTTGTCGTTCAATAATGGTTGATTTCTTAGCATTTTTTTTTCAAAGCTGCTCTGAATAAGTATATGATTCATATAGTATTTCATGTTCACATAATTTTTCATATGTGCGTGCATCCACCCTTTGGTGTTAGTTCTTGAGTTTTTATTGAAAATTTTGCTTTGCAACCCAATGAATAGATAAAAAGAAGGTGGTGGGCTGATTTTCTATTGATGAGTAATGGAATCTTAGGGATGTGCTTTAGCAATACAACATTTTGAATCAAAAGAAGGGGTCACATATTAGGTTTTACTTTCTCTGCTAACAGAGGTTATATTTATTATGTGTGTCATTTTCCCCTTTTGTTCTGTTGCTGTAAAGTGAGAAGTATGATGTGTTGAGGTTTGAGTACAAAGTAGATTTACTTGCTAGGTTAACCATTATTTTAAGTTATGTGTGTTCAGCTATCTGCATAAGCTTGTTAGATTATTGGATATGTAAATGATGCTGTATTGAGTCATTTTGGTGAATAGGTACAGTTTTGCTGCTGGAAAAATGCATCCATCCGGTTCTTCAACACCAGTTGATGATGCCCAGTCTGTTTCACCTACGTTGATTTGATTAAAATATGCCATTTTAGGATCTCAAGGGAGTCTATTACCTCCACAAGCAGCATTTTTTTCAGTTGAAATTGAATGTTACTATTTTTTTTTTCCTTTGATTTGGTTATGAACTAATAAATATGAGTTAGTTGTATAGTGAAAAGGCATGTCTGTTTTATTTCAATGTAATTTGTCAGGCTCTTCCATAAATACCACCAAAGTTCAAAATGTGAAGTTGTATTTCTATTACAATTTTATTATATTTTCTCTTTGATACTTTATTATTGTCATTTTTAACAGCATGATCAAATGATTAAAATAAATACATTTTCCCCTTCGTTCTGTTGCTGAAAAGTGAGAAGTATGATGTGTTGAGGTTTAGTACAAAGTAGATTTACCTGCTAGGCTGACCATTATTTTAAGTTATGTGTGTTCGGCTATCTGCATAAGCTCATTAGATTATTGGATATGTAAATGATGCTGTATTGAGTCATTTTGGTGAATAGGTACAGTTTTGTTGCTGGCAAAATGCATCCATCTGGATCTTCAACACCAGTTGATGGTGTCCACTTTGTTTCACCTGCGCTGATTCGATCAAAATCTACCATTTTAAGATCTCAAGGGAGTCTATTACTTCCACAAGCAGCATTTTCTTCAGTTGAAATTGAATGTTACAATTTTTTTTTTCCTTTGATTTGGTTATGAACTAAGAAATATGAGTTAGTTTTGAGTATTTTGGTTGGGTTGGTTTTGATTTAAGCTTTTTGGTTGGGTTAGTTGTATAGTGAAAAGGTATGTCTGTTTTATTTCAATGTAATTTGTCAGGATCCTTCGTAAATACCACCAAAGTTTGGATTGTGATGATTGAGAGTCTTTAGAATGTATAGTAATAATAATTTCTTGGTAAATGGAATTATGGAATTTTTTGGATTAATTAAACAAACAAATTGATAACTAACTTATCTTACACACATTGCAACAAATTTTTTCTTTAAAATTTGATTTTATTAGCCAAATTTCTCTTCTACTTATGAGATTTCAAATGATCCCATGCATTGTGTGGGTTAAAAACTTGTAGTAACTAATAGTCGAAACGTTTGACTTTTTGTTGGTTACTTCTCATTTCGCCAAATGGCTATACAAATTTATGTCACGTCTACTTAAAAAACAAAAAAACAAAAAATTGTATCTTTTCATTTTGCCGTTAAGTTTCATCTTGTCATTGTAAAGAAAACACGGATGGTGCAATCAGATGGCAGATCCTAGAAAAGATCACTCCATAAAGACAAGTTTTAGCAAAGAGCAAAATCATTTTTTTATATGGAGCAAACCATGAAAACCATGAAGGACTGAACAATCACATTCGCGTTGCACTTTTACATCTTTTTCTTGGTCCAAGAAGGATCGGTTGGCTCGTCAAATTGAGCGAGGCGAGAGGTTGATTAAAAAATAAATAAGAGTGGGGAGTGTATATATTGATACGTATTAACCCATGAAAACCATGAAGCAAATATGGTTATTGATTTCCTAAAAAATACTAATACTCATACGTAGCAAACCATGAAAACCATGAAGCAAAGAAGGTTCTCTTCTTTGATTCTACGGGGAGGGCGTTTAGACCGAATAAGGGATTTTTTAAAATTTAATTTTTGGACCTTTTAAAATTAACGTTTTTTAGAAAAGCAATATATGCCATGGATTGGTCAAAGAGTTTAGAAACACAGTTCAGGAAGAAGGTATTTGACAAACAAATTGCATTGAACCGTGTGTGGGTTTTATGTAGTCCGAGTGTCCTTAATTATTTCTGTTGTTATGGTTTCAGATTGACACACTATCGAAAGTTAACCACAACAATTTTGTCAACCTTCTTGGATATTGTGAGGAAGAGGAGCCTTTCATGAAAATCATGGTTTTTGAATATGCTCCAAATGGGATACTCTTTGAGCATTTACACTCTAAGTACCTGCCCAATACCTTGTCATTATCAGTATTTACAAATGAGAAATGATATGTCCACAACATTTTCACAACAAATCTTAAGTGGCAAGTTATTACTAATTGTTATTGTTGGAGCAAAAAAGTAATCTTAGTGTTAGGTTCAAATTCGAACCAATAACAACTAACCCATCTATGCTTTGTTGTGAAAATGTTGTGGACGTAACACTTTTCGTTTACAAATAGTAATTTTTGAGAAGACCCATAAGTTTCTTGTGTTTCTAAAAAATATGAAAGAGAAGGAATTACCAAATGAAGAAATCGTTCAGAAGACCCATTGGATTCTTGGACATTTTCACTATTTAACAAAAAAAAAAATTTACTTACAAATAACAATTTTGGAGAATACTCATAGGTTTCTTATGTTTCTAAAAAAGATGAAAGAGAAGGAGTTGAGAAGAAGTTACCAAATGAATATTAACCACTATTTATACCCAAATGATTATGACCCTTCAATATGTACCTTTTCATTCAATATGCACATTTTCGATCAATAGGCACATCCGCGCATGTTCATTTAATAGGCACGTTTTCAGTCAATAGACATATTTTCATTCAATAGATACTTTTTTATTCAATAGGCACATTTTCGGTCAATAAGAACCTTTTTGCATCCAATAAATAAAACAATATTGTTTTTTTTTTGAAACTCATCCAATAGCTATTCTCGTGCATCACACGAGTTAGCAATTAGTATAATATGAAAGCAAAACGTTTAATTTTTTGTTAACCATTCATTATTCTGCCACGTGGCTACATAAGTTAATGACACATATGCAGTTAAAAACACAAAAAGATATAACTTTTCGTTTGGCAAACCATTTCAGTACTATTTTCCTACTGTTGGTGTACAATTGCACCATTTCATTGGGTAGTTATTAATTTAATACTGTTCCTTATAAATTTTCACTTTATATTTCTTTAAACAAACCCCCCTCACCCCCCCCCCCCCCCCCACAAAAAAAAAAAAAAAAAAAACAAGAATTCATTCTTCACCCTCTCTCTTTATACAGCAAAACTTTTGGGGTTTGAACACCATGTTTCGTTTTAGTATTTTGATTCAAGTTGCTGAGCCATATTTCAATCTTTGAAAGCAAATTTAGAAAGAGACTTTTGCAAAGAGTGCAAGGGTAGAAAGAGGCTTTTACCCTTTACAATGGATAGTGTTGGAAAAGGTAATACAAAATTTAGAGTTTTCTTTTCGAACACTATTTTCATTTAATTGTTATTATAGTATGCATTTGATAGTTTATGATTTTGAATCATTGAATGCAGATTTTTTTCCCCCTCTTAGGAGATGTAGGTAGTTTTTTTGGGTTGATTACAGAATTTGAGAATTTGGGGACGATGAAATTGTCGATGTTAAATGATTTGGTCGAATGGGTTGTTGGATATGGTGTAGGGGTTGGATCAAATTAATAGAATTGGAATATTTTGTACCGGCATCTAATCCAGTACAGAAACACCTATGTTTCGTGTGATTTAATAAAGACCCATATCGAGAAACATATTGGATTTTCGATGGAAATTTCATACTGGACACAAACTAGAAAAAAGTCTTCAGGTCTAATAATATCTCTCTCCATTCTTTGTAACTTACTGAGTACTGACTAGCTCTTGCTAGCGTTGCTGTCATCATCAACATGTTTCCATTGTAGTTGTCGCCATGCCACCACCACGTTCCTCCTCCACCTTCTTCTTCTTACTTCTTCAGCTCCCACAGATTATAAAAAATGTTTCTTTCTTTTGCAACAATTATATCATGGTTAAGTGTGATCAGTGAAGTAAAAATAGTGAGTTCATGTGTAATCAATGATTAAATATTCATAATTTGCCATGTCAGAATTGTGATAAAAAAATTATGGAATAATTTGTGGTACTAAAACTACTCAATTACACGTGAACATATTGTAAAATTATGTTATATATATATATATATATATATATAGTGTAAGAACTCCGGACTTGGCAGCCCAAGTCCACTTAAAATAGTAGTGCCTTGTACTTCAACCCAAGTCCAAACAATAGAATTTTTATGTGTAGAGGGTGGGAAGACAATTACGATATAGTTATAGGTTAAGCCTAGGGCTAAGGATGTGGTGCCCAAACAAGGAAGAACTAATCAAGTAGTTATTGAAAAAAAGTTCTCCTCGTTCACTTTCGAGGAAGAGATCTTATATATGACTGACTCTAGTTTTTATCAAGCAATATACTGTTCACTTTTTTTCCTTCTTATTTTCTTTCTCCAAAAATCTCTCATCTCTACTGTGGAGCTCCTTCCCTCTTATATATCCCCCTTCTTTGCATTCTAGCCCTCCACTTCTATGCCCCAAGGCTCTTCCCAGGATACTTGTCCCATTAGGGCTCTGCTAAAGGTAATAGAAGGGGTTGCTAGCTGTGAAAATACTGTTCAGGGGTAACTTCCTCATTAATGCAGCTGATAAGGTTGTTATAGAGCATTCAATGTGGGGGTGGAAGGTATACCTTTTTAGGAAGCTTCCTCCCACCACGCTGATCCTTTCCTTAGGCTCCATTCCTCCCAGTCGGGCTCTCATAAGATGCTACGTCTCCTCTCTATTCTCTTCTTGGGTAGACCAGCTCCTCGGGTCGGACACGCTTTTATAGATGAGTTGGTGCATAATACCCCACCTCTTATTCTTCTCGGTCCTTAGACCCCCCCATATATATATGACACACCACATCAAAACCCTCTTTGCTCATTCTTTTGTTTCTACAAATTCCTTGTCCTCAAGGTATGTGAATTTTTTTTTCATAGCTTTTCTTTCTTTTGTTTTTCATATTCTAATTTTTATTTAATTTTTTGTTTAATTGATCTTTTTCATTTAGTAATTAAATGTTTCAGATTGAGGTTAGGGATTTTTGAGATGGAATCCTAATGTGCAATTAAAGAAGAATGAAATTTTTTTTGTTTAGATCTTCTTAAAAAAATCTATGGAAGTTACGTCTACAAAACATTTATATACATTTAAAAAATTTTTTGCTAAAAACTGTGCTCACTTAACGTTGATCACAAAAGAGTTACAATATTGGCTGAATAGTACTTAATTTATTATGTAGGTTTTTTTTTTTTTTTTTTAATAAAAAAAAAATTTATTATGTAGGTTCAATTACTAAAATTTGTAGTTACTTCATATTTCTAAATATATTATGCATTTATGATATGATGACTATTGTAAATAAAAGGCAAAACTACAATATTGGTCCCTCAAGTTTACCATGTATGCGCAATTGGTCCCTTAAGTTTGAAGCGTGCGCAATTAGTCCCTCAAATTTTCAAAATGAGCAATATAAGTCATTTTACTAACTGCTATTAACGGTGTTACTTATGTGGCTAACAGAACAATGACTTAGCATTTTGTTTTAATGATGTGGCATATTTTTAATTAAAAAATTACAAACTAAAATTACACATGAGAAAAATTATTTACCAAATTAAAAAAACTATTTTCTACCTATTGTAAACACCCAGCTACGGCTTAAAAAAAAAAAAAAAAAAAACACCCAGCTAGCTACGAAACAAAGAAGGGGAGAGATTTCATTGTTATGGAATATACAGTTGAGCTTTGATGAAAGAGAAGGTTCTTTCTTCTTTTTCTGCTTTTGATTCTGCTTCAAGTAGTACAATGAGTAGAGTTTTGCAAGGGAAGGCTCCTCTAAGATCCAATTCAAGCTTGCCTATAAGTATGCTAAATGGTGTAGCTGGCGAGACCTATAAAAGCAGCAGGACTGTGCTTGAAGTGCTGAGAGAGTTGGATGCTGATTTAAATCATTGGGTGTATGGTAGCGTTACAGGTTTGGAAAGGGTGACATAATAGCGTTGCAGTAGCTGGGGCTTCTTGTTCCCTCTCTCCCCTTCTCTGTCTCGTGGCTAGGTTTTGTTTTTTTCTTGCCGTGGCTGAGTGTTTACAATGGGTAGAAAATAGTTTTTTAATTTGGTAAATAATGTTTTTCAAGTGTAATTTTAGTTTGTAATTTTTTATTTAAAAATATGTCACATCATTAAAACAAAATGTCAAGTCATTGTTCCGTTAGCCACATAAGTAACACCGTTAATGGCAGTTAGTAAAAGGACTTATATTGCTCATTTTGAAAACTTGAGGGACTAATTGCGCACACAGGATAAACTTGAGGGACCAATATTGTAGTTTCGCCTAAATAAAATAAGATTAAATTGTTGTAAATGCATGAAGTTACAAGAGTGTGTGATGTTACTTTCATAAAGGGATGGAGTTATATTCTTTAATGCATGGCGTTGCATTCTTAAGGGTTCTCTCCATCCGATTCTTAACATGTATATATATATGTGAGCTAATTACAAAGGAAGACACACTTGTATTCAAGATCGATAATAGTTATGTGGATGACCACTTAAGGAATAAAGTTCACATACTATCTTCTCCATACATTTCCTCATCTTTTTAATATTCCTTTTAATTTATAACACGTTATCAGCAGGAGTTTCTACCCAATTTTGGAAAGGAAGTTGTACTCCTATTGTTCTTCAAACATCAAATATTATTTGTGTAGTTCTCTCAACTCACTGTAAGTTTTCTTTCTAAGGAATTAGTAATTATCCTATTTATTTGTCATTACATTTTATGATTAAAATTTTAGTGATTTTTAATTGATTAAAAAAAAATGTATGAGATTCACATTATCCTATTGTTATAAAATTCACGTTATGAGATTCACGTTTAATTGATTAAAAATATATTCTTAAAAATGGTTAGTGATAAAACAACTCAATCATGCCTATAGCTATATGTAATGTGTATTAATAATCTTTAAATATGTAAGTATTGTTTCATTACAATAAAATTTTGAATATATATGCGTAGTATTGTTTCATATATATATATATATATATATATATATCATATACTATATATAAAAGCAGATGCCTTTTCCTGCAATTAAGGAGGTGCTACCATGTAGGAAAAATGCCCATCTAAAATTCTGCGACTTATATGAGTTAAAAAGCGATAAATTATTTTGTTTGGTAATGCTACAACATCGTTTAAAACCCCTCATTATAAATAACAAAAAATAACCGGTTAAAATTAAATGTACACGGAAATAGAAATAGAGGGGCGATGAGGACATGAAGAAAGAAGAAGAGAAAGAGAGAGGCAATGAAATAGAGAGAGGATGAGGCATGGGACACAGAGAAAGAAATAGAGAAAGAGGCAGAATGGTAAAGACTATATCGATTGGGCATAAGAAAACAAAAAGTTTCAAAACACTATTTTGTAGACGACGTCTCTCAAATTCCTTTCTCTTAGTTTATGCTAAATCTAAGATTAGAATTTAGAAACGTTTTTCATTCTACTTCTTTTCCGAAATAAGGAGGAAGGAAGATGAAGCAGCCTTCAGCATAAGCAAGAAAAAAGCCTTTCCCAGGAACTCTCGATATCAAACCATTCTTTCTCAGTAATTTTCAACTAATCTCTTATCCTATTGTCAATTATGTTTGCTGTCAATCTAGGGATTTCGTTGAAATCAGGGAAACAACCTAGAAGATCAAATTCTCACTAAATTGTTATTAGGAATTTTCTATTTTTGGGTTTTGTATCAAATTTTAACTGAATTGTTATTAGGAATTTTTAGTTTCTAGGCTTTGTTCCTTTGCTTTCATGAATTTCAGTTTCATATTTTGTTTTTTTTTTGTTTTTGTTTTTTTTTGGCACGCCATCTGGGTCATTAGAGAAGAAGAATGGTTATTAGATAAATTATACTGTTTCACAACTTTAAAACACCGTTTAATGTTTTTCATTACATATATATATAAAATAAAAATAAAAATAAAAACCCTAGAAATTCAAAGGTAGAGAGGGAGAGAGACAGTGTTCATAAGGGGGAGGACCGTTTTGGTACAACCAAAAAAAAAAAAAATTGGGATAGAGAAGGGGAGTTCACTGGCCATATGCTTGCCAAAGTTTGATCTCCCACCTCCATCTGACTCCTGTGACCCCATGGTAAAGGTTTTTTTTTTTTTTTTTTTTTTTCATTGTTAAAATTTATGGACTTAGTTATATACTTATATTTGGTTGGATTGATATCGATTTAGATGTTTGGGTTAAATTTGATTTTGATTAAATAATTTGGGTAAGAATGCTTTAAGTTTGGGGTATTCGAGTTAAACTAGGGAATGAGTTTTTTTTTTTTTTTTTTCTCTTTTCTTTCTTAAATCTAAACGTGGGATGTGGAGGTTTTTTTTTTTTAAAAAAAAAAAAAAAAAAAAAAAATTTAATGTGGGAGTGTAGAATTGTGGTAGAAACTAGAGAGCGAATGACAGAGAGAAATCCTATCAGAAATAGAAAGTGGAGAGCGGAAAAAACAGAGAAGACAGTCACGCCTCTACCTCAATTAGACCCGTACTCTCCACTGGTACGGTTTTTATTTTTTGGTTCTTTAAATTTGGGGTCAAATATGATTTAGATTTGGTATTTTCGTTAGATTGGATTGAATTCAGGTTTTGACTTAGATTCGGTTTTGAGTAAGGAATTTGGTTTATAATGGTTTTTAATATCAGTTAGCTATCTTAGATTTGGTTTTCTTTTGGGGATATCTGGGTTCAATTCGTTTTGGGTGTATGTCTTTACTCTTCAGATCTTCATGGATCAAATCCTGCAATATGTGTTTAGTTGTTTGTTGTTGTATCTATGATGTTACTAAATTGGACTCGATTTGAATTTTTGGGTTTCTTTGATTGCAGATAAAAATTTGCATTGTTCCACATATTTGTTTTTATTGCATTCCACATGTTCGATGAAATCCCTCTTAGAATTAATATGTGATGTTTGGATTCCCCACCCCATATTGTGATAAATATAAATGATTTATTCATTTATCAACAATGAATATGAACAAAAGTTTAGAAGGATGAAGTCTCGAAGATATCAGCATGGTGGATAAAATGAATTATGAACCAAATGTGATGCAATTGGTAATATTACATAACATGTACACAGTTTGTTTTTCATAGCTATGTGATGATGTGCTTACTTATTGCAGATAGTGTTGCCCCACAATTTCAGATGAATAAGCAACAGTCCTCCAAGAACTTCTTAGGCATTTTCTACCCAAACATCAACCTAATTGTATGCAATTGATGACCTTTACGTTAAAAATATTGTTCTAATGGTAATGGTAACTACATTTTAGTTACATGCTTACAAACTATTTGATAAAATTATAATGTTGTTTTTATTCTAAAATTTCATTTTATATTGTTCATTATACTTTAGGCCAAATTAGTTCATTGCAAAATGATCAAATGTATGGGAAAGAGTCTTCCCTAGAAGATTGTAGAGAGCCCTTTCAACTCTATACGCCACATGGCAAAACCTGGAAATTTCTAAAGCCAAAAATCTAAGGCATTGAATTCCTTTAGGTGGAGCAAAAATTGACTAAAAGCCAAAAGCACTTTTGCTTTGTTCATGAACTAATCCATGATCCTCTTGCAACAAACCTCGCATATGACCTAAGATGGTTTTAGATTTCAATCTACCCCAAAGATTAAGTTTTCTTGATTTTAAGGGATTTTAGTTGTGATTGGTGATGTCTCTATAAATGAGAGTTTCAATTTCAAATGGTGTTTTTATATATGGTTTGTTGTCCCTGCAGTTTTCCTACTAGTGTTTGTAATGTTTGAGTTGCTATTGTAGTAAATTACCTATAAACATTATGTTTTATTTTGTTGAATTATTATATACAAAATAGAACATAAAATATTACTTTATGTTGTTAAATTTAAGTTTGGTATTTATAAACATTCAAAATTTGTAATGGTTCATTTATATAAACCAGCGATGTTTTTTGAATTTTAGATAATTATACTTAATTACCTGGCACACAATTACATGTTTTATAGGATCTCAATTTCTAGCACCTCATTTATGTTGACTCTTCTCAGGAATTTTGTATTTACAATGACATATTTTCCCCCACATGTTAATGCAAATCAGTCATCCTTGACTTATAAGACCTTTGGCTACTATTCAAGAAGAGCTACTAAATTAAATTGAAAGGTCAAGAAAACTTAATTTCCCTTTGTATCTATTATTTAATTTGTAACCCTTGAAGCATATGGGAATTCTAAGTGTTTTTGTACTCTCAAGTGGCAAATAGCTTGAGAAACTTTTTGAAAATAGACAATTTAGGACTGGGTGAGTGCAAGTACTATTGGTGACCTTTAAAGTTTATAAACCAGTATAAGAAGTGTTGGCTCTAATAGGATTGATCCCAGAGTTCTTTGTCAAGTCATGTACTATGCAAATATGTCATCAAACTGCTATATGAATATCTTTTGGTCCTCTGTTGGTAGGCAGGGGCTCTGTTTTGGTCCTGTCTGTATCGAACCTTTTGTTGTGTCTGTACCTTGTCTCCTTTGTATCTAACTTATGTTTTGTTTTGTGCCTAATCAAAGTTACCAGTTGTTGGGGACATTTTGCGACAAGGGCCGAAAATGGGAAAACGGCTTGAATCTCCTCTTGGGTTCTTTAGAAGTGTTTATTTGTGGAGAATCAAGCCCAAAATTCACAATGTATATAAAACAAAGGCTAATGGTGCTTTGACAAGAGAGAATCAAAATGCTAACAACAAAAGTGTAGAAAAA
Organism: Quercus ilex subsp. ballota; assembly: GCA_032727855.1. Lineage (NCBI taxonomy): Eukaryota > Viridiplantae > Streptophyta > Magnoliopsida > Fagales > Fagaceae > Quercus > Quercus ilex. The sequence continues at coordinate 50,585,554 of CM064917.1, forward strand.
GCATAAAAAAACATAACAGGTCTGAAACTTTGACCCACAGTCACCGAGAAGAGGAAATTGAGGGAGGTCGTGAGGAAGAAAGGGAAGGTTTCCCTATACCCATATTTCAACCCCCAAACTTCGGAATTGTGAGATTGTTGACTAGCTAAATGGGTTTTTGCTCTGAAGTTTTAGGTCATGGGTAGAACGTGGCTCCCCCCTGTTTTGAACTGAAGAGAGAGTTTTATATAGAATTTAGGGTGTTGCTAATGACTGGTTTCTAAGTAGTGGAAGAGGCTTTTATCCCCTATGATACCAATTTAGTGTTTTGGCTTGGGTTGCTTTTGTTTAGGGAAGAGTTTGGTAAGCTTTTTACATAATTTTGGAAATAAAGGGGGTTTGCTCTAATTGGTTGCCTTTGGTAAGACATTTCAGACCATTGGGAGGCTCACTTAAGTGAGGCCTAGCAGATGGAGTTGGCTAATGGGAACCAACTATGTTTTAAAGGTAAAAGTGGTTTAAGGCAGAAACTTTAGGCCACAGTCACCCAGAGCATAAAAGCTATTTTGGGGTGGAAATTTTGGATACAAGACCTCTTCCATGAGCCTGAGGTGCTGCCAGTGTCCCTTGCCTACTTGGTAGCACGCATGGGTTGGGTTCATGCAAAAGGTCCAAAAGGAATCGACTCATACCCTCTAAACCACACATCCTCAATTTCCCCCATAAGTCACATGGGCTTAGGCCGTGCTTAACAAAATAAAATAAAACATAATACATGAATTAAGGCCACAATGAAGTCGGGCTTGTAGAACATGTGTCGCGAAAATGGGTATCAACATTAGCCCCCAAGCACGCGTGGCGCTTATGGCACGCATGTGAGTAGTTGATGTTTCTCATTACTTGTAAATGTTGTGAGTTTGGGGAATTAGTCTTCCCAAAAGTTTTATTTTTCGTTGAGAAGATACGGGTCGATGAAGTCCATTTGTATAAATTCTTCATGTTTGCCTGACACATCACTAGCCTGATGCGTGCTTGGAGTCCTTCAATATTTTCCAAAGGAGTAAAATTGGATATTGTTAGTAAGCCTTCACTGGGGTCAATACCGTGGGCATCAGGTTGTCTAAGTTGCTCCATTAGATTGGCCTTTTAGGGTTCGTTTGTTTCGGGTGTAAATAAAATTTGGAAAATATTTTACACCATCACTTCTGTTTGGATGTGCATGTAAAATATGGTCAACTTGAAAATGAGTTCCTTTGACTGTAAAATACAGCCCCTTCAACCGTAAAACCATTTATAGACCTATTTTACCTTCAAAACCCGTTTTTCGGAGTCTCACACTAGAAAAGAGAGAGAGAGCTAGAGGGAAAGTCACAAACTCCGGCCACCTCACCTCGAATCCAATTAGATCACGCCGCCCCATTCCCCTCCACACATCACTCACGAGTCACGCCAAGCCGAAGCCGAAGCAAAGAGAGATTGGCCGCCGTTGAAGCCTAGATCGTTGTCCTCAACCCACAGCCCCACCGTCGTGCATGCAACCACGATTTGGGTCTGATCATCTTCTCACGATCTCGTTGCCACCACCCATGACCGATCTCGTCGTCGCCGCCACCACTGCCTCTAGATCGACCCACCCATGACCGATCGCCTCTATCTATTTCTCGATCTGCCTCTCTTTTTTCCTCAATCACTCACTCTTTCTTCCTCTCTCTCTTAGTTTGACCGAAGATACAGTGTTTGATGAATGATTTTTGTTTTGAGTTTTGTTTTTTTAAGTTTATCTATTGAAATTTTCTATTATAAAATTTGTTTGGGAGCTGAGAAAATGTGAAAAACTTGTAGAAAATGAGCATTTTCAAAATGAAATCAAACACCTGAAAATATTTTCCAAAGCAATTTTCAAAATGCAACAAAACACTTGAAAATATTTTCTTTTGCCAAAAACATTTTCACCTGAAAATATTTTACACTCGAAAAATATTTTACACTGAAACAAACGCAATCTTAATTTCACTCCATGTGCTCTACTAGGAAGTAGGTGGCCTTTGAACTTTCAAATTTGCTTAGCTTCCTATAGCTTTCTTGTGAAATTCGCAACTTGCTTCCTTGAGTCACCTACAGGTAGCATTAGAGTTCCTCCACTTAAATTGTACATGGCTCTAAATCCACCACGTCACTTTTGCCTTGTAATATACAATGCCCTTCTCCCTTGTATAAGGTCTTTGACTTTTCAATTTTGTTCACTTCTTTTATGTATCAGTTGTGGCTTTGTTTTTTCATCAATGAGCAGACACGCCACTTTTTTTTTTTTTTTCTTTCTTCAGTGGCTTTCACGACACTTTCTTTAGGCTTTTGTTTTCCTCCTCTCTTCTTGGAGGAGTGTAGGAGGAAATCCTCCTAATATCAATTGTGGAGAGTCTTTAGATATAAAAAAGCCTCACGCCACCTTCCTTTTCTTTTCTTTTTTAGCCAATGCACTGTTTTGCTTCTTCCTTGTCTTTTTTTTTTTCCTCCTTCAATGGCATTCAACCACTTTGTCTTCTTAGCAATACAGCTTTCATATTTTCTTCTATTCTTTGTAATTCGCTTCAAGAGCTGTGAATATTTGCTTTGATCCACATTTGCTGAAATCCAAGGGTGGTGAGATGATGGCGGCGAAATGGAGGGCTGGAGGAGATCTTTGTTGGTGGAGAGCATAAATTCGAAGAGCTTAGCACCATCCATTGTTCAAAATGTGGATTTAGGTGGGACGAAGTGCCATCGCTAAAGGAAGAGGAAACCCATCGACAAAAAGTAGAGTTGTTCCATCGATGATAGTGGAGGTTTGCGATAGATTGCCGCCCATGGCCACTGGACCATCTATACCAATTTTGGCTAAGCAATGTTGTTAGCGAAGAGGAAGGAACCATCTTCACTAAGGAGTGAGGATTTTGTTGTAAGAGATTGATGCCGAATGCAGCAACAAGATGTTGAATCTGTTCTTTGTGCAAGCTTGATAAAGTTGGATGCGATGCTCCCCTTGGTGAGTTAATATTTTTTTTTTGCTGATCTCTTGGATGTATTTAGCGACATTTTGAATGAATAGTGTCGTTGATTTTGTAGGTTGGCTCTTGCTTAGGAGGTCACAAAATTTCTGCGAGGTTCTGACCCATAAGGTTGAGTCATTGTAATTGATTTTGAATTTCATATTGAAGTTGACTCTCCATTGATTCTGATAGTTGCAAAACATGAAGGTCAATTTGTAATGCAGTTGTGCTTGATCTTGAGTTAGTTATTGTGTTGAAAGTAGTATAAGTAGATAATTGACTGTAATTTTGACTTTGGTGAGATTGCGTTTGCCAAGATTTGTTTTGATGAAGCTGTAACCATGAGCGATAAGTGATATTGCTAGCCATATAGTGCATTTGAGATGGAATGGAGCAAAAATATCACTTGGCAATGTAGTATAAGGGTGTGACATAGTTGCTATATGTGCTAGCACTAGCAACCCCTAGTATTGTGTTATCGTGGCGAATGCGAATAAAAATGCAGAGTCACAAATTTTTGTTGCTTCATGTTTGTTGTGATGATGAGGAGAGTGTTGGCGATACCATTATTAATGTTTCCATAGAGCGTCTATTATTTGATCGTGGTATTGCCCATCTATAACAGCCCTTGCGTCTTGGGCCTTGATAAGACCAGATTGACCATGATAGCATGAGATGTCGCCTTGTAAAATAACTGTTGTGTACGCTAAAATTATGAATGGCGTAACTTGTGAGCAAGTAGGAGATTCCTCTTTGTTGCATGGCTATAAAAAAATGTTCAATGAAACGTTGTTGTGTCGAGATGCTTTTGCTTGTGGTAATGTCGTAGTTCCATTTGTTTGAGAATGAAGCCGCAAATTTCTTTGGCAACATAAAATCTATTGTGGGAAGTCAAAACTCATTGCCAACCCCTTTTCATGCTAATAGGGATTATTGAGTGCGCCGCATTGCCATCTTGGATAGTGTAAGTGTACTTTGGGAGATACACCATTGTTGAGCGGGAACTTTGTAACTCACTTGGTAAGCCACATATCTTCTTCATTTTCTTTTCTTGATTGCATATAATAGTATATTGAGCGAGCCGTAATATGGTTTCTTGTAGGATGACTTTGGCTTAGACAATTGTGGTGCTGTCGTTGGGACTTTCATCCACGAGGCCAATCTCATTACCAATGCATCATTTTCTGAGGTTGAAACTACTGTGAACAGCAACATAGAGATGCAATAGATGGAACCACGGCCGCTATTAGTAACTTTGAACCTTTTTTGGTCTGTTTCTCACTTGCGGCTTCGAAGTAAAGAAGAGAGCGACTACAAGCCAATATCCCAAAGATGGTGATGTTGGATAGGGACTACGACATTGTTTCAACTTTTTTCTTCACCTCATTTCTTGCTTTCCCCTCTTTTTTTTTTTTTTTTTTTATCCGATTGTCTTGTATTGAGCCCCAAGCTTTGAAATTTCGAACTAGTTGAAGTGTGTAATATGGGCTGCTGCCTTGGAAACATTTTCTCTTGTATTTCACCCTTGTGGATAGCCCACTTATGTATAATGTAGCTCCTGTCTATATTGGTGAAACTTTGAATTTGTACTGTCATGGTTAGTAGGCACAATTTGTATTTTGTACAAAGAAACATATATACGATGTCTCAACATGTAATTTGAATTTTGGAATGAAAAGAATGATTTGTACCTCAAGGATGTGAATAGTTTGTATTTTGTACTTTGATAATGAGTTTCTACCTTTCTTCAATAGGCTATGAGCATGTTTTTTTTTTTGCGAAAACAACTCTTGTATGGCTGTGACCATTTGAATATGTTGAGAAAAGCTCGCTTGGAAGGGTCGAGTGCACCTTGCGATGAAGTAGCATAATTTTGATAGATTATATGCACTTAGTCTCTTGAGAATGACTTGTGGTTGATTGGATAATTTGTGAATATGGCTTTGCCTTTGCAATGGCAAGTTAGGAGACATGTTGCTTGCTTGCCGTGTCTTTGCAAACAGGCTTTGGCTAAGTGCACGTCTCGCTGTCTGTGCACCATTTTTCAGTGCTCTATTGATGGGCAGATTTGGTTTCACATACAGCAGCTCATATATATTGAAGCTTGGCTCACCGCTTGGTAGTTGACTTATTCTCGACATGCATTAGGTTGCTATTTCGTTGGTTTCAAGAAGCCCCCACATATGGGCTGCATTTTTGAGCATTGCGGCTTATGGCGCATTTGTTCGTCACTATTTCATAGGGCGATCGCGTTCTCACATACATAGGCTTGCTAATTTCTTGAGGCAAGATTTTATCCTCGCGTATAGCAAATTACCATGTGGCAATGAGATAGTGATTTGTTGTGTCAATTTTCCCATAATGTTTTAGGGATGATTATGTCCACCATGTAATTGACCGCTATGCTTGAATTATAAGATGTTGTGTTGGCTTTAATACCGCTTTGTAAGGCCTGCCTTTATGAAAATGTTGGCTTTCCCTACTTTGTCGAGGGCATTGCATCTTCGCAAGTAGGGTTCTTGCCACATATGAATGATGTGACATCTCGCCGGCTTCCTAATTATTTGGTAGGGATTTCCTTTGAGGACGCATTGGCTTCCCTACCTTGTTGAGGGCTAGTTGTGCCCTCACAAGTAGGGGTATCGCCATAATAAAACATCTCATTGGCTTCCTATCCATTTGATAGGGCTTACCATTGAGAGAGTATGTGTTAGGTTTTTCCTACCTTATTGAGAGTATTTTTTTTACCCTCGCATGTAGAGGCTTTGCCATAAGAGTAATTTGTTGGTTTTCTTGCCGTTTCGCAAGGTTTCTTATTAGAAGCGCTGGCTTTCCCCACCTTATTGAAGGCATTGCACCTTCGCATGTAGGGATCTCACCATGCTTGGATAACATGATAGTTCGTCGGCTTCCTAGTATTTCATAGGGCTTGCCTTCAAAAATTGGTATAAGCGATACGTATTGTTGTCGCTTATGAACGAGATGTCAAAGCAACAAATGATATGCTTCTTGATGAGTTTGGCTACAACCATTCCCATCGCTTTTCTTGAGTCAAATTGCTTCCGCCCACTTAGTGAACTATTTAGTGGCAGCAAAGACCCGAATGTACTCATTTAAGGGTGAATGGATAGGTTTGATGAGTTCAAGCCCTCGAGTATAAAAGGCTATGGAGCATTCACGTCTTGAAGGCTTACATGGTGTGTGCGTATAAGCTTGGAGTGCATTTGGAAGTGTGGCGACTTTAGCGAATTTTGTTATGCCAAACCAATGGTATCCCATCGCCAAGAGTTTTGCCAAGAGTTGTTGGTAGGATTTATTCCTCCCTTAGTACTCACCATATTTCTTCAAGATGAATTCCAAAAATGGGGTTCCTTATTTGCTATATAAAGGGCATAATATAATTCCTCTTTGTTGAAGATTTGTTGTGCCGCAAACAATGTCTCCATACTCAGCTAACTTGGCTTCAAATTTTGGGACAATGATAGGCTAAGCGTCGGAGATGTCGATATAGGATTGTTTCATTCCCAGCACCATAGTTTTTCTCCCACACTTCGGTTAGCCTCTTTGTCGAAGATACATGGAACCGTAAACAGCGGCTCCATACTTTGCTTAGCTTCTAACTTTCAGACAATGATGGGCTAAGCATTAGAGACGTCAGTATAGGGTTGTTGCATCCCTAGCACAACAATTTTTCTCATTGGCCTCTATGCCGCTTATGCCAAGCTTTCACATCAATACTAAGATTCCACTCGAAAATCTTTGGAATAGATTTCTAGCAACTAGCTTGTGATTTTTGAGTTGTTTGACATCAATGTTTAGAGCGAGCTCTAGTGAAGCATTCTTCAAAGATGCGCGCGAACTTTCCTTATTAGTTGGCTTGGCCACAAATTTCAATTGCAAGAATTGAGTGACAAGAAAAATTTTCTTGATGATGGCAACGTTTGAACTTCCCTCTTCAAGTATAATCTCAAATTCAAGAAGGATTAAGGTGTTGTCATGGCTTAGAATGCATGCGCTTGTCATGACTTGAGATATATGAACATGCCATGGCTTGGAGTGTGTGGATCAACCAAGATTTTGGATGCATGAGCTCGTCATAGCTTTGCATTCATAAGCGTGTCACAGCTTCGGTGAGAGGGAATTGAGTTCAGATTTTCTTTGTCATTGGGTGCTCTGAGAAGGTTTCCGTTTCACCCTAAGTGCAAATGTGATTTATATTAGTAAGTGATAGTCATGGCTAAGCGAAATAGCATAAACGACTTATAAAAAATATTTTGATTAAAAATTTGAAAGATTAAATGGTTTAAACAATATGTATAAAAAAATGAATTAGCGAAGAGAGTGCTCAAGAGTCTTAGCTTAAGCGTGCTTTAAATGATAGTATGTCACTTGTATGACTTCAAAACTTGGCTTATGAAATGTTGCTTCTTAAATACTTGATGTATGGTGTGTCACAACCTCAAGGCTTGGTGCATGGAACGTCTAGCGCCTTGCAGTGGGCCATTTAGCTATGGCCTTTAGCTATTTGGTGAAGACTTCATTTAGCAGTGATGCCAAAAATGTTTAGCTGTGAAGGGTCGCAATCAGCAGCAATTATTGTTGTGCCAAAATGAGTTAATCACCTGTGGTAGCGCCCATATGCTAGGCACTGGCTCAGCAACAATACAACTTGATGTGTGGTATGTCGCTACCTCAAGGCTTTGTGTATGGAATATCTAGCGCCTTGCGGTAGACCATTTAGCTACGACCTTTAGCTATTTGGTGAAGCTTCATTTAGTGATGACACCAAAAATGTATAGCTACGAAGGGTCGCACACAGCAGCCATTATTGTTGTGCCAAAATGAGTTAATCACCCGCAGCAGCCCCAATATGCTCGGCGCTGGCTCAGCAACAATACAACTTGATGTATGGTATGTCGCTACCTCAAGGCTTAGTGTATGGAATATCTAGCGCCTTGTGGTGGACCATTTAGCTACGACCTTTAGCTATTTGGTGAAGTTTCATTTAGCGATGACGCCAAAAAATGTTTAGCTGCGAAGGGTCACACACAGCAGCAATTATTGTTGTGCCAAAATAATAATCACCCACTGCAACCCCCATATGCTTGACGCTAACTTAACAACAATACAACTTGATGTATGGTATGTCGCTACTTCAAGGCTTGGTATATGGAATATCTAGCGCCTTGCGGTGGGCCATTTAGCTATGGCCTTTAGCTATTTGGTGAAGATTTCATTTAGTGGTGATGCCAAAAATATTTAGCTACGAAGGATCGCAACAGCAGCGATTATTGTTGTGCCAAAATAATTTAATCACCTGCGGCAGCCCCCATATGCTTGGCGCTAACTCAACAACAATACAACTTGATGTATGGTATGTCGCTACCTCAAGTCTTGGTGTATGGAATATCTAGCACCTTGCGGTGGGCCATTTAGCTATGGCCTTTAGCTATTTGGTGAAGACTTCATTTAGCAGTGACGCCAAAAATATTCAGCTATGAAGGGTCATAGACAGTGACAATTATTGTTGCACCAAAATGAGTCAATCACCTGCAGCTCCCATATGCTCAGCGTGTGAGGGGTTCTTGGTTTTGAAATTGATGTTTAGAGCTTTGCATTGTTAATTATTGGTTGGGACCGTCATTCCCTTCGCGGTTGGATTTGTGGCTCACCATTTTTGCATTTTTAAGCTACAACAAAAATTTTCACAAATATCATGTAAAGCAAGGGATATATGATGATTCATCCATAAGAATGATAGCTAAAAAATAATAATATAGATGAGTGGAAGAATTTTTTTTTTCTTTAATAAGAAAGTTGATTCTCCCTCCATCCTTCACTTGTTGGAGCGATTTCGTCACATGATTTGGAGCATCTTCAGCAGCTCAATGAGCTAAGGATAGAACTTATTTCAGTTTAACTTCACCATGCTCTTCTTGCGCGGCAAAGTATCATACGATTTCTCTTAGAACGACAAGTTGGTGTGAGACACATCATCTTTTTGTTGGTTTCACATCTTCAGATACATGACTTCTCTTGTTTCAGCTGCTTGACTCCCCAGTGGAGTCGTCAAAATGTCGGGGATGTTTTACAACAAGGGCCGAAAATGGAAAAATGGCCCGAATCTCCCCTTGGGTTCTTTAGAAGTGTTTATTTGTGGAGAATCAAGCCCAAAATTCACAATGTATATAAAACAAAGGCTAATGGTGCTTTAACAAGAAAGAATCAAAATGCTAAATGGGTTTTTGCTCTGAAGTTTTAGGTCATGGGTAGAACGTGGCTCCCCTGTTTTGAACTGAAGAGAGAGTTTTATATAGAATTTGGGGTGTTGCTAATGACTGGTTTCTAAGTAGTGGAAGAGGTTTTTATCCCCTATGATACCAATTTTGGTTTGGGTTGCTTTTGTTTAGGGAAGAGTTTGGTAAGCTTTTTACATCATTTTGGAAATAAAGGCGGTTTGCTCTAATTTGTTGCCTTTGGTCAGACATTTCAGACCATTGGGAGGCTCACCTAAGTGAGGCCTAGCAAATGGAGTTGGCAAATGGGAACCAACTATGTTTTAAAGGTAAAAGTGGGTTAGGGCGGAAACTTTAGGCCACAGTCACCCAGAGCATAAAAGCTATTTGTGGTGGAAATTTTGGATACAAGATCTCTTCCATGAGCCTGAGGTGCTATCAGTGTCCCTTGCCCACTTGATAGGACGCATGGGTTGGGCTCATGCAAAAGGTCCGAAAGGAACCGACCCATACCCTCCAAACCACACATCCTCAATTTCCCCCACAAGTCACATGGGCTTGGGCCATGCTTAACATAATAAAATATAATATAATACATGAATTGAGCCCACAATGAAGTCGGGCTTGGTTGAATCGGGCTTGTAGAAAATGTGTCGTGACAATGGGTATCAACACCAGTTTACACTATATAGTAAGGGATGTGGTGGACATGCAACCAATTTGACCAATGTGTTGGAAGATTGTTTTTTGAAACTTTAGTTTCAAGATTAGTAATTAAACAATCTTGACTTAAAAACACATTCAAACAGCACTACACATTGTGCTTGAAATCTCAGCTTTACGACCAACCACTATGGTGAGCATGGTAATTTAATATATAGGACCATCAATATAATTTTTTTTCCCTTCTAAAATTTTCCTAATAGTGTTAGCACAAAAATTTCAGCCTTTAGATTGAGTAATTAAAAAAAATAGAACTAACATATTTTTGAAGATTATCAAATATGGACTCTTTGATTCTAAAAATAAATGCTAAAATTTATTTATTTCCTTTACCATGATATGATAGGAAAAAAAAAAGAAAAAAAAGAAAAGAAAAATGCAATTTTGGTTCCTAAGAATAGCAGATTTGGTATTTGAAATTGTCATGTAAGTTTTAGATTGGTGTGTTTCAAGCTTATATGTGGTTTTTAATTTTTTAATTTTTTTTTTTTTGACTTAGGTTAGTTTGTTCCAGTCTTTTTTAATTCTTTAGGGGGTAATAACTTGGGCTTAATCACAAACATTAAGAAATATCTCTTTGATTTCATCTTTGAATATGTTCCTTCATACCCTCGCACAAATTATGATACCTCAAATTAATACTTTCCCTTTACTTTTTATTTCATAAATTTGTAACCATTTTTTGGTTTTAAACTTTTTTGTAGTCAAATGTTCTATAGTCTCATGGTTTGATTCATTGTGGTACCTAGGAATGGTTGACTGCTGTTCTAGATTGTCAGCTTATAGATTTTATAGAGGGGAAAAAAAATGAATTTAAGAGATGAAATCCTGATTACATTACCATAGGCCAAAATTGGTAGGTTTTAGATTTAGTGTGTTTCAAGTTTACATGTGTTAAGTTATTTACTTAAGTTAGTTTGTTTCTGTGAATCTCCTTATTTTTTTAGGTTCTTAATTTGGACGCAGCACCTTTCTTTAAATATATTTACTTTTGTAGATTATTAGAGAGATTAGTAAACGGCTAATAATTAAAGCCAAAACCGCATAGCTCCACACCCCAAAGTGTACTTACCCAACCCATTGTTAAAATTCCTCACTCAATAAGGAATACACTAGATAAGATTATGTGGATAATAAATGCTCAAGGGAGGTTTATAGTGAGATCAACATATTTTTGTTTTTGCAATAAGGGGTGATGTCAAGCACAGAGATCAGTCTAGAAGAAGTGATGGAATTTGAAAATACTATGGAAAACAACTCAGAAAATTTTACCTACTAAATGCAGGTTATAAGGGTTGGGATAGTAGCTTGATGCTAGATGTGAGAGAGAGAGAGAGAGAGAGAGAGAGAGAGAGAGAGAGAGAGAGCATTAGATTACTACACCAACATTGCCCAATATATATATTTCTAAAATCTATGTGTTTTGAGTAGTTGATAGGTTAAATCTAGAAAATTTAGAGTACGTTTTATGGAATTCCTCATAGAAGCTTTGTTGTTTTCTAAAATAAATTTGTTGTTTGGTCTTTATTTCCCTATTTGATGCAGAAAGTTAAATATTATAAACAATTATTCTTTTTTCCTTCTATAATGATTTTAATTAGATAAGAATGATCTTAGATTGGGAGCTTCATACTAAAGAATTATGTTCTTCCATCCTTTATAAAGGCAAACCATGTCATCGTTTATGACATTAGTAATAAAAACAATTGATTGATATTGATATTAATTCAAATGTTATAAATACTGCCTTACCTTATGTTTTTATTTTATTTGTAAATTCTTACAATCATGGACCAACAAAATTAGTGATCTTCTATTTGCTCTGAAGTTAACATTGATAGTATTATTGATGTGTAGGTGTAGAAAAAAGTTTTAAACACCCAAAAGTGGATATGGTAGGAAAGATTACCATCATTATAGTGTTATACAATTTTTTTTAAAAATAAAATAAGAAATTAAGAAAATCAAGTTTCAAAGTATTCAACAATATTGTGGGCAAACATAAATATTATACAACGAAAAAAAGTATCATATGTAGGTCTTAATTATATAAAAATGATTTTAAATGAAATTGTAAAGTAGTCTGCGCATTACATGGAACATCATCTAGTATTATTAAAAACCACGTAAAGAACCATACTCAGAAATACCAAGTATTTTCACCAGAGGGCAAGCCAGAGATGAAGGAAGAACCATATCGAGGGGCTGACTGACGACGACGGGGTGTGGCAAACAGATGAGAACAAAGTTGCTGTGATAGTTGAGGAGTATTATAGGGGACTATTCACAACAACCAACTCGACGGACATTAGCGTGGTTCTCAACACAGTAGATCGAGTCATGACAGATGGGATGAGACAATCCTTACTGCTACCATACTCAGAAGATGAGGTGCAGATAGCCTTGTTTCAGATGCATCCACCGAAGTCACTCAGACCAGATGGAATGTCTCCATTCTTTTTTTAGAAGTTTTGGCAAATAGTTTGACCGAATGTTACATCAGCTATAATTTCAATGTTGCATTTAGGCAAGTTTCTGCACAAGATGAACTATACACATATAGTGCTCATCCCAAAGAAGAGTAACCCAAAGCACATCACCGAATATAGGCCCACCAGTCTTGGAAACGTGGTTTCTCGGCTTGTGTCAAAAGTTTTAGCAAACAGAGTTAAAGTCATCCTCCCAAATGTCATCTCCGATGCCCAAAGCGCCTTTGTCCCCAGGAGATTAATCACAGACAACACAACAGTAGCCTATGAGATGCTCCATCACATGCAGAACAAGAGGAGAGGAAAAACCGGGCATATGGCAATTAAGTTGGATATTAGCAAAGCGTATGACCGTGTGGAGTGGTATTTCCTCAAACAAATCATGCTCAAACTAGGCTTGCCGAGCCAGTGGGTTGATTTAGCCATGTCTATGGTGCAGGCTATCTCATACTTAGTTCTTCTTAACGGCAAGCCAAGGGGGCATTTTACACCAACCCGTGGTATTAAGCAAGGTGACCCCTTCTCCCCTTATCTTTTCCTATTATGTGCTAAGGGGTTGTCTTCTCTATTACGTAGGGCTACTAGATTGGGACGACTTCATGGCCTATCGTCATGCTGAGGCGAGGTGCAGATATCACACCTCCTTTTTGCCGACGATAGCCTACTCTTTTGTGAGGCTACTCCTACTAACTGCCGAAACTTAATGCACATCCTTGGGGTATATGAGTCGGTCTAAGGGCAGGCCATCAACTGGTAGAAAACTTCACTTTTCTTTAGGCGAAACACCAGGCCTAATCGGCGGGAGGAGATTTGAGACACGTTAGGTGCACAGGTAATGACCAATTATGAAAAATATTTAGGGCTACCCATGGTAGGGGGAAAGCATATATCGAAGTCGGGAAGAGAGCTCCTAATCAAAACCGTAGCCCAAGCCATACCGACATACTCTATGAGTTTGTTCAAAATTCCTAAAACTATATGTGATGGCATCAACTCAGCCATTTCTAAATATTGTTGGGGACAAACTCTAAATGAAAGGAAGATTCATTGGATTAATTGGGGTAAACTATGCGGCTTGAAGAAGAAAGAAGGAATGGGTTTTCGGGACATCCATGCATTCAACTTGGTGATGCTAGCTAAGCAAGCATGGAGACTAGTACATAAGACTCCCTCGCTCTTCTACTGGGTGTACAAAGCTCAGTACGTATTTTCCCCAATGCTCGTTCATGGAGGCCGAGCTAGGATCCAACCCCTTCTTCATATGGTGGAGCTTGCTGCAGGCACGAGATGTACTTAGGGAAGGATCAGCATGGGCAGTGGGTGATGGAAGCTCCGCTGGCATTAGCTCCCATAAATGGCTGCCACACCCCCCACGGTTCAAGGAAGGCGTGGACAGAAACATGAAGGTCAGGGACTTGATCAATACGGCGACCAACCAATGGAATAGAGGCCTTCTAGCCACCACTTTCACTCAAGCTACCGTGGAAGATATTTTGAAGGTCAAGATCGGCGCGAGGAACACGAGAGACAGGTTGCCGTGGAAGGAAAACAAGGCCCGGGTGTTCTCGGTTAAAACAGCATACCAAGTGGTACATAGGACTACCCACCCTCCTGCTGGGGAGCACTCCCTTGACGCGCAAGACCAGCGGACGTGGAAGAGATTATGGACCTTGAACATCCCCCCTAAGGTTCGGACTTTCATGTGGAGAGCTTGCTCAAATATCCTCCCAACAAAGGCGATCCTAGCTTGGCGGAGGGTACAGATTGATCCGATAAGCTCCTTTTGTAGCCAGCAGGAAGAAACTACAGACCACATCCTCTGGGAATGCCCTTTTGCGCGAAATGTATGGGCTTTTGGTTCGGGGGAAGCTGCAAAAGTGTAACTCCGCGGCTGGGAATTTTTTCCTGCTCACGCGCCAGTTGGTGGAGAAGCTGGACAGGAAGGAAACAGAGTTATGGGCCTTAACGTCATGGTCTCTATGGAATGCTCGTAACCGGTTCCACTTCAAACACGTTCAGACTCATCCTACTGAGATATTAGCGCAGGCCGTCTCATTGTTGGAAGAGTACCAGAGACTTGTTAAACCTCTCCCCCGTAGATGGGACTCCAATACACACTATCTTTTTTGTTTTGTTTTAGCTTTGGTTCTTACGGAGTCGTCGGACCCCTGTTCAATGGGTCGAATTAGTTTTGTGGAACTCCTTTTGCCAGGCTGTCCTTTGTACTTTCTTTTTTTAATATACTTCTCACTCTTCAGTACAAAAAAAAAAAAAAAAAAAAAAAAAAAAACCACGTAAAGATAATTTCTATTGTATAGTAACTATTTGCAAACAGAAAACAAAAAATAGTAATAATAACAAGCATTACCTCTAAAAACGTAATAATCCAAGTGGGAGGCCAATAGACAACGTTTTCTTTTGTTTTTTTTCAAATGATGTTACAGATTTGAGAGTCATTTGTCCAAACAAAGCTTTGAAAGACTTGTGGAGTTGTAGTACACAAAAAACAAGAACTCTCAATCAGAGTGATATCATTGAAGTGCTTGCCAACCAGTGGCGACTCAGAAATTTTTTTCAGGATGTTCCTTAAGAAGCATAAAATTTTCCAGTGGTAGCTCCATAAATTTTTTCCAAATGTATTGTTGTTTTGTTTGTCTTTTTATAAACTATAATTTGTTATATTGTTATTTTATTAATTATAAAATTATTAATTGTTGTTTAACCTAACATAATTTAATTTGTTTGCCTTATATAATGTATTGATTAATTAAATTATTAATTATTGTTTATTAGTTGCTTTCCGCAATTAATTATTGGTTAATTTAATATCACAAACAAACAAAATTAATTAGTTCAACTAATTACTATGGTTGTTTGATACTTCCCTACTTGGAATATCACACTATTACTTAACAAAAAAAAAAAAAGTCAATAAATTTTGCAGCACAAAAATATATAGGCCGTATAGCTTAAGTCCAAGTCTAAAAAAGAGTGATTTATTACATATTTATGACCATTAGTTGAACTAATCAACTAGCACACAGCGCACAGGCCACAACCATATTTATTAATTATTAGTTGCACACTAGCACTAGCACACAGCACACAGCACAATTGCACTACCCGACCCCATGCCCCCATCTACTCTCCAATTCAATAGACGGAGCCCAATGCCCCATGGCCCCCAATCACAAGACTAGAACCAATCAGATAAAGCTAATTTGTTGTATCTCACCAAAAGACACCAACACTAACACTAAAAGACAATTAATAATCTCACCAAAACCAACACCTTACACAGTTATTGAGTTACACCAACACCAACACTGGATATTCTCAAAAAAAAAAAAAAAAAAAACAAAAAAAAAACACCAACACCGGATAAAGGCATAAAGCCAAAAAGCCAAAAACAGGATAAATATTACTCATAAAGAGAGACTGAGATGAAGAAAAAGAGACTAATACAGAGAGAAAGAGAGATTGAGAGACTGAGATGAATAGAGAGAGACTAAGACAGAGATGAAATACTTTGAGGTTGAGGGAGCAGGGAGGCCTGAGGCTGATGGGTGGCGCCGTCAAGCACAATGGCGAGGCAAGGATCCTTTTCTTAACCAAAATATAATAATAATAATAATATAAAATATAAAATATGCAATGCAATGTAGTTTAAAATTTAAAAAACAGGAGCCCAATAACTCTTTTTTTTTTTGGTTAACGGAGCCCAATAACTCATCCCAAGAGAAAAAGCTTATTTAATATATATATATATATATATATATATATGTGTGTGTATTATTTTTAAATCTAATACCCCACTTCCCAACACTTGGGTGTTCTTCCCCAAAATAAATATCAAAACTCACTTCACTTGCTCCTTGTCACAGACTCAGATTTTTCTTTCCTCCGCTATCTATCTCTCTCAATCTTTCTTCTTCACAACGAACGAGACTACGAGAGTCAAGCTCCCGTCCAACCAAAATCAAGATCTTGCTGGAGGTTAGTTTTAGGGTGTTCCTAATTTTAATTTGAGGGTGTTCTTAAATTTTTTTTAAGGATAAACAAATAAAAAAAATTTAATTATTATATATAATTTTTTTTTTCCAGTTCAGGGTGTTCCTGGGAACACCTTGAGACCAACGTGGCGTCGCCACTGTTGCCAACTCCTCTCAAATGCTTAAATCAGAACTCACAAACCCAGAATCTCCTCCATTACCTCTAGTTTCTTTAGTTGAGGTGTGATGGGGGTAATTGATAGATCATGGTTATTTCCCTTATTCTAGATTTTAGGTTGGCAAACCATGAACAATATAAGTAAGTTTAGAAGTAAGTTTTATTTATTTATTTATTTTTTTGTGTGTGATGTGAACTACAACATTTTATTAAGAAGAAGAAAACATTACATCAGAAGTCACTAAATGCTCCACAAAAGGAAGGTAGGTTTTTAACCAAATAACAGATTCGGATAAAGACTTAGCATGCTGGGCTAACCCATGCGCTACTTTATTACCACTCCTTGGCACAACAGAAAATGAGCATTCTCTAAACCGAGTAGCTTGAATTAAAGAGCCAGAGATCAAATTGCAGATACTGGCAAGAAAATTGATTGATTCGGTGAGAGAGTTATGAACCACCATTGAATCGCCTTCAAAGATAGTTGAACTGAAACCATGATCCCAAGCAAACCGTATTCCTTCCTCCATCGCCTTGGCTTCAATCTCCAAAGAACCCAAGGGAGCGTATATCTTCATGCTCAGTGCAGCACGCACCAACCCGAGATGGTCTCTGATAACGACACCGACACCCGCAGCTCGCTGTCTCTCAAAAACTGCTCCGTTAACATTAACTTTGAGCCACGGTTGCTGAGGAAGAACCCAACCAACATCTATCTCTGGATTCTTGATCTTAATACAATGGTTTGCCACTTGAAACTCCTCTAAATACTCCAACGTCCAGCCAGCAATACCAGAGGCCGATTTGCGAGGCCCCCCTACCCGAATCTCATTTCTATTGGACCAAATGCCCCAAGCCACAGAAAATACGTGAGCCAACTCTTGAATAGACCACTGTTTCACGTTCCGAGCATACCAAACCAAATCAATAAATTCTCTCACCTCTCCCACGTCTGAACCGAGATCGATATTCGCAGCTGTCCACACCTCCTTAGTCTTAGCACAAAACCAAAGCACATGAGCTGTGGTCTCCACAGCAGTCCCACACTCATCACAAACATTATCCTGGGTTACTTTCTGATGACTTGCATAATTTAGCATAATTTATCACTTCTCAACTTTAAACTTTAGTCTAATTTTATTTATTTTTATTGATTTTGGACTTCATTATTGTTATTTAAATTTTATTGCAGTTTTAAAGAAAATGAAGATTTATTCAAATAAAAGAAACGTTTTGGGCTGAAAAGAGAATATTGGGCTGAAGAAAGGAATGTTTTGGGCTGAAGAGAGCATTATGTTGGGCTGAAAAAAAAAGGGGCAACACGTGAAAGAAAAAGGAGGGGAGACGCTGAAACAAAAGGGGAGAGTTGAAACAGAAAAAAAAAAATGAACACAAAAATCTGCTTCAGCCTCCTCTTTCTTTCTGTGTCAGCTTCAGCGCCTCTTTTTTCTTTTCTTTTTTTCTGTTTCAGCTCTCCCCTTTTGTTTCAGCGTCTCCCCTCCTTTTTCTTTCATGTGTTGCCCTTTTTTTTTTCCAGCCCAACACAATGCTCTCTTTAGCCCAAAACATTCCTCCCTTCAGCCCAATATTCTCTTTTCAGCCCAAAACATTTCTTTTATTTGAATAAATCTTCATTTTCTTTAAAACTGCAATAAAATTTAAATAACAATAATGAAGTCCAAAATCAATAAAAATAAATAAAATTAGACTAAAGTTTAAAGTTGAGAAGTGATAAATTATGCTAAATTATGCAAGTCATCAAACACTCCCAAACTTAGAACTTTTTTTGTCCTCAAACAAAAAGAAAAGAAAATAAAATACAACTATAGACACTATCAGCTAGACCCCATAGAGAAATATCATCACTCACCAAGCCATGATCTGAATTTAGATTTCATCACTAGTAACTTACTCTTTTAACCTCAAAGATAGCAGGAAAATCAACCAAAAATTTAGCAATTTGTCAAGCAAGAGTTAAGCATTTACTTCAACCTAAAGCTAAGTCCTTGAGTGTGTGTGTGAAATAGTCAATTT